>QXEO01000204.1:1905114-2425835 GCA_007115705.1 Dactylis glomerata | reverse complement strand
ATCTCGAAGAGAAGGTCCGGGCGGACTAAAAAGCTCATTCATGACAAGGAAGTATTCATCGCCCGCTCCAAGACGAAGCAGAAGGCCTCAAAGCTCAACTGAAGACTGATCTGGCAGAAATACGTGCCCTGAGCAAGCAGCTAGTAACAGGCAAGGACGATGATGACGAAGCCGAGATTGCCGAGGTGGATCGTGTCCGTGCTGACGCCCTCCATGCCTTCGAGGCATTCCTTCAGTAGCCATGTAACCTGACACCTGCTCGTAACAGTCTAAACCTCGAGAGTCGATGGCTGTGCATTGTTTTTTTTTATTTGGCCGATTTCATGTATCGGCCCCCATGTTTTTTTACTGGCCGATTTCATGTATCGGCCCCCCATATTTCACTGTCCATCATCCCACATGCTTGGGAAATATTTCTTGAGATGCTGACCGTTGACAGCCACTGGGAATTTCACACCGTCCAGCTCCTCAAGCATGTACGCGTTGCCCCTTAAAACTTGGTCGACCCTGTATGGCCCGTGCCAATTTGGAGACCATTTACCGTATGCTGCATCCTTAGTTCCCAATGGCAATACAGCTTCCCATACCAGATCCCCAACGTGGAACTCCTTTGGTCTCACCTTCTTATTATATGCACGAGCTACCTTGGCTTTGTTCTCTTTAATTTTCTCAAGCGACCACAGCCTAAGTTCAGTTAAATCCTCAACACTGTCACTCATCAGGGCTGCATATTCTTCAGTTGTTAGATCGTTCTGAAAAGTGACACGTCTCGATCCAGCCGTAATCTCCCATGGCAATACGGCTTCCTGTCCATAGACTAGATGGTATGGCGAGGTTTTTATCGCTCCATGACCTGACATGCGATAAGCCCACAAAGCTTCTGACAAAACCTCGTGCCAACGCCTAGGGTGCTCATCGATTTTTCTCTTGATCAGCTTGATAAGGCTCTGATTGGACGCTTCAGCTTGCCCATTTGCTTGAGCATAGTATGGAGATGATCGGATCAGCTTAACTCCCGTGTCCTCGCAGAACTCTCTGAACTCGTGAGAAATGAAGACCGAACCTCCATCGGTCGTGATAGTTTGGGGAATCCCGAATCTATGAATGACATGTTCTTTCACGAAATTGATAACATCCTTCGAGTTTACTGACTTCATAGGGACGGCTTCCACCCATTTAGTGAAATAATCCGTAATGGCCAAAATCCACATGTGGCCTTTGCTTGATGGAGGGTTGATCTTGCCAATCATATCCATGCCCCAACCTCGGAATGGCCAAGGCTTGATGATGGGGTTCATCGCTGATGCAGGTACCATCTGAATCTTCCCGAATTTCTGACACGCTTGACACCCTTTATAGTACTTAAAACAGTCCTCAAGCATGGTGGGCCAATAAAACCCTGATCGCCTGATCAACCATTTCATCTTGTGAGCCGATTGGTGAGTTCCACAGGCGCCTTCGTGTACCTCGTGTAGAAGCCGATTTGCCTCGGCTGGCCCTAGACATTTGAGCAATAGCCCTTCCAGAGTCCTGTAGAACATGTCATCCCCAATAAGCACATACTTCATGGCCTTGTACCTTATCCGTTTAGGTGCCCCCCGAGCCGAATCTTTCAAGTAATTGAAAATATCGGCTCTCCAGTCGTCCGTCTCCAGGAACTGTACCTGAACATCAGTTCCACCTGCTATGTCCTTGTAGCCTGAAGCCATTTGTGCGAGATCATTTGCCTCGGTATTCTGCGATCGTGGGATCCAGTTAAAGTTTAAGTACCTGAACTGTGCCATCAGCTCACGGCATTGCAACCATAATGGGAAGAGTAACTCGCTCTCACACTTGTATTCGTCCGTGAGTTGGGAAATCACCAATTTGGAGTCTCCAAAAAGTTCCACTGCTTCTGCTCCGGCTTCAATGAGCAACTCCATTCCCTTGCGTATTGCCTCATACTCAGCGACATTGTTGGTGCAAGGGGTAGATAGCCTGATGGAAAAAGAATATGTTGCCCCCCGGGGCGACACGAGCAGAACGCCGATGCCGCAACCATCATCACAAGCCGATCCATCGAAAAACATAGCCCATGCACGTACAGACAGTGCTGCTATATCAGTGTTGATTCGTTCAGCAATAAGATCGGCCAACGCCTGTCCCTTAACCGCTTTGGCGGGTTGATACCGGATATCAAATTCCGATAATGCAAACATCCATTTGCCGAGTCGGCCTTTCAACACAGGGGCCGACAGCATATGTTTTATGACATCTGATTTGCATATGATGATAATCTCTGCTGACAGCAAGATGTGTCGCAGCTTGGTGCAGGTGAAAAATAGGCAGAGGCATAACTTCTCGATCTCAGGATATCTCGTCTCTGCATCCAGCATCCTTCTGCTGATGTAAAACACAACTCGCTCCAGACCATCATAAACTTGTACCACCACCGAGGCGATGGACGTGTCAGCCACCGACAAGTAAATGTAGAACGGCCTATCCTGCTGCGGTGGAACCAACACTGGCGGCTTCGTTAGATATTCTTTGATTTCGTCGAAGGCTCGTTGTTGTTCTGTCCCCCAGCGGAACTCCTCATCAGTTTTAATTTTCACCAGTCCCATGAACGGCTCTATTCTTCCGGACAGATTGGAGATGAACCTTCTGACGAAGTTGATCTTGCCGATGAGACACTGCAGTTCTTTCTTCGTGGTAGGTGGCTTCATTGTTCGCACTGCCTCCTGACTTTTCAGGCCGATCTCGATTCCGCGTTCATGGACCAAGAAACCCAAGAACTGACCGGCCGTCACACCAAAGGCACACTTCTTTGGATTCATCCGTAGTCCGAATTTTCTGGTTCGGTCCAGGACACATCGCAGATCGTCCAAGTGTCCTTGCACTGAAGCAGACTTGACTACCACGTCATCGATATAAATCTCCACCAGCTTGCCGATCAGATCATGGAAAATGTAATTCATGGCTCTTTGGTATGTGGCGCCGGCATTTTTCAGTCCAAATGTCATGACTACATATTCAAACAACCCCACCGAACCTGGGACTCTGAATGCAGTCTTGTGTATATCTTCTGGAGCCATAAAAATTTGATTGTAACCGGCATTGCCATCCATAAAGCTCAAGACCTTATGACCAGCAGCTGCGTTGATCAATGTCTCTGCTACCGGCATCGGATATTCATCCTTTGGAGTGGCTCTATTGAGATCCCGAAAATCTATGGCAACACGCCATCGGCCATCCTTTTTCTCTACAGGTACGATACTAGAAATCCACTCAGCATACCTGCATGGCCTGATGAACCCAGCTTTCAACATTTTCTCGATCTCTTTTTTGACTTCCTCTAAAATTTCGGCCTTCATCTGTCGTGCTCGCTGCTGGAATGGCCGAAACCCTTTTTTAAGCGGGAGCCGATGCTCAATGATGCTCCTGTCTAACCCGGGCATCTCTGTATAGTCCCAGGCAAAGCAATCTGGATATTCTTTCAACAAAGCTATCATCGGACCCCGCAGATTCGGATCTAACTTTTTGCTGATAAATGTCGGTCGTGGCTTATCCCCAGGACCGATGTCAATCTCTTCTAGCTCATCAGCGGATGTAAACCCATACCCCAGCTTTCCGTCACCTGCCAAATCAATACTGAACACAGGCCAAAAGTTTGGTGAGGATAACAAAGATGATTTGGGCCGATTGCCGGAATCGGCCCCCTTTTTGATTGCATCACTCAAGGAAGGTTTACAACTTGTTTGTGCTCTACAATGGTAGGGAACCTCCCTACTACGACTACATGACATGCTTGTCGTAAGATCACTGCTCTTTATTTTTTGTGGCCGATCGCAGGGATCGGCCTTACCACGTACAATCGTGGGCTTTGCTACTCTGTCAGGCCAGTGGATAAGACCAGCCTCACCCCGTTTTTTGTAGCTTCAATGCGCTCACAGCCGTCTAGACTGACTCCAGAGATCGGCTTTTGGTCTTCTGCGTCCCAAATATTCATGCCAGCTAGTGAGATCTCGACCGAATCATCTGCATGAATGACCTCCACTTCATCTCCATCCCACTGTATCAGGCATTGGTGCATCGTGGATGGAATGCAGCAGTTAGCGTGAATCCAATCCCTTCCCAGCAAGATAGCGTAGGTGCTTTTGCTGTCAACAATGAAGAACGACGTAGGGATGGTTTTTCTACCCACGGTCAGATCCACGTTCAGAACGCCTTGCGTTTCTGAAGCTTGGCCGTTGAAGTCGCTTAGCGTGACGTTGGTTTTGATCAGATCTGCAGTGGAGTGTCCCAAACGCCGCAGCATGGAGTATGGCATTATATTGACTGCCGCTCCGGTGTCAACTAACATCTTGCGGACGGGCTGCCCATTGATATAACCTCTCAGGTACAGGGCTTTCAGATGTTTGTAGCCTTTTTCCCGTGGCTTTTCAAAGATGACCGGCCGTGGGCCGCAGTCAAACTGTGCCACTGGTAATTCTTCGGTTCTTGGAGCGCAAAACTCTGACGGAAGTATGAACACCATGTTCGTGCCAGCCGATGTTTCCGCATCGGCTTTTACTGGTTTGGGGCGCCATTCTTTCTTTTTTGGACGGGCCTCCGTCTCCAAGGTTCGCTGAATTTTCACGGCCAGATCAGGCCGGGCTTTCCTTAAAGTGTGGAGGTACTGCGCTTCGGCTTCCTCCAAGCTACGTAGCCTCTGAACTCTACGCTTTTGGGAGTGTCTGAGTCCATCAGGACACCACCTTGGCCGGTGATATCTATCGTCTTCTTCATCCTCTGACTCCTCGAGATCTTCTGCTCGAGATGACTCCTCTTGTCCGTTCTGAGGCCGGAGAGGCCCTAGACGCTTGAACACTGAAACTGGACCTGTGTAATCCTTCTGCTGTCCACATTCCGGGCAGTTGTCGACTGTAGGCAATCGGCTCATTCCCGCATCCCAACAGTACTTGAAGAAAGGACAATCCCAATGTTTATCCACGCCTTCCTTTTCGTTTGACCTTCCCCTAGCGCGGAGCTCATATCCTCCATCATATCTATCATGCCGACGATATCTCCCATCGTAGGCGTCGGTCCGACGATCTCTTTCATCATCACTGTCGTACTGCCGACGTCGGTCATACTGACACTCATACTTGTTAAGGAGATGCGTGGAGTGTGGCTTCTGATATCGCACGCTTCTCACTTGTTCCTCAGTTATATACCGCCTATCATCATAACGGGGCCGGTCGCGTGGACCGGCCTCTTCCTTTCCTTTGCCCCGGAAGTGGCCGCTTTCCTCCTTATACTTGCCATGGTGGTACACAGGCCCTGCCATGTTAATATCGAACGAGAAATCTAGCTGACGCCTCGTGGAGTGGCTGTGCTCTACCATGTTGATGCCAGGAAACGGGTTTGTATCCACTTTCATGGCGAACTGCCCAAGGATCAGACGGCCCTGTTCTATCGCCGTTTGGATCTGCCGACGTAGCTCTTTGCAATCATTGGTGGTGTGGGTGAACGAGTGATGCCACTTGCAGTATGGTCTCCCGTTCATCTCTTGCGCCGTAGGGATTTTATGGCCTTCGGGTAACTTCAGCTGCTTTTCCTTCAGCAGTAAATCGAATATCTGCTCAGCTTTGCTTACATCGAAGTCGAACCCTTTTGCAGGCCCTTGCTGTTTCACCCATTTGCAGGACACAGGATCTGCCCCCCGAGCCCATTCAGCCACGGCTATCTCCTGGTTTTCTACAAGATCCTCTTCTTCTGCATCGACCAGGCTTATCGGACGTTTGAACTTGTCTTGGTACAACTCAGGGTGGCGCTGTTCATACATTGTCAGTTTCTGGACCATGTGTGCTAATGAATTGTATTCTACTTGGAAGGCCAGATCCTTGATCGGTGCTAAGAGACCCAACACGGCCAGCTCGACCGCTTCTTTCTCAGTTAAACGAGCCGAATAACATCGGTTCTTGACAGTCCTGAAACGCTGAATATATTCGGCTACCGTTTCTCCCCGCTTCTGCCGCACCTGCGCCAGATCGGCAATGCCAGCCTCAGTAGCTTCTGAATGATACTGAATATGGAACTGTTCTTCCAGCTGCTTCCAGGTCCGGATCGAATCTGGTGGCAACGAGGTGTACCACCCAAAAGCTGGTCCTGTCAGAGATTGAGCAAAGAACCTTACGCGTAACTGATCTGATGCTGAAATCATGCCTAACTGTGCCAAATATCGGCTCACGTGCTCGATCGAGCTGGACCCTTCTGAACCATTAAATTTTGAGAACTCAGGGAGCCGATACTTGGGTGGAAGCGGAATCAGATCATACTCGTTGGGGTACGGCTTGGAATAGCCGATTGTTCTCCTCTTTGGCACGAAGCCGAACTGGTCTCTCAAGATGGTACTGATTTGCTCCATCGTTTGAGCTGCAGGGGCTAAATTCTCATGACTCGTTCCGGTGGCATATTTAGCTAGCCACGCCTGTTTATCAGCGTC
This sequence comes from Dactylis glomerata, assembly GCA_007115705.1. Taxonomy (NCBI): domain Eukaryota; kingdom Viridiplantae; phylum Streptophyta; class Magnoliopsida; order Poales; family Poaceae; genus Dactylis; species Dactylis glomerata. Next base: position 2,419,369 of record QXEO01000204.1, on the reverse strand, counting down.
CATCCCGGACATCCCTGCTCCCGAAATCCCTACTCCAGAAACACCTGCCCCAGAAATCCCTGTGGTTGCGATCTGGTTCGTGCGCGTCAGGCTGTTGCAGTCCGGCACGTATGTGCACACATATCCATGTGGGACTTCCTTAGGTGGTTCAAACAGGAATTGGTAATCGCCAGGATCACCTCCAATCTTGTAGACGACGTACGCCGGTGACCCCGGTGGCTCCGGAGCTGCAAGCGTGAATGGTAGCTGTGGCCTGGTCTGGAGCGGTCTTTCTCCCTGGTGAGTCCCTAGGGTAGGCCCCGACGGAGAGTACTGGTGTTTCATGATCTCCTGAACCACGCGAACCGCGACGCGCTCGAAAGCGTTCACCAGGCTCTCAGAATGGCGGTGAAGAGAATGAGCCACCATGTAATTGACTTCCTGTCGCAGAGCTCTGGTGCGATCCTCTGAAGGAACAGACAGATCCACCTCATCGAGAGCGCCTTCGGGTGAGAACCCTTTCCACCTGATGCCATGCTTACGGGTCCTCTCAAAAGAGCCGAGGAGATCGGCTTCGAAGAGAGCTTTGATATCATCATACCTCTTCTTGTGCTCATCAGACAGATCGTCGTACGTGACTGGTCTGTCCCCCATCGCAGCGTCAGATGTTGATGCAGATGTTGTTGAAAGTCCCACCGGGCGTGCCAGAATGTGTTGCCTGTCAAAACCCACCGGCGAGCAGCGACGAGCAACACGAAGAGCCGGGAGGCTCCCAGGACTGCTGGTGGGCCCTGGTCCCTCGGTCAACGGCCCGCAAAACTCCGGCACACGTCCTGGCTGATGCGAGGGCGTGCCACCTGATCTATACCTGATCAGGAAGGTGATGGTTTGCTTCGATTGGTTTCCTGCATGGCAGACACGCAAACATTAAATACGAGCCTCGATCGGCTCTCAGGTTTCCCTGTGAATCGGCTCAGGTAGCCGATGGTCCCATGGATCTGCATTGGATCTATGATAACATGGGGTTTTGCTTTATCAATACAAGTCAAATCGATCTACAACAGCTTAAAGCTTTCACCACATAAACGGAACATCCCACACGTAATTGAGCCTGGTAGATACGAAAGATAACAGAAAACTAACCCTAGAGGAGGCCAAAAAACCAACGTAGAGTCAATTCCCGGAACAACTCCTCTCGAATTGGCAAACCGTATCCTTACGTACTACTGGATCGTTCAACCCGTTTGTGAGGCCTAACCATGCGGATATTAAACTAATCCTTGGAGAACAAGGAACAACTATGACAGACTGAATCGACGGAATAAAGATCAAGCAAGATGCTGCCCTTACACCCAAGGTAGGTGCAAAGGCAGCGAGATCTCAATGGGCAGCATGACTAAGCAAACATGAACAAAAAGCACCGATGCTAGCCCAGACAGATCTATAATAACAGTATTACTCGCCATCAACAAGGCTTCAGTACGAGCAACACCAAATAACACATAAGCATATGCTGCCTAGATCGCGAGATGCGATCTAGGCAGCACGACGCTTACCTGAAAGAAACCCTCGAGACAAGGGGTGGCGATGCGCCGAGATTGTGTTTGTTGTGAACGTGGTTGTTCTCTCTCAATAACCCTAAGTACATATTTATAGTCCGGAGACTTTCTATCTTTGAAATAAACCTAAACGTAATCTAACTCTTGTTTAAACCGAAACGTACTCTATCATAATTATACAGATACACGGGCAATTAGCCCAAATCTACGCGCAAGGCCGATCCAGCCTCCAAGCCCATCTTGATTACGGCCCACTTCCTTATCTGGCCAAAATATGGCGATAACAGATACTTAGATACTAACACTGGAATTGTTACTCTTGATTTAATACTACTTATTAAATTTTATCGAGTAACCAAGGTTTGCTAAAAGTTTGCAATAGGACTTTAAACTTTAGATTGACATTCAAACAATACGATACCAGTTCGTAAAGTTAACATCCAGAATTCTATAGTTCTATTATCTCAATTATAGCTAATCGCATGGTAGCAAACGGATGCCAATAACTACAACAAACTATGCAAATTCACTTTGATTTAGTTCATGATAAATTGAGTTCTATAATTCAAAATTACTAAATGAACTCCCACTTAAAAACAACATCCCTCTTAGTTTTCTTAAGTGATTACACGAACCAAATTCACTATACCGCAACCGATCATCACGTGCAACGACATAGTTTCAAAGGCGAACATCACCATGTTCATCATATCAACCATATGACTCATGCTTAACCTTTCGGTTCGTGTTCTGAGGCCATGTCTGTACATGCTAGGCTCGTCAAGTAGAACCATAGCACTCGCGTGTGTAAAACTGTCTTACACCCGTCGTATGTGAACGTAGAGTCTGTCACACCCGATCATCACGTGGTGTCTCGAAACGACGAACTTTCTTGACGGTGCATGCTATGGAAGAACACATTTTTATCTTGATATTTATGTGAGAGGGATCATCTTATAATGCTACCGTGCGATCAAATCTAAGCAGAATAAGATGCATAAAAGGATAAACATCACATGCATATATAATGTGATATGATATGGTCCTTCACGCATTCGATCTCCATCTTGTGCGTCATGGAATAATCTCCATCATTCCACCGGCGTAGCACCAAGGTCCATGGCGCGCCACCTTGGTTGTCTTCCTCCATTACAATATATCACTTGGATATATATATACGGCACGCAGGCCATTTAAATGTAAAGACAACCATATGGCTCCTGCCGGTTGTTTATAACTTACAAAAAGGATCATCGCATACAATTTGTAACATAAACAATTTGACCATATCACATCACATGCCCCTGCAAAAACAAGTTAGACGTTTCTAATTTGTCTTGCATATTTTACGTGGTTTGGGGCTTTCTAGGAAGAACCGTTCTTACCTACGAACAAGAACCACAACGGTGATAAAAATATTATTAACAACTCTTTGTAAAATAGATCATAACTATAGTGGGAGAAACGTGCACCCGCAAAGCCACATATGCCGAAGCATGTCAAGTGTGGGACAAGTCTCGTGAACGCGGTCACGTAAGGTTAGTCTCGGGCAGCTTCAATCCCACTATGCCACTATGATCCAAAATACCAAAAAATTGCAATAACATGATCATCAACGCCCACATCCACATGTGTTCTAACCGTGCATACCAACTACGCATAGAGATGGCTCTGATACCACTGATGGGTTCGTAGCATAGAAAACAAAAATTTTCCTACGCATGAACGCATAAACTGGCCAAGAAACTCTACGAGATGGTAGCAACGGATACTCACCCTCGACGACCGTGAGCGGGGATTACGTTCCCGCACAAACGTTGACGATGGAGAGTTGGTGAAGACGCACGTAGTCGACGTAGTTGTTCACTTGATGTAGTCGACGTTGTGGTTCACTTGACGATCACAAGATCGTGTAGTCGGCGCCACAAGTGGCAGCGCCCCCGTACTCGCACACACGTGCAGCTCGACGTCGACTCCTCCACGCCCTCGGTCCAGCGGGGCAGCGGAAGAAGGGATCCGCCGGACACTCCTCCACACACTTCTCCAAGTGTGTGAACTACGAACTACTATTCCGGCAGTGCTTCGCTAAGCCAAGACGGAAAGTGGGCAGCAACTATGCAAAGGAGGGAGGATCAAGAAGTGTGTGTCCAAGGGAGAGAGAGGGGGGGGTTTATATAGAGGAGGAGGGCAGCCAAGGGGCTGGCCGGCCAAGGGCCTCCCCTCCTCTTCATTTCCCCTCTTTATTCCCTGTATGGAGATTAATCCCTCATCAACATGAGGTAACCCCCATTTTAATGCATGACATTCATGCCAATTAAAATTCACACTTATTGATTTAATAAAACATTTTTATTTCTTTAATATTTGTTAATTCATTCAATTAACAAACATTAACAAATACACCCTTGAGTTATTTCGATATCCCGAAACAGTTTCGGTGCTTTTCTGAAACAACCCTTATGCTGTCCTGTAATTCGATCGGAGTATCGTATCCACTCAAAAAACGACGACGAGCCTTAAGTGTGTCACCCTACGGTTCGTGAATAATGTGGACATGATCGAGACTCCTCTCCGATCAATAATCAACAGCGGGATCTGGAAATCCATGATGACTCCCACTTACACAACGATGAACTAGTGATCGTGTGAACCGGTAACGAACATAGTTAATTCCTTTTGTCTCGCGATATTATTACTTGTCCGAGATCCGATCATTTGGTATCAACCATACCTAGTTCGATCTCGTTCCCGACAAGTCTCTTTACTCGTTCCATGATAATGCATTCCTGTGACCTAGTCACATGCTTGCAAGCGATTCCAATGCAATATCACCGAGAAGGGCCCAGAGAATATCTTTCCGTCATCCGGATGGACAAATCCCACTCTTGATCCATGAGCCTCAACTAATACTTTCAGAGTACCCAAATCAACCTTTATAATCACCCTATTACGGTGTGACGTTTGATATCATCAAAGTACCCTTCCGGTATCAGTGATTAACATGATCTCATGGTCTAAGGATTAGAACTACTTCGCATGAGTTTGATATAGCAATGAACTTGATGACTTGATCATATTGCTATTCATACTATGGGTGTGAGTGTTCATCACATCATTCTTCTAATGATATGACCCCGTTATTAACAACATCCAATGTTCATGATCAGGAAACCTTGATCATCAGTTAATCAACGAGCTAGTATAAAAGAGAGGCTTTACTAGGAACCTTTTAGTTTATTAATCACACATGTATTAATGTTTCCGATTAATACAATTCTAGCATGAGAAATAAACATTTATCATAAACATGGAATATGATAATAACCACTTTATTATTGCCTCTCGGGCATATTCCCTTCTCTACTGGCCAACAGCCAAGGCAGATGCAGACCGCATTGTGGAGCTCTGCCATGGTTGCCAGATGTACTCCAAGCAGACCCATATGCCCGCCACAACACTGCATACGATCCCTATAACTTGGCCTTTTGCAGTCTGGGGGCTGGACATGGTAGGTCCGCTAAAAACAGCACCTTCGGGATTTACGCACCTTTTGGTAGCGGTAGACAAATTCACGAAGTGGGTGGAAGCTAAGCCCATCAGAAAACTTGATGGCAAAACCGCCCTAAAGTTTGTCAAGGACATTGTGGTCAGATTCGGCATCCCACACAGCATCATCACCGATAATGGCACAAACTTGTCTCAGGGAGAAGTTGAGGAATACTGCCATCACAACGGAATCCGCCTTGACCTAGCATCTGTGGCACATCCACAGTCTAATGGCCAAGTTGAGCGGACCAACGGACTAATCATGTCAGGGATCAAGCCACGCCTAGAAGCACCGCTACATAGAGCAGCTAGAGCCTGGGCAGAGGAGTTGCCATCTGTACTGTGGAGTCTACGGACCACGCCAAACAGATCAACCGGCCTTACCCCTTTCTTCTTAGTCTACGGAGCAGAGGCAATCTTTCCAAGTGATGTTCAGTACGATTCTCCAAGAGTCGAGGCCTACAAGGAAGAAGATGCAGAAGCGTCCAGACAACTATCTGTGGACCTGCTGGAAGAAGAGCGTGACCTAGCAGCCCAGAGATCCGCCATCTACCAGCAGAATCTCCGCCGCTATCACAGCAGGCGAGTTCGCCAACGCTCGTTCAAAGAGGGCGACCTGGTGCTACGCCTCAAGCAGCAGAAGTCCCATAAGCTATCCCCGCCTTGGGAAGGACCCTTCGTCATCAGCAAAGCTCTACTGAATGGATCCTACTACCTCGTTGATATTCGCGAGCTAGATAAGCGACCAAGTAAGAAGCGCAAACGAAGAGACCCTGGCGATATCTACGACGCGACAGATCGTCCATGGAACATCGCACAGCTACGTCCTTTCTACACTTAGCACTTTTTTTAGCTATGTAATAGGCACCTCTATATGATCAATGAAATAAAGCATTTGGTTCACTCTTGTAGTCTTTTACCTCCTTTATTGTTCATTTAGATCGTATAGAACCTTTTTGCGCAATTGTGCTCTGCACTTGCGTCTCTTTTAAATCCGCCATAAGCGGTGCGCGTAGCTTTTTTATGTTTTGATCTTCATTCGATGTTCTCTGTGTGGATTCTAGAGTAGTGACTTTTTGACGATCTAAGCCGCCATCTGCTCAGGGTTCTGGACGGTTGCTCTTAAGTATCGTCGCCCTAGCGGATTGTTCGTGCGAAGATTTCACCATCTCACGAAAAGTCAAGCACAGAGAGCCGGATGGCGGATCGCATAATCCTACGCGTGAAAAAATTTTAAGTGTTGTTTTTTGGGCATGGCAAAAAACTGCGAGTTGCATAAAACTAGGCCTGGCAGTTTCTTCGCGCAATTAAACCACTTCATAAAAAACAAACTGCAAAAGTTCACAAGCATTCTACTGATCCGCCACAAGCAGATCAGTCACAATGCAGACATATCACACGCAGTTTAAGTTTAAATTACAGACCCACTCAGGGGCCGAATTGATGCAAAGTGTTTTTTCCTGCCATACTGCAGGGCACATCTCAAGAAGATGGCGGAACCTTGGAGGACACCTCATCCCCGCCATCACCGCCTGCTGTAGCCGCGGAGGCAGATGCCGAAGCTTGGCTTGGCGATCCTGGCAGTTCGTATGCTTCGTAGTATACGTTCAACTGCGTGCCAAGGGCGCACAGTTGATCATATCCAAGCACGCTCTGCCGGATGGTGGCCTCGTCCACCGGCACGCCATCCTCGCCGCTCTCAGGGATGCCGGAGGTGAGCTGGTCCAGGTCCATGTCGGGGTAGTGGGCCTTCGCCAATGTCAGCGCTGTTCTGGCACCACCCCGAGCAGAGGACAGCTTCCAATCCGCCACCAGCCCTAGCACCAGCAGCAGCTTCTGCGTGAGCGCGATGGCGGAAAGGTTGGAAGAACCCGCTATCTGCAGGCTTCCGCACGCTTGGCGACCAGCGCTGAGAAGGCCATCAAGCTCCTTCCTCGCTGCGTCGGTGGCCATGCGCAAGCCCTCGGCGGTGTCCACCTCGCTTTGTCCCAAGGAAGCTGCATGGCGGAAACAAGAAGATGCGTCACGAACTGCATAGCAGAAATTGGAAAATTTTACGCTATAAGAAGAAACGGTACCTAGCAAGTTGTCTTGGAAGTGATGGAGGAGCTCGTTAAAGCCTTCACGCCGCTTCTCAAAGTCAGCGGCGGCTTTGCGGAGATCCGCTATCTCCTTGTCCTTCTTCTTGCCCTGGTTCTCCTGGTCCTTCAGCTGCCTCTCGAGGGTGGCGTTTTCGGCCAGTGATTTTCGGAGCTGTTGATTCAGCCCGTCCATCGCAATGGCATGGCCCTGCTCCATCCCCTCGATTGTGGATTTGAGCTTGGCAGCGTCTGCATGGCGGAGTCTTGTCAGCTCAGCATTGATTGAATAAGCATAAAGGAAACTTAAGGTAGATTACCGCTATTCTCAAGCTGCTGCCGCAAATCCGCCACAAGAGTGCTCTTTTCCGCCAGCTCCTTCTCCTGCGAGCTGACGACCTGGACCAGATCCTCCACCACCTTCTTATAGTTCTGGCAAAATTTGAAGTGTTAGTCAATCTTAGAGCTTTATGCCGGATGTGAATCCGCCATAACGCTCGGGGGCTACTCACTGATTCTTTTTGAGTCACTCTTAGAGCATCATGATGAACGATTATCCGCCATGATGCTCGGGGGCTACTTACGCTGATTTTTTGTCTTCTAAGAGCTTTATGCCGGATAATTACCCGCCATAACGCTCGGGGGCTAGTCAGTATAAAAATTAAGTTCTCTATAGAGCACTGTGTGAACTACCAGCGCTCGAGGGCTAAGCTATTCAAAAACTTACAGAAGTCCATCTTGAAGCCCCATAGCGGATCGAGTCTGCAATCCGCCATGGCGCTCGGGGGCTACTGGGAGTACATACCTCTTTAACAATACTGGTTCTCTGAACGAATGCCGCCATTGCAGATGACACATGGTTACTGGCCTCCTCTTGCATATTGTCAAGGCGGAAAAGAGCAGTTGCTTTCTTCTTCCACTTTGAAGCTTCTTCAGCTCCCGTATCCGTCTGGATTGCTTTTCCGCTAAAACTCACCTTCTTAGCACCCTTAGCGGGGCGATCTGATGGTCCAGCACTTTTTCCTGGAGCATCCGCCACCTTGCTGATATGATGAGAAGAGGTGGAAGGCCCAGTTGGGCGAGCAGGAGCATCTGGTGTAGGTGGGATGGCAGCGGGAGAAGGCTTGGCTAGTGGAGGTTTCGGGCCAGAAACCTTTCTTCTTCTGTGTGCAAAAGAGACATTAGAAAAGTTATGCATGGTATGAAGGCGAATTGTGATTGTACTTACTTCCGCTCCGGTAAATTTATAGTGGCGGAATGTTCTGGCACGGTGTCTAGATGGCCGCGAAGAGCAGGGGACGAATGGCGAGAGATCACTCTTTTGCCCATTCTGCGAATGCGCCCGCCAGCACCGCGAACGCCACGAGGAACCGCCACTACAGGCTCATCCGCCACTACCTCTTCTTCCGCCACTTTTTGTCCTTTGGGAGATGAGGAGGTCTCGTCCTCATCATCAGTAAGATCCTTCGTCCGAGGATAGCGGACGAGACCGCTCAGCTCAGAGGGTGGCAGAGAAGAGAGCTGCGGAGAAATGTGAAGTTATTCAAGGAAAAATAGCTGTTATGGCGGAATATGGAGAAGTACTTACCTTTGGACAACTGCCATTCTCATACATAGGGGTTCTTAGCTTCAGAGGCTCGTCTCGCCCCACCTTAATGATATTGCGGATCCGAAGCTCGATTTCTTCAGCGGACAGTTCCTCCTTGGAATAGCGTTGGGGATCGTCTATTCCGCTATATTCGCACATCAGGCTTGGGCGATATTGGAGAGGCTGAATCCGCCGTGAGATCCAGCAGTAGATAGTGTCAGCACCTGTCAGTCCAGAGAAGACAAGTTTCGAAATCCGCCGTGAGCATAATTGGCATTCATCATCCATTGTGAAGTCATCCATTACGCCCCAGCTATCCTGCTCCTCGGCAGGGCCATCAGTAAAAGACCGCAGGCCGAACTTCCTTTCAGGAGGGGCCTGGTTAGCCTGATAGAAGAAGGAACCCCGCCATCCCTTAGCAGAGTCATGAGGGACAATGTAGGGGTAGGATTTCCCGTGCCGAGGAACAAAGGAGATTGACCCGCAATTGCGAGGATTCCCGTTCGCGTCCCGGTTATGGCGGATATTAAAGTATAAGCGGAATAAGTCTCCGCGTGGGCTGATGCCTAGATACCCTTCGCATAGCGCAACGAAACCTGCTAAGGCAGTGAAGCTATTCGGAGCAATGTGGTGCAGCTGTAACCTGTAATGGCAGAGAACTTCCCTCAGGAAGTAGGATGGCGGAAGGCTGAGGCCGCGATCAATATGAGACTTCAGCATGACGACCTCCTCATCTGAAGGAGTTGGCACCGCTTCACCAGGCACAACCCGCCATCTGGAGGTTTCCTTAGCAACTATGCGGCCTTCCCGCTCCAGGGAAGATAGAATTTCTTCGCTTAGACTGCAGGGGTCCCAATCCCCTCCTGAGGTTTCGGGCATGGCGGACTCTGTGTCAGAGGACCGCACAGAGCCCTCGGCAGCTTCAGACTTTGAAGTTTGGCGAGGAGATTCGGGCTCCATGGCGGCCAGTGGCGTGGCGGTAATGATTTCTAAAACTTCAAGCGAGGACGAAGAAGACGAGGCCAGCTTGTGGCGGAAAATGCTGCCGGCGGCGAGGTCTTTCGCGGTGGCTCGCCGGAGATGGCGAAGCTCTCGTGGCGGCGCTGAAGAAAGAGAGGCGACGGGGGCGAATGAAGGAGTGATCGGCCGGGGGTGAGAGGCCGGGGTATATATAGACCCCGGGCCTCGAGATTCGTGCCCGCCATCACCACCGCTCGTCCCGATCGCAGAAACCCTAATCTGGCGACACGTGTCCAAGGGTAAAAAAGTAACTCTGTGATTCTTACCCTAGAAGGAACTGTGTGCCAAAATTTACGGCGGATTTCAACGGTATGATCCATCGGATCCCGAAAATCTCGCTAAGATAACTACGTCGCTTGATCCGCTGTTTACGGCGGATTGATAGATGGAAAAAGGAATCTCAAGATAACCGCCATCCCAGTGAAGAAGAGCTATGGCGGAAACGACCTATCAAGGACAAGCATGGCGGATGAAGATGGTGATCTTGAAGTTCCCTGGGGGCTACTGTTGGGGATATACCAAATAGGTATACCAGCGACGTAGTCCTAAATCAGCAAGCCAGGGTGGCCCATCAGGGGTGGTATGGCGGATTCGCCATACCGGGCGGCCCAGTTGCTGAAGTTGGCACGGCGGTACCAGACGCAGGCGCTTATGGCGGATCCGGAGACAGGCCTATGGCGGGCTACTGGCGGCGAGCTTATGGCGGATCCGCATGACGGCCCATGGCGGGTGACCTTGTAACACACGCATAGGACTTAGTCTAGGACTCCAAGTTGTATCCGCTCCGATACCAACGTGATGCCCACACCAGGCGCCTTTATAAGCCGGCGTGGAGGAGCCCTTGAGGCCATAGCGACTTGGCCATGAGATAGCTAGAATAGCTAAGACATAGCAGATCGCATAGCGACTTGGCCATGAGATAGCTAGAATAGCTAAGACATAGCAGATCGCATAGCGACCAACACCATCATTGTAATCTGTACACATTGTGCCATTATAGTGAGTTGTAGCAGGATGTAGCGATCCTCCACCGCGGGGACGTGAACCTGGGTAATCCCTGTCTATCACCGTCCCGGGCACCAGATCACCTATCCCCTCTTTCTATCGCCTTGAGGTACCCCTCATGGCATATGTGTCGTAAGAACCACGACACTGATCATAAAGAGGATGTAGGCCATTGATGAAGCCCACAACACCTATGGAGTCATAGAGGTCATAGAACTTGTCCTTGTCAGGCTTGGTCCCCGGATTGTGAATACGGTGACCCACTGGAGTGTCCCCATTATACGCATACCCCAAGAGAGAGGCAAACGTAGAGAAGTCCGAAGTACACTCATGCTCTCCAGTCATCCACTTCATAGACTTCTGAGCATTGGGCAAGATCACAAGAGTAGCATAGAACTGCTTGATGAGGCCGGGGTTATAGTTGCACTGAATGCTAGCCAACCCCAACAATCCCAATCTCTCCACCACAGAAACTGCTTCATCAAAATAGGTCTTGCTGCGAAGGTGATCGAAGTCAATTGGATGCATCGGTCGACATGGATTCTTGAAAGGCTCATAGACATCACGGTAAATGCCCCACTGCTCTTCATTCCAGAAACCACGGTCCTCAATATCTTCATCTCTTGGTGTGGTGTACCAATTGTTCCACCGCACAAGAATATACTCGGCCTCTGGCATGCTCTTGTAGTTGATACGTGTCAATTTGCCTTTGCGACGACGGGCTTGAACCTTGGCAGCCTTTCCTTTCTCAGCTTTCCTAGTAGCTTCCCTCTGACGCTGACGGATTGCAACCTCATCAACTAGGACTCCGCGTTCATCTGGAACAAGCCGACGCTTGCGCTTCGGCATACTCGAACCACCTGTGAAAGAGATATGCAAGGAGAGCATGGGGATAAGCATATGCACACGAGTTACGGAAAGGATAAAAAATCATGTAGTATGAACAAACAAACTTCACCCAAAGAATCAAATTGACAGCAGCAATATAGAAAAAAATAGAGCAGTGAAATCCCAGGCCGGATTATCCGGCCAGGGGGGCGGACAATCCGGCCCACTCGAAATTTTCTTCTACAACTTGTTGCAGCAACCAATTTGATAGATCGGGGGAAGGAAGTCATACAACATGATTCATGAGAGTCAAGAACAACTAGTGGAGGACTAAACACCAAGCAAAAGGCATAGGTAAATTCATACAAGGCCCTAGAGAGGGGAGATGAGCAATACCCGGATCCATTGCGAAAACGGCTTGGTGAAAGCCCTCCCGAGGTGGAGGAGATCAAATCCCGGCGAAATCCGGCCAAGGGGATGGCCGGAGCTCCGGCAGGGGCGACGAGAGGGCGGCGGCGGTGGCTGGGAACCCTAGGACGGGGTGGGGAAAGGAACTGCCCAAGGGCAGCCCAACCCCGCCCTTTATATACCCAGCCACTACCCGGCCGGATAATCCGGCCAGAGTGACCCGGATTATCTGGCCCCACCAGATATTCCGCCCAGGGGGCGGATATTCTGGCCTGGAAGGCTAGAAACTGATCCACTCGAAGTTTTCAAAAACAGAAGTTATTTGGACAAAAAAATGAACTCGTGTGCAAAGATTAGATGTCTTTAGATATGATGGCTTAGGTGAGAGAGCAAACATGGAGTGGTTCTCGGCACTTGACATTGCAAGAGCAAATCAACGAAAAAACCAATGCAAGTGCCTTCCCATTTCTAATTAAGAAACAACACCAAGAGAGAACACTAAGATCTCAAATAAGATATGCAAGGAATCAACTCTTTGAAAAGAAGAGGTCGGTGGCCGAAGCCACCATGTTTGAGTGTTATGGCATTGGACCGCGAAGATGTATCTTGGGTCCATAACCACTACTCGTCATTGAAGCTCATATATCACAAAATGATATAAAGAGAATGATATGATTACTATTGGCATTATGGGGGAGGGATAGCCCAATTGATTAGGACCGCACTCCCCCTATCTCCATGCCCACACCTAAACCAAACAAGCATTGAAATATAGGTGTATTTGCAAGATGCTCAAGCCACACTCCTTGAATCAATGATATTTAGCTCATTCCTCAAATATCCAAATCTTGCTTCATCAAGAGGCTTCGTGAATATATCGGCAAGTTGATCCTTGGTGCTAACATATGCAAGCTCAATATCACCACGGGCTACATGATCTCTAATGAAATGATTCCGGATCTCAATATGCTTGGTTCTTGAATGTTGCACTGGATTATAGGCGATCTTGATAGCACTCTCATTGTCACATACCGTATTCCTTTAAAGTTTGCCTCATCCATAACAATTGAGTGCATCCACTTGCGGCGGCAATCTATTCGGCTTCGGCGGTGGAGAGAGATATACAATTTTGCTTCTTAGAAGACCAACACACCAAAGACCTACCAAGAAATTGGCAAGCTCCAGAGGTTGATTTCCTATCATCCTTGTCACCGGCCCAATCGGAATCCGTGAAGCCACAAAGAGAGAAATCCGAGCCTTTGGGATACCAAAGCCCATAAGTTGGGGTATGAACCAAATATCAAAAGATTCTCTTAACCGCCATAAGGTGGCTTTCTTTAGGAGCGGCTTGATACCTTGCACACACACCTACACTCAACACAATATCGGGTCTAGATGCACAAAGGTAAAGCAACAAACCGATCATAGAACGGTATACCTTTGGATCCACATTTTTACCATTGGGATCTAGATCAAGATGACATTTAGTGGCCATTGGTGTGGCGGCCCCATTTAGTTCCTTCATCTTGAACCTCTTGAGCATGTCTTGGACAAATTTGGCTTGATTAATGAAAGTCCCTTCTTTCAATTGCTTGATTTCAAAACCAAGAAAGAACTTCATTTTGCCCATCATAGACATCTCGAACCTATCGGTCATAAGCTTTGAGAATTCATCATTAAAAGCTTTGTTAGTAGAGCCAAAAATAATATCATCAACATATAGTTGGCATACGAAAAGCTCCCCATTGACCCTCTTAGTAAAAAGAGTGGGGTCGATTTGCCCAACTTCAAACCCACGGTCTAAGAACAACTCCCTAAGGTGCTCGTACCACGCACGTGGGGCTTGTTTAAGGCCATAGAGTGCCTTATGGAGTTTGTAGACATGGTTCGGGAAGTTGAGATCCTCAAACCCCGGGGGTTGCTTAACATACACTTTCTCTTTCAATGGACCATTTAGAAAAGCGCTTTTAACATCCATTTGTTGCAACTTAAAATTATGATGAGTGGCATATGCAAGAAGGATACAAATGGACTCAAGGCGAGCCACGGGAGCATAAGTCTCTCCAAAGTCAATTCCTTCAACTTGGGAGAAACCTTGAGCCACCAATCTTCCCTTGTTCCTCACAACAATCCCATGCTCATCTTGCTTGTTCTTGAATATCCACTTTGTGCCAATCACATTCCGGCACTCCTTTGGCTTCTCCACTAACACCCAAACATTATTGCGCTTGAAGTTGTTGAGTTCTTCATACATAGCATCCAACCAATCCGGATCTTCAAGAGCTTCAAATACTTTCTTGGGTTCAACCATGGAGATATAAGCATGATGAGTGCTAAATTGTGCCAATTGACGCCGGGTTGACACTTTGCTCCTTAAATCTCCAATAACCCTCTCAAGGGTATGACCTTTAAGTTCCAAATCTCTTTCAACTCTTCTCTTGCGATGGGCTTCGATCTCCTCAATAGACCTTGGAGGAATCACTTTATCATCTTGATCATTTTGGTCCCCATCTTGACCATCAACTTGACCTTGATCATCATTATCTTCATGAGTAGGTTGATCTTGGTCTTGTGAAGAATTGGGGGCGGATGAGATAACCGGAGAGGATGGTGGTGCCCCTTCTTCTTCATGAAGGTCCTTGACTTGTTCTTTGGTTGGTGCATTAGTTGCTTCCTTGGGAGAGGCTTGTTGAGCTTGTGAAGATGAAGGCTCCACTTGAGTAGAGCATAGTCCTTCTCGGTCCGCCACAAGGTGTCCCTCAATGGGGCAGAAAAATCCCATGCCCATTCTTCCTATGGCTTCTCAAGGTATTTCATCAATTACATCAGAAGAAACAACATCTCGCCCTCCTTGGGAGCCGTCATTCTCTTCGAATACCACACTACAAGATTCTTCAACACGTCCGGTGGACTTGTTGAAGACTCTATAAGTGTGGGATTCGGCACCATAACCAACAAAAATACCTTCTATTGCTTTTGGATCAAATTTACATAAACGAACTCCTTTTCTTTGAAAGAAACACTTACACCCGAAAACTCGGAAGTAGGAGATGTTGGGCTTGCTTCCGGTGAGTATTTCATATGGAGTCTTGTTTAGGCCTTTGCGGAGGAAGAGCCGGTTTGAAGAGTGACAAGCCATAGAGATAGCTTCGGCCCAAAAGTTGTATGGAGACTTAAACTCCGCCAACATGGACCTAGCCATATCCATAAGAGTCCGGTTCTTCCTTTCGGCTATACCATTTTGTTGAGGGGTGTATGCAGCGGAATATTGATGACGTATCCCCTCATCACTGAGAAACCCATTTAAGGTGTAGTTCTTGAATTCCAAGCCATTGTCACTTCTAATTGCCAAAATAGTTTGCCCATGTTGACGTTCAACTTCCTTGGCAAAGTCGATGACGGTTTGTTGAGTCTCACTCTTATGCTTGAAGAAGTAGACCCAAGTATATCTTGAATAGTCATCAACAATCACCAAACAATATTTCTTCCCACCAAGACTTGCATGAGAGGGAGGACCAAAAAGATCCACATGAAGGAGCTCCAAGATCCTCTTTGAAGAAATGATAGTCTTGCTTGGGTGGGGAGAATCATGCATTTTTCCTAGAACGCAAGCCCTGCAAACACGATCTTTGGCAAAAGAAACATTCTCTTTTAGTCCGAGTATGTGGCCACCCTTGTGAAGGCTTTGCAAAGTTCTCATATTGACATGGGCTAGTCGGCGATGCCAAAGCCAACCCACATCGGCATTTCCAAATAAACACATTGCACTTGTAGTGGTTTTCCCTGAAAAGTCCACCACATACAAGTTGTTTTCAATGTGCTCAACAAAAGCGACCTTTAGAGACTTGCTCCACAAGAGTACCACAATTTCATTATCAATGAAGACGGAAAAGCCCATCTTACCAAGTGCACGAACTGAAAGTAAATTGTAACCTAGGGTCTCAACAAGCATGACGTCCACAAGGGAAATATCCGGTGCAACCACCACCTTGCCAAGACCCAATACCTCGGATTGTGACATGTCTCCATAAGTGACGGTTATGTTGTTGTCATTAGGCCTCATCTCCGTCATAATCTCCTTGCTTCCGGTCATATGACTTGTGCATCCACTATCAAGCACCCATTTTGATCCACCGGAAGCATAGTCCTACAAGAGATTATTGCTTGGTTTTAGGTCCCCATTTCTCAATGGGTCCTCTTTTGTTAGCAACAAGGGTCTTTGGAACCCAAATAGACCAAGCAACATAACCATCATTTGGACCAACATATTTTGCATAAACATCACCATAATAATCACGAAATAAGACATAGTGAGGGTTAGCAATTCCTGCATGATCATCATGAGTTGCTTTGCCACCCACAATCGGATCCTTCTTTGCTTGTGCGGGCTTGGCCTTCTTTTTCTTGTTGTTCTTCTTCTTCTTCTTTGAGACAAAGCCGATCCCCGTTTTATCACCAAATGCATTTTGCTTACTCAAAAGGTCATTCAAGTTTTTCGCACCTATGGGAATGGAGGACTTGGCAAGCTCATCTTTCAACCTAGCATTTTCTTCAATAACATTTGCATGATCACAAGTAGAAGTAGAAGAACTAGGCACATTATTCTTAGTCAATTGAATTTAAAGTTGTTCATGTGACTTGGTAAGAATAGAGTGTTCACTTTTCAAGGCCTTGTGAGCCTTGTCAAGATCTTCTAAATCCTTAACAAGTATATCATGACCAACACCAAATTCAACCTTTTCCTTTTTAAGCATTTTTACTTTAGCACGAGCATGGTCACGCTCTTTAATGAGTTTGGAAACAACTTCATTATTAGATTCCTCAATGGAATCGAGCTTCTCTTCGAGAGTTGCTCATTCCTCTTGCTCTTCTTCAAGAGACTCGGTTAGTGAGGCAATATCTTGAGCATATTCCTTTTCAAGCCTCATTTGTTCATCTAGTTTTTCAAGAGTTTTACCATATTGGCTCAATAGACGTTCAAAGTGAAGCTTATGAACTCCATGTACACTAGACACATAGTCATCAAAAGCAACAATTTCTTCCTTTACTCTAAGACTAGCAAGATCATTCAAGGGAGCATCATTTGTCTTAGAGGAGGAGAAAGGTGTGGGTGATACCTCGGAAGACTTGGCCATAAGGCACTTGACGTTCTTGACGAGAGAGTCCTCATTGGGGGATTCAAAGAGTGATGTGGGGGAAGTGGAGGTGGTTGCCATTGCGGCCATCTCACTAGTTGTGGTTTCTTCTTCATCACTCTCACTTGCGGAGTACTCTTCTTGAGTCAAGAACACAAACTTTGGTTGTTTCTTCTTTGGTCCACCCTTCTTCAAAAATGGCTTCTTCGAAGGTGACTTGGTCTTGCTTTTGAGGATGAGCTTTCCACCATGGTCTTCTCTCTTCTCATAAGGGCACTCGGCAACAAAGTGGAATCTATCATTGCAATTGTAGCATGTCCTCACCCTTTGACCATTGTTGTCATTCCTTTGATAGCCACTTGACTTGCTTCTTCTTTTGATTGTCTTTTTTAGCCTTGTGTGGATCAACCCAAAAGGTTTTTCCATAGAAGGACATGTGCTCATTGTACTCATGTCTTATGTCCTCGGGACACATCTCTAGTCTTGCTTCAATACTAGCTTGAAGAGGAACCTCTTTCTCAACCACGCTTGCTTTTAATGCAAAATTAGAGCTTCTTTGCATTCCTATGGCACGAGCACGAGCATCTTCCGCATTTTGTGCGGAAACCTTGTAGGCTTGAATCTCTTGCATCACTTGATTGGAGGTCATCTCATTGAAGTTGTGCTTTCCTTGAACACCCTTCACATCCGCGGGCTCATATGGGGTGAGAGCAAGAATGTACTTCATCTTGATCCACTCATCATCAATATGGTGAGCACCGAGGTTCTTGAAGGTGGTTGCAATTGCCTTGAGTCTTCTATACATCTCTTGATGATCCTCACCATCCATCATGAAGAATCCCTCCGCTTGATTTGAGAAAGCTATGTATCTTGTTTTCTTCATGCTCTCATTGCCAATAAAGATGTCGGAGAGTCCTTGCCAAGCTTCTTTGGCGGTGGAGAAGTGTTGGATGTGAGGCAAGTCCTTGGACCCAACGGCGACTTGAATCATGTGAAGAGCGGTAGCATTGAGTTGACTATCGACCGTCTCTCTTCTTGTCATGTTGTGGGGATCCACGGCCTTGAATCCTTCCTCAACGATCCTCCAAAGCTCGATGCAAGAACTGCGCATATGAGAGATCATTTGATATTGCCATTGACCAAAGTTTAATGCATCAAGCTTAGGTGGATCTCCTCTATTGTTAATATGAGGATGAGGAACCGGCGGGTCGGGTGAATACCAATGAGGGAATTCACCTTTCCCGTCGCCCTTTGTGGAAGACTTAGCATCACCATTTTTGTCGGCACCCTCCACATCTACCACTACATTCTCCACTTGTGGAGTAGCGGGTTTTTCCGGAGGTGGAGAAGCATTAGCAATTTTAGCTTGCATGAGTTGCGCTATCATTTCACGCAACTCGCTTATTTGAGATGTCATGGAAGTCATGGATGATTCCAAAGATTTGAACTCACCCATGGAAACTTGACCCGAGCCCTCACTCGGAGAGGTGTCCATACTCTTAGGCGGTTAACCCCGAATAAAGAGCCGAGGCTCTGATACCAATTGAACGGATCGTATGGGCACCTAGAGGGGGGGGGGGTGAATATGTGCTACTCAAATTTTAATTCTTTTTCAATTTAGGCTTGACCCAAAAGGTAAATTCTCTAGATATGCAACTAAGGTGAATTTACCTATATGACAACTAGCAAGGTAGGCAAGATACAAGTAGTAAAAGCAATAAAGGATAGAGGTAACCGAGAGTGGAGCACACGGAGACACGGATGTAATTTCCGTAGTTCCTTCCTTTTTAGGGGAAGTACGTCTACGTTGGAGGGGTGTGGTTTCCACAAAGGCCTAACCAATGCCACAAAGGCTCACCCTATTCTCCGGTGCAAGCTTCCGCCACAAAGGCCTAGCTCACTTTACACTAAGGGATTCCTCAAGGCGGAATCGGCCTTTACAAAACTTGGGGCACAACTCCACAACTGAATTGGAGGCTCCCAAGCACCACAAAGCAAACAATCAACAAGTATCAAGATATCAATCACACAAATCAAGGTCAAGGGACACAAGGGAGCCCAAGACCCAAGGGGCCCTCAAGCAAATGAGAGGGGAAATCAAATCGCTTCGGTGAGGATGTAGATCAAGGCCTTCTCCTTCGATTCTCCAAAGATCAAGAACTTTGGTGGGTTGAGGGAGGAGATCTTGCGAATTTGGTGGCTCCAAATGGGGTGTTCTTCTTGCACAGATCGAGCAGCTTGAGGTGGAAGAAGGGGAGGGGTATTTATAGCCCCTCCCGAAATGTAGCCATTGCTGACTTGGAGGGGCGGATTATCCGGTCAAAGTATGGCCGGAATATCCGGCCTCCTGGCCGGATTATCCGCCCCCATATCTGGTTGACGCCAACTCTGGTCCTTAGCAGAAATCTGAAGTCATCGAAGGGGGCGGATTATCCACCCCCCTGGCCGGAATATCTGGCCCCTATACTGGGTGACGCCGACTCAAGTCCTTAGCAGTTTTTGAGCTCTCGTCGGGAGGGGGGCGGATTATCCGGCCCCTGGCCAAAATATCCGGCCCCATATCTGGTTGACGCCGAGCAAATGACTTAGCCATTTTTCAACCTCTCGCCGGAGGGGGCGGATTATCCGGCCTGGTAAAATCTGCACAACTTTAACACACACTTAAAATTCCTAATGTTGTTATCTAACACACAAAACCTGAGGGATACAAAGTTTGCACTTTCACTATGGTTTTCACCAATTCCATGGTTACCTCACTAGGGATAAAAAGAATACATGTGCTATATTTATTAGTGACAGCTAAGAATCCTAAGTTAACATTCATAGACTTTGTTGTATTGTAATATGTCCGATGCGGTAGCATATTTGTTATCAGTGGCGGAGCTGATGTACAACTATTGGGTTCAGATGAACCCAATCAAATTTCTAAATCATTCATTAGCCTAGTGTTTGTCACTGCCTGTTAGTGAAATATTACACCATAAACAAGCGAACTGAACCCAATGATCGACTATTCTAGCTTTGCCACTGTTTGTTATTCACCGTCATGTCAAAGTACATAAGGCTATACTCTGTTGATTCTTAATAATTGATTGCTTGAAGTTTATTTCTTTCTAGTGGAGTATAAGTAAGATTTATAGTATCATCTTTATGTTAGGGCATGATGCCAGTATGAATATTATCAAGTAACATTATAAAAATCATGTCAATATTTTGGTCATCTATCTTGTGCTTAATGCCACCACAACTTTAGGAGAGAGTAGATAAGTGAACCCATGAACCCTGGTCGAATTTTAATCATAAGAAATATCTTTCAAACACTTTTTCTGGCACTTTATTTTCAGCATTAATTAAATCTGAAAACACAAAAATATATTTACTTTCTTGCAATCATATAAAAAACCCAAAAACATCTTTACCTTGTTGCATTAGTCGCATATTAGCTTAGTCTACATTATTGCATTGTTATTTATTTTTATTTACATTCAACACCTTGTGCTTGACAACCACTCGGTGGAGTTGCGGACACAAGACAAGGAGATTGTTTTGTAGGTTGCCTGATGAGAATGTAGAGAGCTTTTTCGACTGTTCCCCGAGAGTTTGATATAAACTCTGAGTTTCCTCATGGGGAAAATTTACTCTTTACAACACTCTGCACTTGGAGTCCCAACAAAGTGGCAGATTGCTTAGTGTCATTAATTTCCTGAAAAAATCATGTGGCAATTTTTTTGGATCTGTTTGATGTCTAGAAGGTCCTTGAAAGTCAAAAACATGCAAAAGCAAGAAAATATGGTTCGCGGTGTTAAAACCAAATGAAAATGGATTGTTTAGAAAATCCCGAGAATCAATGGCAAACATGTCCAGTTCCTCATAAAACTATCAAATAACTAAGAATATGATCTAATAAACTATAAAGATCATGGATCGTTTTACAAGCATCAAGGAAGAGCTCCACGGGGATGAGCAATGAAGGCCTTCCATTTTGATGACTACGATGATCATATAGATCATACCAAACTCTAGTTGAAGGAGGAGAGTGGGATGGCACCGCTGGGATTGTCCCCATTGGAGGGATAAGCACCGGTGGCGTCAGCGTGGGGTAGCCGCCTTTGGATGGGTATGTATATTGTTGTGGAATGGGATATCAGAGGGAAATGGTGATTTGGTGGCGTTGTAGATTCAAGTAGAGGGGAGGGTGACCGGGATGAAGGAGAAAATTAAAAAACCCGATTGGGGCTAGGGTTTCAAATCTTGGACCCGGGGCCCTTGACTCATGGGAGCTAGGTCAATGGATAAATTTACTAAATGGATGCAACTGAACTTCAAGATATGGTCCATTTTAGTGAAGGAGCAAAATGAACTCATTTCAGAAGTAAATGTTTTGAAAGAAAGCACAAAAAAGAGACTTGCATGCCAATATAATGGGATTCATGGGAGTCCAAAGGAAAGTGCTTGTAACAAATTATCCTAGCGAAGTCTAGAGATCCTTCTGCACCAATGTAAAATGAAGACTCTAGTTCAACTACACAAGACAAAGAGCAAATGATGTCCACATTACCAGTGACTTACCGTTTCCTCACTCTCAAAGCTTGACAATTTTCCTACAAGATTACTCGACACACTTTGATCACACTTTTTTCCTTTTATTTCTATTTCCTTTCTTCGTTTCCCCTTGTGGCAAGAAAATTACAACACCAACAAAACATATCATTTCCTATGTTCAAAAATTAATGGAGATACAACTAATGCAAGGGCTTCTATAAGGAAATACAGCCAGTGCTACATTAATGTAGTAAGATTTTCTCAGTTAATTGTGAGATATTATATATTTCTCAAAAAGATTAGAATTAAGGCATTAGTTTGGTATAGTATAAATCATTTCCTATCTTCAGTCATTAATGGTTTTGGTACATTACAATGTGCTAAATCTTTCATACACACCAACACACTAAGGACATGTACAATGGTAGAGAAGGCACGCCTTATCTTATCCCTTTATGTCACTTAAAGAAGACCATAAATAGTACTGGTACAATGCATTATCTCTTATTGTCATCTCTAGCAATTTATATAATTTATTAAATTTTCTCAACAAATTATATTGATAAAGGAAGATATGTGATACAATGGGAAAAATAGTCCTCCCTGATTTCATAAGAGATCATCCCTTAGCTAAGGAAAGACTGCCTTCCCTTTCTCCATTCTCTCTCCTCCAACTAAGCAAAAATCTGATGTGGCAATCGTAAGGAAATACTGATGTGACTCCATTCTATGTGCCCTAAATAGTCATGTTTTCATGTCCTATAAATACATGTCAAGATAACCCAAGTATTCGCCATGGCAAGAAAGATGGGAGATAAGAAGCAAACACATGAAGAGATTTTTAATATATGTGTGATACTCATAGTGTTTGTTTCTTTACACATAAAACCTTTGTTTTGCATAGACATGGTTGAAGGGCTAACATGCAAATAATATCACGCCGATGTCGCGGTTGTGGTGACTCTGAAGCTTGCGTTGTGTTGCTAGTCATGCTAGCTACGATATGGTCAAAAGAGAATGGTTGTCCTATGGAAAACTGGCAGAATAAGATTAGACATCTACAAAGTTTACTTCGTGGGTGGGCAAAAAATATGAGCAGCGTCTATAAGTTGGAAAAATACAGGTTAGTACAGATTATTGATATGCTAGACTTGAAAGCCAAACCTACTTTGTTAACAAATGATGAACAGTGTTGTTTACGAAATGCCAATGACGAGTGACAAGGGTATAGATAATAGAGCCCGTCAGTTGAGTAGCCCTGAGGCCCGTTAAGCTAGGCCCAATTGTAATACTAGTCGAAATACGAGTTCATGTTGTATATCAATATTGTAATCTGTATCGGATCCCACCCGATCCTTAAGACCTGGCCACCTATATAAAGGGGCCAGGAGGGGACGGTGTGGGACAGAT
Organism: Dactylis glomerata; assembly: GCA_007115705.1. Lineage (NCBI taxonomy): Eukaryota > Viridiplantae > Streptophyta > Magnoliopsida > Poales > Poaceae > Dactylis > Dactylis glomerata. Next base: position 2,396,271 of record QXEO01000204.1, on the reverse strand, counting down.
TGAAAGCAAGCCAGGTTTTGCATCCATGTTTACTTTCATAGCCACCTTGTTTGACTGAGTTTACCTTCGAGTTCATCCGATGCCCTGTCTCCCCGATCCTAAGTCCTTCATCTAGGACATTTGTCAAGTTTAACCCTCGTCAATTGGCGCCGACCGTGGGGACTCTGGCCGTTGGCATCATGAACTCGACGGCTTTTTCGCTTTCAGCCAACAACAACTCGCAAGTCGACGAAATTCAGATACCCTTCGGAACCGTCGATTTTCAACCGCACCAGTCAAGTTTCACGCAAGTATTCAAGAGTATGGATCAAGATATGGATTTGACGATCGGAAGTCTAAACTTTCGTGTTGGATCATTAGGTTCGATTCGCCTTTCAGATCCAATGAAAACGGATCCGTCGGCAAGTGAAACCGAGACAGTAGCAATGTCGGAATCATCAGAAGGCTCTTCTAGCGAGGTAAACTCGCCGGTCAGCTTAGCAGAAGCAAAAGAAGGAAAAAATTGTAGGAGGCGACAAAACCATGGAGAATTTTGACCTAGAAGTGCAACTCGAAGATCTCACAATCTACTACGATGACAACTCAGATCAATCAATAGACTGCTAGAAAATAGGACTAGAACTTTCTGAAGACGACAATTCGATCTTCTCAAGTCACAACAGCAAGCTCGACAATCGGTATCAGATACTCGCCATCGTAGGAGATAACTCAGAAGAACTCCACGACAACAACAACAACTCAGTGCTTAATCCAGCAAATATAAACAGAGGGGCGAATCATTTAGCAGAGGGAGAAACTGCTGACTCCCTCGCAACGAGGGTAAAAGTTCGACTATCAGAAGAAGAGTGGAGAACAATCAACACAGCCGTGGAGCACGGCACGCCAATACCAACAAACTCTAGTCAAAACATGCTTTTGGGGTACCATTACGCCCTAAGGCAACAGGCGAAGCAATTAGCAAAGGAGAGGATTGAAATACAGAAAAGGAAGGATTCAGCCATTGCAGCAAGCGACACTGCTCGTAGAGCACGTAGTGATGCATCATACACAAACAGAAGGCATCGTCAACATGGATCAACGTATGAGAATCTAGAGTACTCAGAAAGGCAAAGCATCTCAAAAAACCTCGACTCGTCCTTCCTATCGGTCGACGAGCAAGGAAATATTATCCTAAAAACTCCGGAAGCAGCATTAGTGGCAGCTCAAGCGTACCTGCATACGACACGACCAAATCCAGGAGACCTGAGGGAACATATGCACAGAGCAGCGCTAAATGGATTAAAGATGGTAGGCAACAAATTATCAGCAAAAGAGGAGGAGGCATATCACAACAAAGGAACCCATAAACCAAGATCACCACGCCGTCACAGAAGTCCTCGGCACAGAAGTAGAAGTCACCGATCTAGGATGCCATCACCTGGATGATACAATAGTCCAAAGAACAAAGGAACCCGACGATCCAGAACTCCCAACAGAACATATGACTACGAAGACGATGAAAAGAGATGGGGGTGCCATGCTTTACCCGTAGGGTTCGCACCATGCCAGTACCCAAAGGTTTCAAACTACCCCATGATCAACAGAAGTATGATGGATCCCAGGAGCCACAGTCATGGCTTTCATATTATCTACAAGCAGTAAAACTATTAGGAGGAACCAAGGAAACAGCAATGCAAAGTTTGCAATTACACCTCACCGGAGCAGCAAGGTCATGGCTAAGCAAATTAGAAAAGGAAACAATTGAAAGNGTGATACAATGGGAAAAATAGTCCTCCCTGATTTCATAAGAGATCATCCCTTAGCTAAGGAAAGACTGCCTTCCCTTTCTCCATTCTCTCTCCTCCAACTAAGCAAAAATCTGATGTGGCAATCGTAAGGAAATACTGATGTGACTCCATTCTATGTGCCCTAAATAGTCATGTTTTCATGTCCTATAAATACATGTCAAGATAACCCAAGTATTCGCCATGGCAAGAAAGATGGGAGATAAGAAGCAAACACATGAAGAGATTTTTAATATATGTGTGATACTCATAGTGTTTGTTTCTTTACACATAAAACCTTTGTTTTGCATAGACATGGTTGAAGGGCTAACATGCAAATAATATCACGCCGATGTCGCGGTTGTGGTGACTCTGAAGCTTGCGTTGTGTTGCTAGTCATGCTAGCTACGATATGGTCAAAAGAGAATGGTTGTCCTATGGAAAACTGGCAGAATAAGATTAGACATCTACAAAGTTTACTTCGTGGGTGGGCAAAAAATATGAGCAGCGTCTATAAGTTGGAAAAATACAGGTTAGTACAGATTATTGATATGCTAGACTTGAAAGCCAAACCTACTTTGTTAACAAATGATGAACAGTGTTGTTTACGAAATGCCAATGACGAGTGACAAGGGTATAGATAATAGAGCCCGTCAGTTGAGTAGCCCTGAGGCCCGTTAAGCTAGGCCCAATTGTAATACTAGTCGAAATACGAGTTCATGTTGTATATCAATATTGTAATCTGTATCGGATCCCACCCGATCCTTAAGACCTGGCCACCTATATAAAGGGGCCAGGAGGGGACGGTGTGGGACAGATTGAAAGCAAGCCAGGTTTTGCATCCATGTTTACTTTCATAGCCACCTTGTTTGACTGAGTTTACCTTCGAGTTCATCCGATGCCCTGTCTCCCCGATCCTAAGTCCTTCATCTAGGACATTTGTCAAGTTTAACCCTCGTCAATTGGCGCCGACCGTGGGGACTCTGGCCGTTGGCATCATGAACTCGACGGCTTTTTCGCTTTCAGCCAACAACAACTCGCAAGTCGACGAAATTCAGATACCCTTCGGAACCGTCGATTTTCAACCGCACCAGTCAAGTTTCACGCAAGTATTCAAGAGTATGGATCAAGATATGGATTTGACGATCGGAAGTCTAAACTTTCGTGTTGGATCATTAGGTTCGATTCGCCTTTCAGATCCAATGAAAACGGATCCGTCGGCAAGTGAAACCGAGACAGTAGCAATGTCGGAATCATCAGAAGGCTCTTCTAGCGAGGTAAACTCGCCGGTCAGCTTAGCAGAAGCAAAAGAAGGAAAAAATTGTAGGAGGCGACAAAACCATGGAGAATTTTGACCTAGAAGTGCAACTCGAAGATCTCACAATCTACTACGATGACAACTCAGATCAATCAATAGACTGCTAGAAAATAGGACTAGAACTTTCTGAAGACGACAATTCGATCTTCTCAAGTCACAACAGCAAGCTCGACAATCGGTATCAGATACTCGCCATCGTAGGAGATAACTCAGAAGAACTCCACGACAACAACAACAACTCAGTGCTTAATCCAGCAAATATAAACAGAGGGGCGAATCATTTAGCAGAGGGAGAAACTGCTGACTCCCTCGCAACGAGGGTAAAAGTTCGACTATCAGAAGAAGAGTGGAGAACAATCAACACAGCCGTGGAGCACGGCACGCCAATACCAACAAACTCTAGTCAAAACATGCTTTTGGGGTACCATTACGCCCTAAGGCAACAGGCGAAGCAATTAGCAAAGGAGAGGATTGAAATACAGAAAAGGAAGGATTCAGCCATTGCAGCAAGCGACACTGCTCGTAGAGCACGTAGTGATGCATCATACACAAACAGAAGGCATCGTCAACATGGATCAACGTATGAGAATCTAGAGTACTCAGAAAGGCAAAGCATCTCAAAAAACCTCGACTCGTCCTTCCTATCGGTCGACGAGCAAGGAAATATTATCCTAAAAACTCCGGAAGCAGCATTAGTGGCAGCTCAAGCGTACCTGCATACGACACGACCAAATCCAGGAGACCTGAGGGAACATATGCACAGAGCAGCGCTAAATGGATTAAAGATGGTAGGCAACAAATTATCAGCAAAAGAGGAGGAGGCATATCACAACAAAGGAACCCATAAACCAAGATCACCACGCCGTCACAGAAGTCCTCGGCACAGAAGTAGAAGTCACCGATCTAGGATGCCATCACCTGGATGATACAATAGTCCAAAGAACAAAGGAACCCGACGATCCAGAACTCCCAACAGAACATATGACTACGAAGACGATGAAAAGAGATGGGGGTGCCATGCTTTACCCGTAGGGTTCGCACCATGCCAGTACCCAAAGGTTTCAAACTACCCCATGATCAACAGAAGTATGATGGATCCCAGGAGCCACAGTCATGGCTTTCATATTATCTACAAGCAGTAAAACTATTAGGAGGAACCAAGGAAACAGCAATGCAAAGTTTGCAATTACACCTCACCGGAGCAGCAAGGTCATGGCTAAGCAAATTAGAAAAGGAAACAATTGAAAGCTGGGAGGAGCTAAAAAAACAATTTACATGTAACTTCTAGTCGACATACAAGCGGCCAGCATCCATAGAAGAAGTCAAAGCCTGCGTACAGCAACGCGGGGAGACATTAAGAACATATATCCAAAGATGGAGTCTTATCAAAAATTTGGCAGTCGAAGTCTCAGACAAAAGAGCAATAGATGCATTCATAATCGGGTTGCGACGAGGAGACCTAGTCGAAGAGATGGGCTGTCGTGGTTTCGTCAACAGATCTGCCATAGAGGTAGGGGTATGGTGGTTTGTGGAAGGGGTGAACACGGAGGAGCGATCCAGGACGGTGGTAGCACGAGTTTACCCAGCTTCAGATCCCGCAACGGTGGCGAGACCCTACGTGCTGCTATAATTCACTATATGGCAACAAGTGCTCGATTACAATGATGAGGTTGGCTGTTTCGCTATGCGATTGGCCGTAAGATTAGTCTGATGCCTCAAGGGCTGCTCCACGCCGGGCTTATAAAGGCGCCTGGCGTGGGCTACACATTGGTACCGGAGCGGATACAACTTGGAGTCCTAGACTAAGTCCTGCGCGTACGCTACAAGGTCACCCACCATGGGCCGTCATCCGGATCCGCCATAAGCTCGCCGCTAGTAGCCCGCCATGGACCTGTCTCCGGATCCGCCATAAGCGCCTGCATCCAGTACCGCTGTGCCAACTTCAGCAACTGGGTTGCCCGGTATGGCGAATCCGCCATACCACCCCTGATGGGCCACCCTGGCTTGCTGATTTAGGACTACGTCGCCGGTATACCTATTTGGTATATCCCCAACAGTAGCCCCCAGGGAACTTCAAGATTGCCATCTACATCCGCCATGCTTGTCCTTGATAGGTCATTTCCGCCATAGCTCTTCTTTGCTGGGATGGCGGTCATCTTGATGTTCCTTCTTCCATCTATTAATCCGCCGTAAATAACGGATCAAGTGACGTAGTTATCTTAGCGAGATTTTCGGGATCCGTTGGATCATACCGTTGAAATCCGCCGTAAATTTCGGCACACAGTTCCTTCTAGGGCAAGATTCACCAAGTTACTTTTTTACCCTTGGACACGTGTCACCAGATTAGGGTTTCTGCGATCGGGATGAGCGGTGGTGATGGCGGGCACGAATCTCGAGGCCCGGGGCCTATATATACCCCGGCCTCTCACCCCCGGCTGGTCACCCCTTCATTCACCCCCGTCGCACTCTATCTCTTCAGCGCCGCCACGAGAGCTTCGTGATCTCCGACGAGCCGCCGCGGAAGACCTTGCCGCCGGTAGCATTTTCCGCCGGACCATTTCACTCAAGTTCTTCAAGCTTCTTCCTTCCACCCGACGCCATGAGCTCCGGATCACCAGCCCGCCATTATTCCGATGCTGAGGAGGAAGACTCTCCTCTGCAACAGTCAGTCCAGGGAGATCATCCTGGGATGGCGGATTTGGATCCAGAGGACAATATGTCCGAAGCTGAGGAGGAGATGACGGGTGCAAACCCAGATGACCCCGCAGCAGATGGCGAGGTTGAGGGGGAGGAGGCAGAGGACGAAGAAGAATAGATCCCCCAGAACCTTCATGGGTACTGGCAGAAATCCAGCATCAAGGATTCTGACGTCCAAATTATGGAGGGCGAGGGCACTGTCGCTCCTCAAGCTGAGTCGGGATGGCGGACTGACTTCAAGGCCCTAGTGCCTCTTCCTAACCCCTCCGAGATCGTGATGCTCAAATTTCACGTGGAGAGGGGCCTCAGTATGCCTCCATCTCTTTTCTTCACGAATCTTCTGAAATACTATGGACTGCAGCTCCACCACATATCACCAAACAGCTTGGTGTCTGTAGCGGGTTACGCAGCTTTATGCGAGGGATACCTTGGGATCCGCCCCAGGGTGGACCTCTTCCAACTTTTCTTCTCTGTGCGGCCCAATTATGAAGATGACGGATCTCTTCGAACCTGTGGGACAATTTGCTTTCTTCCGCGAAGGTCGAAAGAATACCCCTTCATCATGCCACTAGATTCCGCCATAGGATGGAGAGGGTCCTGGTTCTATATGGCGGACAAGCCTGCGCCATCTCAAGCCCGCGGCCTTCCTCCATTCAAGAACGTCGCTGCTGAGTCCCGCGACTCCTGAACAGCTGTCAACGATGAATCCGCCACTCCCTATGTCAAGCTGCTGGCTCGGCGGATTGCCAAACTATCTGTGGATGGCTTGAAGGGAATCGACACCATCAACTGCTGGATATCCCGGCGAATTCAGCCGTTGCAACACCGCGATCGCCTGATGCACGAGTATACTGGTGCAAATGATGGCATGCGTTGCTCGGACCAGGAGCTAGACCCTAAAGTGGTCGAGAAGCGCATCCGTTCTTTGATCAAGTCTCCCACGAAGAAACCCTTGAAGTTTGGCATGGCTATGTTTGAGAATGGCACTTGTCCTTCGGTAAGTTCCCTTTCCGCCATCATATCTTTTGATATTTTGATATTTCATAATTTTTTTCTTCTTATCAGCTCAAATCGCTTGGTCCTGCTCACTTTGCCCATCCCCTTCGCCGTTCCAACCTCAAATCTGCCGCTAAGGAAGAAGTAGTTCATTCTAGCGGAAACAAAGAGGAGATGGCGGGGAATGTGGAGGATACAGCCCATACGACCCAAGAGAAGGCGGTTTCCAAGAAACGGGGCGGTAGCGGGAAAACTCGCGGAGGTGGCGGGAAATCTGCTGATTCCCGTCGTTTCGAAGCTCAACGCAGGGCGGAGCTTGAAACGCCATCCGAGAGTACCGCTACCATCAATCTGCCCAAATCAAGGTAATCTTTGGACACCCTTTTTCATTGTTTTGCTGCTTTCCATTTCTAATCCCTTTTCTCTTAGAAGAAAGAAGCCTACTGTCAAGGAGCCGTCCTCCAAGCGAGCCAAGCCCTCCCCTGCGACTATCCCGCTCACCCCTGATGCACCAACTCCCTCTGTTCGTATTGATATTGATATGGAGGATGCTGGTGGTCAGTTTGACCCAATGCCAGAAATCAACCCAACGACTGAAGCTGCGGCTAATGATGTCGTCCAAAGCGAAAAGGCTTCTGGCTCTCAGGGTCAAGTGGCGGATATTCCGTCTAGGAGCAGCTTATACTGGAGGCAAAAGCAGCTTGAAGTCGTCAATCTTATTTCTAGCCAGGAAGATGCCAGCAACCAGCTGTCCAGCGGTATTGCCGCTTTTGTTGAGAAAACATCGACTATGAAGAAGGTATGTACTCCCAGTAGCCCCCGAGCGCCATGGCGGATTCGCAAATTTAATCCGCTATGGGGCTCCAAGGTTGACTTCTGTATGTTTTTAGAATAGCTTAGCTCTCGAGCGCTGGCAGTTCACACAGTGCTCTATAGAGAACTTAATTTTCATACTGAGTAGCCCCCGAGCGTTATGGCGGATAATTATCCGGCATAAAGCTCTTAGAAGACAAAAAATCAGCATAAGTAGCCCCCGAGCATCATGGCGGATAATCCTTTCATCATGATGCTCTAAAAGTGACTAAAAAATTATTGAGAGTAGCCCCCGAGCGTTATGGCGGATTCGCATCCGGCATAAAGCTCTTAGAGTGACTAACACTTCAGTTTTGTTTTGCCAGAATTACAAGAAAGTGGTGGAAGACCTGGTCCAGGATGTCAGCTCGCAGGAGAAGGAGCTGGCAGCCAAAGGCGCTCTTGTGGCGGATTTGCAGCAGCAGCTTGAGAATAGCGGTACTTAACCTTAAGTTTTCTTTCCTTTATGCTTATTCAATCAACTGCTTTGCTGACAAAATTCCGCCATGCAGATGCTGCCAAGCTTAAGTCCACACTTGAGGGGGTGGAGAAGGGCCATGCCATTGCGATGGACGAGCTGAATCAACGGCTCCGAAAATCACTGGCCGAAAACGTCACCCTCGAGAGGCAGCTGAAAGACCAGGAGAACCAGGGCAAGAAGAAGGACAAGGAGATAGCGGATCTCCGCAAAGCCGCCGCTGACTTTGAGAAGCGGCGTGAAGGCTTTAACGAGCTCCTCCATCACTTCCAGGACAACTTGCTAGGTACCGTTTCTTCTTATAGCGTAAATTTTTTCAATATCTGTTATGCCGTTCGTGATGCATTTTCTTTTTTCCGCCATGCAGCTTCCTTGGGGCAAAGCGAGGTGGACACCGCTGAGGGCTTGCGCATGGCCACCGACGCAGCGAGGAAGGAGCTTGATGGCCTTCTCAGCGCTGGTCGCCAAGCGTGCGGGAGCCTGCAGATAGCAGGTTCTTCCAACCTTTCCGCCATCGCGCTCACGCAGAAGCTACTGCTGGTGCCAGGGCTGGTGGCGGACTGGAAGCTGTCCTCCGCTCGCAGTGGTGCCAGGACGGCATTAACCTTGGCAAAGGCCCACTATCCCGAGATGGACCTGGACCAGCTCAACTCCGGCATCCCTGAGAGCGGCGAGGACGGCGCGCCGGTGGACGAGGCCGCCATCCGGCAGAGCGTGCTTGGATATGATCAACTGTGTGCCCTTGGCACTCAGTTGAACGTATATTATGAAGCATACGAGCTGCCAGGTATTTCCTTAGCCGTTTTCCATGTGTAGACAATCTCCGGCATCTACTCTTGCTAGCCATGAAGCCGGGTTTCGGACAGCAGCTAAGTCGAAGAGTGGCCTTTGGTGCCGACACATTACTAGGCCGACATAGGAAACATTCGAATCAAGCCAGCCGGCATATAATAAAGAACTGTAAATAAACAACAAATATACCTCGGAGCTAGTTACCCGGCTTCTTCGGGATGCCGGCATTTCATTCATTAGTCTTGTGCCGGCACAACACGCCGGCATACAAAGGAAAATATGGAAATACATACATTGTGTTGCTCAGGAGTAAAAGGGGCGCAGTAGAGCTATGTTCCATGGCCTCTTGGTTTCTTCTCCGGACCTGTCCGCCTTATCCTTCTTGGGGTCCTGCGCATCTATAAGATAGTAGGCATCATTGTGCAGTGCCCTGCTCACGATGAATGGCCCCTCCCACGGAGGTGTTAACTTATGCCGGCCTTCTGTTCCTTGCTTTAGCCGGAGTACTAGATCTCCCTCTTGGAATCTCCTTGGATTTACCTTCTGCGCATGATAGCGTCTGAGGTTTTGCTGATACACTGCTGTTCTTGACAGAGTTATTTCTCTTGCTTCCTCTAGCAAATCAACATCATTTTCCCTGGCTTCTTTAGCCTCTTCCTCAGTATATAGCACTATTCTTGGTGCATCATGTATTACATCTGTTGGAAGCACAGCTTCTGCTCCATACACCAGGAAAAATGGTGTGTAGCCTGTTGATCTATTCGGAGTTGTTCTTAAACTCCACAGCACTGCTGGCAGCTCATCTAGCCAACATCCCGGAGTTTTCTCCAGGGGCTCTATCAGCCGGGGTTTTATGCCGGATAATACTAGCCCATTCGATCTCTCTACTTGGCCATTGGCACAAGGGTGGGCAACCGACGCAACGTCCAGCCGGATTCCCACTTCCTCACAAAATCTGGCAAATGGCCCTTGGGCAAAGTTTGACCCATTGTCAGTGATGATGCTATGAGGAACACCATATCTCAAGATTATATCCTTTAAGAATTTCACTGCTGTGTGACCGTCACACTTGCTTATGGGCTTCACTTCAATCCACTTGGTGAACTTGTCCACCATGACCAGGATATGGGTCATCTTTCCTCTGGCCGGCTTAAAAGCCCCGACCATATCCAGGCCCCAAACAGCAAAGGGCCAGGTTATTGGGATAGTTTTCAGGGCAGATGCCGGCTGATGAATCTGGTGGGCATATCTTTGACACCCATTACATTTCCGGACCAAGTTTTCTGCCTCTTGCAGTGCCGTTGGCCAATAGAAGCCATGCCGGAATACCTTTGCCACCAATGCCCTGGACGAAGCATGGTGACCACACTCCCCCTGGTGAATTCCCCCGGAGCATCTCCAGACCTTCCACAGATTCGACACATCTCTGCAATACTCTGGTGGTACTTCTCTTGTATATTTCTTTGTTGATGATGGTATACGCTTTGGATCTCCTTATAACCCGGCGGGCCTCGGTTTCATCCGCCGGCACTTGGCCATCTACCAAGAAGTTCATAATAGGATGTGCCCATGAGGGCACTTCCCTGACAGTGAACACTGCCTGATCTATCTCCATCATTACGACCGATACATAATTGATCTCCATGGGCCGCGAAGTCCCCGGGACTGAGGAATCAGTCCCCGGGTATGCCGGAGCAGTCGCCGGGTATACCGGCACAACCTCTTGGTATATTTTGCCCTTGCCCTTAGTTTTACTCCGGAATACCGCGCTTACAGCATATGCCGGCCCAGTCCCCGGGACTGAGGAGTCAGTCCCCGGGTTATCTGACCTGGCTCCGGCATCTATCTCCATTGGAACTGCTTCGTCCGGACCTGGCGGGACATAAATGGAGGATGACTCCGGCGAGGGCTTGATTGACGGCTTCCTCAGATGCTCCAGCGAAATGCCGGGCGGGATTGAGTCTCTGGAAGATCCCAGCTTGGACAATGCATCGGCTGCGTCATTCTGAGCCCGGAGAACGTGCCGGAACTCACAACCTTCAAAGTAACCACTTAACTGCTGCACCAGGAAACGGTAGGATGCCATGTTTGCGTCATGCGCATCCCATATGCCGGAACACTGCTGAATCACTAAGTCAGAATCACCGAAGCACATAATCCGGCGAATTCCTATGTCCTTAGACACCTTCAGGCCATGCACAAGCGCCTCATATTCCGCCACATTATTTGACGCAGCGAAATGAATCTGCAGGACATATCTCAGCTGGTCATTCTTTGGTGAACTGAGAACTATGCCGGCACCCAAGCCATGGATTGTCTTGGACCCATCGAAATGCATCCTCCAATAATTTGCATCTGGCAATGGTGGCTCATACTGTATCTCGGCCCAGTCAATAAAGAAATCAGCCAACACCTGGGACTTGATTGTATCTCTCTTGTCATACTGAGGTGTATATGGTGAAAGCTCTATTGACCACTTGGCTATCCGGCCGCTGGCATCTTTGTTGCTTATAATTTCCGAGATAGGGGCCTCGGCCACTACCCGGATTGGATGCTCTTGGAAGTAATGCTTGAGCTTCTTGGCCGCCATATAGACACCATAGGTCATCTTCTGATAGTGGGGGTAGTTTTGCTTTGAGGTGGAGAGGACTTCACTCAGATAATATACCGGCCGCTGCACGGTTTTGCCTCCTTCCTCTCGCTCTACTACCACCACAGCACTGACAACTCGATTGGTTGCCGCTATATAGAGCAACATTGGCTCCCGGGGCATTGGAGACGCTAATACTGGCGCTGTTGACAACAACTGTTTCAATTCCTTGAAAGTTGCATCTGCTTGCGCTGTCCAGACAAATGTGTCGGACTTCTTCATTAACTGATATAACGGCAATGCTTTCTCTCCCAGCCGGCTTATGAAGCGGCTCAGGGATGCGAGACACCCAGTGAACTTCTGTACTTCCCTCAAATCTGTCGGCAGCTTCATCCTTTCTATGGCACGAATCTTGCCGGGATTCACCTCAATACCCCGGCTGGAGACAAGGAAGCCGAGCAACTTGCCCGCCGGCACACCAAAGGTGCACTTAGCCGGATTCAGCTTCATCCGGAATCTCCTCAGGTTCCCAAAGGTTTCCCGGAGATCGTCTATGAGAGTCTTGCTCTCCTTGGTTTTTATGACGATATCGTCGACATATACCTGCACATTTTTATCTATCTGATCGTGCAGACATTTCTGCATACACCTTTGGTAAGTTGCGCCGGCATTTCTTAAACCGAACGGCATAGTGAGATAGCAATAAGCCCCGTACGGGGTAATAAAGGATGTTTTTATTTGATCCGGCTCATACAAGGGGATCTGGTGGAAACCAGAATAGGCATCTACAAATGATAACAGTTCACATCCGGCTGTGGAATCAATCACTTGATCGATCCGAGGGAGCGGGAATGGATCTTTAGGACATGCCTTATTCAAGTTGGTGTAATCAACACACATCCGCCATACTTTCACTATGGCGGGCTCATCTTTCTTCTTTTCCACTAAAACCGGATTAGACACCCAATCCGGATGAAGCACTTCTTTGATAAAGCCAGAGGCTAAGAGCCTGGCCACTTCCTCCCATATGGCTTTCCTTCTGTCGCCGGCATTCCGCCGGAGCGGCTGCTTCACCGGCTTAGCATCCGGTCTCACATGCAATGCGTGCTCAGCCAGCTCCCTCGGCACACCTTGCAAGTCTGAAGTAGACCATGCAAAGATATCCCGATTCTCACGGAGGAAGCTGATGAGCTCGCTTTCCTATTTGGGATCCAGACTTGCCCCAACGAGGGCATGGCGCTCCGGAAAAGCTTCATCCAGAGGCACCTTTTTGACCTCCTTTCCCACTTGAAAAGAAGCACCGCCGCCGGGATTCGACATGCCCGGCATAGATTTGCCGGCCACGACCGTCTCAGCAATCTCTACTGCTCGCTTGAGCCTCTTCCTTTCCTCTGCAATGATCAGAGTCTCGGCCAGGTTAGACCCGGCCGTGGCGCATGCCATCGAACGCTTGTAATCACCAATGATGGTAATTGCCCCTCCGGGCCCCGGCATCTTCATCTTTAGGTACGCAACATGCGTAGAGGCCATGAACTTTGCCAATGCCGGCCTCCCTAGCAAAGCATGGTAGGGACTCTCCAGATCAACCACCTCGAACATGAGGTTCTCCACCCTGCAGTTATCCCGGCTGCCAAACATGACATCCATCCGGATCTTGCCCATCGGCGCACACGAAAGTCCCGGCACAATGCCGTGGAACGTGGTCTTGCTTGGTTCCAGCATATTTTCCTTGATTCCAAGCTTCTCCATCGTATCCCGATACATGATGTTGATGCTGCTTCCATTGTCAATGAGGACCTTGCTGAACCTCACGTTATTAGCCGGCCCGACAAATGTCGGATCCATCACCAGAGCATACCCGCCGGGGTTTGGCATGATCCTGGGATGATCTGTCCTATCCCAGCCAATGCCCTGGTCAGACCAATGCATCAGCTTCGGCACAGCCGACATAACGGCATTCACCTCCAGACACCGCCGGTACAAGCTCTGCTTGTCTGTTCTCTCGGTCTCAAAGACCATATAGCTCTGATCATACTCCTTGTACTCATTCCGGCCCGCTCCTGGGCCTCCGGCATTATATTCCGGATTATAGCTCTGGTCAACTTGATTTACGCCGGCATTTCCGGCGTTGCTCTGATTCCCGGGATTAACCGGCCTAGGTGGGACTGCAATCGTATTGGCACCTGTCAACGGCGATGGAGCTGCCGGGACAGAGGGTCTAGCCGGTCCCCAGGGACCTGCACGACCTGCTAATATGTCGTCCAGCCACGAACAGTTCCTTGTCAAATGGTTTGCCGGCTTTCCCGGCTGGAATGTGTGGAACACACAAGGCTTGTCCATGGCAAGACCCACAGTATACTTCGGCCACTGCTTCTTCTGGCCGGCGGCTCCGCCGGCATTCTTGTTGGTCCAGACATTCTTCTTCTGGAACGGCTGCGCTTGCTGCTGCGGCTGCTGCTGAGGCTGCTGATAGCCCTCATATCTCGGACGCTGGCTACTGCCGGCGCCCTCTTGCTCTTCCTCCACAGCTGCAACTTGTGCTGCCCCATACCGGTGATCCGGCCTTTCATCTCTTCTCTTGTTCCGGTTATCAGAGCGATAGTATTGCCCTGGTCTCCCGGCATTGCTGGTGTTCCCCTGGGTCTGCCCCTGTCCTTGTGAATCGAGACTGGGCTGCATGGGATCTCCCAGAGCATAACTATCAGCAATCTTGATTGTTTCGGCCAGCGTGGCCGGCATTTGCCTCTGAAGCTTTTGCCATAGCATGGTGCCATGCCGGCACCCATGAGCGAACCACATGATGGCCTGCTGCTCATTAATTCCTTCGCAGGAATTGCGCAACGTGCACCACCTGGTCAGGTAGTCACGGTCAGTCTCATTCACTCCTTGCCGGCAGTTAGCCAGCTGCTGCGGACGGTTGGGCCTCTTGTATGTACTGGTAAAGTTCGACACAAACTGCTCTTCGAAATCAATCCAGCCGTTGATACTCCCGGCTGGCAGATTATTCAGCCATATCCTGGCTGGACCTTCCAGCATCTGCGGCACATATCGTACCGCCCATCTGAGGTTTCCTCCGGCGATGTTCACCGCGGTGGAGTAATCCTCCAACCAATCTTCCGGCTTGGTACTGCCATTATATGTTCTCGCGCCACGCGCGAGCTGGAAGAAGTAAGGCACCGGCTCCCCCATAATCCGGGGTCCGAAACACATAGGGCCCGGAGCTCCTTGCCTCTCCACCAACTCTGATTGGTGAATCTTGTCCAGCTTGAAGCGCGCATCATTGGCTGCCAAGGACCGAGGTCCAAGCCGGGATGCTATTGGGCCTGCGATCATCTGCTGCTGCTGCCCCGGCTGGCACTGATCAGCTTGCTGGCCGGGCTGATCTTGCTGCTGATATCCCGCCCTGGCTAGGGCGGAATTCCCATCATCTTCCCGATATCTCGGCTGAGCTGTACCTTGCTGCTGCGCCGCACCTCCGGCGCCCTGCTGCTGACGCCGGGCTGCACTGTTACTCCGGCCACCACCGGCCGCTTCTGCTTCATGCCCGGCCGGCACACTCTGGCCGGGCTTCTTGCTGCCGACATACTTGTCAGCTTGGCCGACATTCTTCTGCACCATCGCCTGCTTTCCGGCTACAGCCGGATCGTACACCTGGATCTGCTTGTCCCGGCGGCCAGAGGTCACACTTCCGGCACGCCGGGCGCTGGGATGCGGGGACGAGGCTTGGCCCCTCGACCTCGCGCCGGCACCTCCCGCCGACACAATATACTGGGATGCCCCGGCACCTGGGTTTGCCTTCTTAAAGGCCTCCTGCTGCTTGGTAGCTTCAGACAAAAGATGGTTAAGCCGGGCTTGCTGCTCACGCAGTGCTTCGTCGGATAAACTAGATAAGTCCTTAGCTACCTCTGCTGCTGCTCTAAGGTTCTTTACTGGCGAGCTATAAATTACCTTAGGCACAGTACTAGTTGCGGTATGACTCTTATCTCTAGCATCTTTTCCTATCTCGGCATTAAGATTTCTGCCTCTAGTTCTAACCTCTTCTATCCGGCTAGGCCGGATTACTACAGGAGTAAAACCATGGGCTGCCTCATACTCACGGAGTTGCCGGTTAAACCGTTCGCGCTCCTGATTCATGGCCAGGGCCTCGTCGACGAGGGCCTGACGAGATCCCTCCAGGACCTCCCTTGTTTGCTCCGGATCAACGTCGGATCGCACCGGCTCGAGAAGCCGGTCGATGATGGGAAGAAGAACCTCGCCCCTAGCCGGCACACCGGAAGTGCCGGCCAGGTTCTCCGCACGCTCCAACGGAGGACGCGCCGACCTCTTGACCTTCGGCGGCTCCGGAGGAGAAGCTCCGGCCGCTGCTGCTTTGCCGGCATCTTCCGCCGGCGGCACGGATGTGCCGGCCATCATCACCTCAGCCGGCTCTACTGAGCGAGCGCTACGCCCAGCGTGAGCCAGCCGATGTGACGGAGGATCCGACGCCACCAGCACCTCCTTCCTGCAAATTCTCTCAGTCCCCACGTACACCTCGTGGGAACCGAAAGACATAATCCGGCCATCCCTAGGGAACGGCCGGCCGCCGAGACAACCGGCGTTGTCACTGACGAAACTGAGCGAGCCTAGCCTCTGGACGAGGCCAGAGACCACGCGCACTCCCGAAGCTGCTATCACAGACCCCGTCCGAATAAACACTCCACCCAGCATATCGATCTGCCCCACGGTGGGCGCCAAATGTCGTCGTGGTGAAACAACATATGCCATAGGATGGCTTAAATGGGGGCCGAACTAGATGCTGGAGGATTCGGGAGAGGGGAACGAGCTAAAGAGCACGACAGAAAGGAACACAAATCTACCCAGGTTCGGGGCTCTCGTAAGGAGATAACACCCCTACTCCTGCTCTACTGGTTGTATATTTGGGTCGATGTAGTACACAACAATGATGCTTCCAAGCTCTCTGCTAGAGAAGGAAGATGAACTGCTAAGTGTAGGAACACCGAGTGACTAACCCTTTACTAGGGCTCCCTATGCTACCTTATATAGTGGTAGCCAGGGTTACAACGGTCATAAGAGACCACAAGACACGGGCTACACTCCAAATAGGACTTGCTGACGAAGGCACCGACCCTTGACTTCCTCCCTGATTGCTCTCGATGGGACTTCATATCCCTGTACCTTGTACCTCTTGAACTGTGACCTTACCTCTCTGAGGTAAGCCCTGTACTTGTGCACAGTGAGGGTAGGTAACCTCCACTGTGCACCCTGCCACCCTACTCTGCTACCATGCTTGGATGTTTTCTTCCTTGATTGCAGGGATGTGACACATTAGCTGACTTCTGTATCCCGGATATGACCGTTGGCCATACCCAGGACATATATGCCGGACCAACGACCTACGAGGGTCGGGTAATCCGGCCTCCCCTGCTCCTGCACAACACACCGAATGGTTAGGCCGGCATATCTAAGTATATGCCGGCACACTTATATAAGTATTCCGGCTATACCGGCATATCCAAGTATCAGCCGGGATACACACATATGCCGGCCTGGCCGATGCTCTTATATTCCGGCCAGGCCCTTCATTGATAACCCGGCATAAAGTCAACCACAGACCTTGTGTTTTTCTAGTCTCTTGACCCTACCGGGGGTCATCCCCCCGACACTTCTTCTCGAGATCGTTCACATCTCTGACATAGTCAGGGGTGATTGGATCTGCTAGAGTTCCGTAGACGACCTTGTCCAGCGGGGTCGTGAAGTCTTCCGGGTGCTGGTCCACGGGGATGGCGGGTTGCAGAGGCCTGGGTCCGCCGTGGATCTCAGGAAGTTGTTCCGCGGCGGGATCGGCGGCTGGTGGCGGGTTACCCTGCTCATTGCCGGCATCTCCGTCGTGGACTGCCTGAGATGGCGGATCACCGGTTGTCTGTCCAGCATCATCTCCTTTGTTGGTGACAAACACCTGCTTGGCCGCTGCGTGTTGCTCTTCAAGTGCCTGCTGCGCCAATTCCGCCTCGAGTTTCCTCATGGCGGCATCGTAATGGTCAGAATCATAGCCTTTGCTATCCCAGTCATCCGATTCACCACTTTCGTTAAGTGCCTCTAGGATGGATTCACCTGGGCTATCTTCTCCATTGGAGGTAGATCCCGAAGTGATACCTGCGAATGCAACAAGGCAGTACCGCGGTGTCTCTAACGCCAGATTACTCATGGCGGATTCACTGTGGTCTTCCACCACTTCCTCTACCTCTAGGGCGGGCTGGGTGGGATTGCTTTTCAGATCCGATCTGGACAACTTGGAAAGTTCCAGATCAGATGAGTCCTCCCCCGTATCCAGCTCGAAAGCGGTCCGTTTGGGGATTTTAGCCATACCAATCCGCCGAAAATTGGTTTCCGTAGCGGGGGTAGGGTTTGTCTCTCCAATGAAGATATGGATATCTCCAATTGGGATGACGGTGAATCGAGCAGGGTCTTCTCTAGCCGGCACCCAGAGGTTATCCGCTGGGACGATGGGGAAGCCGGAATTGTAGAGGACCCGCCCGATGGCGACGGTGTTGCCGATGCCTGCAAAGGCAGATCCCGCCTGGATCCGCGCTCCAGACGCGCCTAGCCCCACGGTGGGCGCCTACTGTCGTGGTTTCGTCAACAGATCTGCCATAGAGGTAGGGGTATGGCGGTTTGTGGAAGGGGGTGAACACGGAGGAGCGATCCAGGACGGTGGTAGCACGAGTTTACCCAGCTTCAGATCCCGCAACGGTGGCGAGACCCTACGTGCTGCTATAATTCACTATATGGCAACAAGTGCTCGATTACAATGATGAGGTTGGCTGTTTCGCTATGCGATTGGCCGTAAGATTAGTCTGATGCCTCAAGGGCTGCTCCACGCCGGGCTTATAAAGGCGCCTGGCGTGGGCTACACGTTGGTACCGGAGCGGATACAACTTGGAGTCCTAGACTAAGTCCTGCGCGTATGCTACAAGGTCACCCGCCGTGGGCCGTCATCCGGATCCGCCATAAGCTCGCCGCTAGTAGCCCGCCATGGACCTGTCTCCGGATCCGCCATAAGCGCCTGCATCCAGTACCGCCGTGCCAACTTCAGCAACTGGGCCGCCCGGTATGGCGAATCTGCCATACCACCCCTGATGGGCCACCCTGGCTTGCTGATTTAGGACTACGTCGCTGGTATACCTATTTGGTATATCTCCAACATGGGCAGAATCAAGCCAAAAACAGTATCAGATTTAATGGATGTGGCAAACAAATTCACAGATAGAGAAGATGCGTGCAACAATAAACGCACGCGATCACCAGAAGATGATAGAGAAAATAGATATAGAGGTAAAAGGAGAAGGTCCCGTAATTACAACAATTACGGCTCCCAGAGCCAAGTAGCCGCAGGACATAAAGATAACAGCTACCAAGGCAATGATCACAAAAGTTTGGGATACCGTAACTATGGCAGAGAAGAGTACAAAATTTTTCCGCCAAGGCAATCCAGAGAGTACAACCCATCACCAGAAGACATGCTCAATGGACCGTGTCACATCCATTCTGCGTTCGTCGATGGGAAACGAGAATCCAGGCATGCAATGAAAGATTGCACTACGTTCTTGAAACTACAAGAAGCAGCACTTAACAAGCAAGCCGAGGCAAAATGCCAGGGATACGAGGGAAACACAAGCAACACGCCTGCAACCCTACAAGGAAACAGTGGAGCTCCCAAGGGTCAAGATCAATCAAACCAGGGATGTGATGACGAGGAAGGATATGTTCCATCTAAAGGGCACATCACAGCAATGATACAACCAGTGCCCAAGTCGAACAAAGAGGAGAAAAGCAAAACTCGACAAGTTAATCTAGCAATAACTTCACCTCCAGCAACGAGGGAATATCTACATTGGTCAGAGCAACCCATAGAATTCAGCAGAGACGATCACCCAATAACAGTACCTCGGCCAGGAAACACGCCCTTGGTACTCAAAGCCCAAATAGGGACATACGATGTCGACAGAATATTCATGGACGCAGGAAGTGGAATAAACCTGATTTACGCAAAAACCCTATGGGCAATGCACATTTCATTAGAGTTCCTAAAGCCAACTGACTACTCCTTCCACGGAATAGTCCCAGGGAGTGCTAACTATCCACTTGGTCGAATAGCACTCAATGTTTGCTTCGGAAACCGACAAAACTACATAAGGGAGAAACTCGACTTCGAAGTCATGGACTGGCCATCACAATATCATGCGATCCTCGGGTGACCCGCATTTTCGTGATTCATGGCAGTGCCTCACTACACTTATCTGGTACTAAAAATGCCAGGACCCAAAGGGATTATTACAGTCAAAGGAAGCTTCGAGTTATCAGACCTATGCGGCAAGGAATTTCACAAGATGGCCCAAAACTTTGGCATGATGGCAAGCTACGGGGAACCCAAAACAAAAAGCACAACTACAGGAGTCACGCAGAAACTCGAAGGAAACTACAAGGAACCATAAGTAAAGAAACCTCGGGTACAGCCACCAGAGCAAGAGAAGTCCACAGGAGAAGAAGAGAAGACTCAAGCGACATAGGCGAATAAATAGAATAGGAAAATAAGGCTGTAAAAGCCACGAGTTATTCCAGGGCAATGCCCTCTAGATCCAGAACATAGGTCACTGGCCGGATCTCTTGGGTTATCCCATGTATCTTACATTATATGCATAAATAAAAGACAAAAGTTCCTCTTATCTGAGTTTATGTGTCTTTAAAAGTTGCGGTAAGCGCACCAATATACACACAAAAAGTGCAATGCTCCGAGCACAAAAAATTCTGACGCAAAAGTTAGAAAACAGCAAACTCTCGCATTGTACGCACACAAACTTTACATCAATGGCTGATCAGAATCGCCTACGCCCAAAGGGTCTAAATAGTGATGCTTGCGGAAAAACGTGGTATCCTCTTGAAGCAACCTAGCTATAAGCCTCCTAGCTGGTTGGAGAGTAGCATCCATATGAACTCGTAGTTGAGCTCCTCCCGAAGGCAAGCTCAGTGACATGGAAATGAAATTGAGCCTTGGGTGCCACTTGCGCGTCCAACCAAGGGCAAAATTGGTACCAGCCACTAAGTTAAGTTCTATAAGGCGATGAATGCGCTGAGTAGACCTAAAAACAGCAAGCAGTTGAGGAAAAGTTCCACGAATAGGATTACGAGGAAGCATCACGGAATGCATGGTAGTCAGAGCTTTTCGACAACCGTCAACCGCCTCTCCAATGTGTTGAGCACGATCTTGGAGGAGCACAATGGCACTGCGGCGCCGGGGATCAGACCAAAAAGTTTCGACTCCTCGTGACGATCTCTCAAGAGCCGCGATCCGTTCAGAAACGCGACAAGCTTCGCCAACGAAGTCCAAGCAAGTACCTACAGTGATAAAAATCATGGGATAGCAACATTGCAGCAAAAAAGCAAAAGAGGAGAATGACAGGGAAACTTACATCGCAGCAACTCGCAAGCAGACTCGATAATACCAACGAAAAAAGAGTCGCACTCCTTCAAATGTACAATTTTAGCTGTCAGACTCGACACCTTATCCTCGAGTATGGATATCTGCTTCACAAACCCGCAAGATTTGCTAGCTTTACCTATAGCCATCTGCGCTTGGCGTTTAGACAAAGTCAAACGACTTTCAAGATCTGCAATCCGTGAGGAATACTCATCGCATCGGCAAACAGAACGAGGAGGCGACGAAACTCCGGAGTCAAAAGCATCGGCAGATGATGGAGCTTGACCGCGACTAGATAATTTACCAGCACGCACAGGCTGGAAGGCAAAGAAAAAGAAGAGAGGAGCATCTCAGAAGCTAAACGAAACACGACATTTCGCAAAAGAGGATATATTTACAAAAGCATAAGCCCTCTGGCTAAGGTTCTTGGGCTACATGCGACTAGAAAGTTTGCCATCTCAGAATGAAACTAAAATTACAAGGGAGGCCAAGTCTACGCCACCTCGGCCTCACGATCCGTAGCGGAAGAAGGCGTAGCAGAAGCAGCACCAGCATCAGGAGGAGGCACAGAACCACTTGTGGCCAGAGTCGAAGAAATCGACGCCGTACCAGTCGCGGAAGCCGCTGAAGGGGAAATCATCGACACAATGCCCGGTGCATTTTTTCGCCTTCTTGAAAAAAGGCTTCAGTTCCAAACGAGGACGGCCGAGGGAAGAGCTAACCTTCTCCCAGTCCACCTCCTCACCATGCGCATAGGCAAAGGAAATGGCCCCCTCGGCACCTCACTTCAGGGAGAGACCCTTCATAGTAAGTATGGGGTCTTCATCGGTGTCGAAGGCTTTGGCAAGATTCTTCAAGTCCGGTATATTGGCCTTCTTCTTGGGCCATAACCTGACAAAAATCTGCGTAAGCACGCGATTAACCAACTCGAAGATTTCCCGGACAGAAATCCAGTTCGCTTCAAGCAGGCTAACCACGGCCAAGAGAGGATCTTCGTCAAGCTGCAAAGTGGACGCAGACACTTCACTATATTCTGCAAAACCAAGGAAACAGCAAAACAGCAGAAAAGGAACACATCAGCAAACATAAGAGAGCAAGAAAGCCGTCAAAATGAAAGAGAGTATAGTATGTACCTCCAGCAGCAGCAGACATCTGGTTTAGCCATTCAGCCACGGCTTATTCCCGCTGGAGGTGCTCCTTCTTAGCGGTACCCAGGTCCTTTTCTGCTTTATTCGCCTTAGCCAATGCTGACTTAGAAGACTTCTCAGCATTGACTTTGGCAGCAGTGGCGGCATCAAAAGTTGTCCTAGAAGCTTCGAGTTCAGCTTCTAGCGATGCAATGCGAGCATGGGCTGCCTTTAGAGCACATGAGTTAAATAAAGAGGAAAGAAATATTCAAGCAAGGAAGCAAAGACAGGCATGCAAAGATAAGGAAGTGTAAAAACAAAAAGAATGAGACTTACCTTCAGAGGCCTTGGCAACTTTTAGGTACTCGATGCATTCATTGCCCAAGTCGACAAATCTCTTCATCAGGCTCTGTCCAGAAAATAAGATGTGAGCATCAACACGTAAAGTTGAAGTAAATATAACAGTATATTTACGCACGTCATCGGAGGAGCTTGTGGACTGATGGGCCTCAAGGGTAGCACCGGCGTCGGAAGCTTTCTGCAAACGCCTAGAGCTACGAACAGTGACTGCCTTCTTGGTAGGCTTCTTCGGAGCTTTTTGAGGTTTCGCTGCTGCATCAACCTCTTGTGACGGTGGCTCGTTGATGACAAGAGCATCAGTGGCGGGGGCTTCAGCAGCGAATCTCTTCGGGTCCTCCTCGTCCCTGAGAAAAAGAGAGAAGAACAAAGTCATCTATCAACATTGACAACAAAAAGCTAAATATATGAAAACAAACAGATGAACACTCACGAGTCCATGTAGTCGAAGAGTTCTCCGCCGTCCTCTGGCTCGAAGGATTCCTCAGACACAGTCTTTGGGGCGGAGGCACTGGAAGAAGCAATTTCTTCGACACGTTTCCTCTTCTTGTCCATGACAAGGTCTTCAGAAAATGCAGGAGGAGGTGACGTCGTTGAACTGGACCTTTCCAGCGAATTCTCGCCTTCGTCTCCATCATGGCTGTCCTCAGTCTCGAGGGCTTCGGAGGCCGCAGAAACAGGAACATGCTGAATGGCCCCTCCCTCTGGGACAGGAGGGTGAGAAACAAGAAGTCGATGATCCTGAAAAGACAAAACAATTCAAAAGATATAAGGCGAAGAATAAAAGGAAAAAACAAGGCAAAGTAAAGACAGCAAAAATTACCGCAGGTAAGGGATGCTCGGAGTCGAAATGCCTTGCGGCTAAATCCACAACTTCATGATCTTTGGTGAGAGTGGTAAGAGCTCTCACACGCCTGTCGAGATCCTTCTTCTCCATAAGATTTTCAGATACTCGAGAAGGATCCTCCAAGCCAGAAAAAGTCCACAATTTGGAAAGACGATGCTGCAGGGGTTGTACCCGACGTTGCAAGAAAAAAGCCATGAGTTGTGTACCCGAAAGAGCACCTCCTCTGCCACTTTTTAGCTCCTGGATGCGGGCCAGGAGTGGCTTGATCTCCTCCATCTCAGCTTCCACGGGAGGTGAATCCCACGAGGCCAATTTCTTCAATTCTTGGGAGGCATCAAATGGGGCAAGGCCATACTTGTCGGGGGGGGGGGAATTCTTCCGGTCCTTGATGTAAAACCACCTGGTCCTCCAACCTTGTACCGAGGCAGCCATTAAAAACTCCAAATACTACGATTCAGAGCGAAGAGAGATGCAAGCTCCGCCCAGTTTGGGTTTCTTGGACAACGCAACACTGGGACGGAGCCGAAAGAGGGCTCTCCAAAGAAGAAAATGGGGATCAATACCCAGAAATGACTCACACAAAGTTATGAAGCAAGCAATGTGCAAAATGGAGTTTGGTGTGAGCTGGTGAAGCTGCACACCATAAACAAAAAGAAGCCCATGAAGGAATTCGTGGGCAGGAAGGGAAAGACCGCGCAAAAGGTAGGCAAAGAACATCACCCGAAAACCATCTCTGGGCTTGGGGATCCGCTCAATGCTGGGGAAGATAACCTCATCGTCGTTGGAGACGAGGCCATCCGCTTAGGCCTTCTCCAGCTCCTTCTGCGTAAAGGCAGAAGGTACCCAGCTCGTCATGACAGTCGTCCCCCTGGTCATCTTGTGCTTCTGCGCCTGATGCTTCACGCGCATCTACGATCTGCGCACGGGGGCTCAGCAGGAGATCAAAGGAGAGCAGAGATTGCAGCAATGGTGGCGGCGGCGGAAGCAATGAACTGGTAAACAGTAAATTTCCCCACTCTCCCCTTATATATCTTCCAGGTAACGGAATGTGGGCTGAGACATGGCGCAAAGAACGAAAACGGCAGCCCACTAACGGGCAGAAGAATTGAGAAATTACTACGCTGCCCATGGGTAACGGTCAAATTCTAGAGATAAATGCAAACAGATTAATGACGTCACAAACGTATGGGTAACGAGAATTGAAGACTATGATAAGCAGTGGACTCTAGTAAGGAGAATATTCCAAAGATAGTTCGACTTGGTGAACTTAGGGAAAGAAAGATCAAAGAAGTCGACCAAAAGTTGAACCTGGTAAAAGAGGAGTCATTCTTTGAGACCATACTCGAAAAAAAAATCGACTATAGCCTCGGGGGCTACTACCATCGGGAGCGCTAGGCGCGCACCCGACAATATCATTGAGTCATATTATGATCTCATGATATGAATGAAGGAACGCTGTCTTTGAGACTATACTCGAAAAAAGATTTTTTCGACTATAGCCTCGGGGGCTACTCCCATCGCGAGCGCTGGGCGCGCACCCGACGATGTTCTATAATGAACAATGAAGGCGAATAAGATTCTGGAAGAATAATTACTACCATCAGGAGGAAGATTTTTATTGATCAAGGTTGAATAAACCCGAATATTTTGTAGGCTGGAACAGTCAAACAAGGCTGCGACGTATGATTCTCGAGTTGCGTCATCGCGACAAAACTGGAATGGTGTGGCCTGGTATACGCACATGGATGCGCTCTGCTGATATGTATCCGTGTCTACGACGCGAAGAAAAATCCTGGTGGACGCACTGGGTACCCTGAGAACCACTGGAACTCATTCTTTGTAAGTCCTAAATGCGGCAAAAGAATGGGTTTGACTGGTTTCCCGAATTCAAGTCTAAGGGGATTGAATTTGAAGTAGGTGGCTGATACGTCTCAAACGTATCTATAATTTTTGATGCTCCATGCTTGTTTTTACACCATTTGCCTATTGTTTCGTTACACTTAGTGGCACTTTTATGCATTTTCCGGAACTAACCTATTAACAAGTGCCACAGTGCCAGTTTCCTGTTTTCTGCTATTTTTGTGTTTCAGAAGTGATACACAGGAAATATTCTCGGAATTGGACGAAACAAGTTCCTGAAGTCTTATTTTTCCCGGAAGCTTCCAGAGATCCGAAGAAGTGTCGGAGGGGGGCCACCAGGGCCCCACACAAGGGGGTGGCGCGGCCAGGCCCCTGGCCGCGCCGGGCCCACGTGAGGGAGCCTGGCTCCACCTCTGACATCGCCCCTTCGCCTATAAAGACCCCCCGACGAGAAAAACCTAAGGGCCCGATCAGATTTCCAGAACACATCGCGATACGCCGCCGCCGTCGACCCAAAGATCGGGAGGGTCCAGAAGCTCTTCCCGGCACCCTGCCGGAGAGGGGAATCGCCACCGGAGGTCTTCTTCATCGCCATGCTTGCCTCCGGAGCGATGAGTGAGTAGTCTACCTTGGACTATGGGTCCATAGCAGTAGCTAGATGGTTGTCTTCTCCACCATGTGCTTCATGTTTAGATCTCATGAGCTGCCTTACATGATTGAGATCACCGTTATGTAATTCTATGATGTTGGTTTGTTGGGATCCGATGAATATTGGTGTTTATGATTAAGTTGCTGTACTGAATTATATCTTTTGTTATCTCTATGTTGTTTATGATCTTGCATGCTCTCCGTTGTTAGTAGTTATCTTGGCCGAGTAGTTGCTAGTGACTCAAAGAGGGGGTATTTATGCTCGATAGTGGGTTCATGTCTCTATTTCACCTGGGGGAGTGACAGAAACCTCTAAGGTGGTAGATGTGCTGTTGCTACTAGGGAGAAAACAACATTCATATGCTCAAGGGCATATGCTTTGTTTACATTACACACTTTGCTTAATGCAATTATCTGTTGTTCGCAACTTAATACTTCTAGGGTGTTCGGATTGATATCCCCGGGAGTGGATTATTAGTCATAGATGCAGTTGGATGGCGGTCTATGTATTTTGTTGTAATGCCCAGAGTAAATCTCATAGTGATCTTCTTGACATATCACGTTATCTTTATTCTATCAATTGCCCAACTGTAATTTGTTTACCCAGCATGTTATTTTATCTATGGAGAGACACCACTAGTGAACTGTGGACCCCGGTCCTATTTTAATCATATTGCAATCACATGTTTACTTTTCCCGCACTGTTTACTTTACTCGCATATTATTACTGTTTTCCACTCGATACACTCATAACCTTTGTTTCAAGCAAACCGGTGAGATTGACAACCTCATCGCAAGTTGGGAGCAAAGTATTTGTTTGTGTGTGTGCAGGTTCCACAAACACCTTCAGTCGTCATTGTCTCTCCTCTCCTGATCGACAAACCTTGGTTTCTAAACTGAGGGAAAACTAGCCGCTACACTCATCAAACCTTCCTCTTGGGGTTCCCAACGGGCTGGTCATCACCACGCACAAGGACTTACTGCTCCCACGTCAACTACACGCCACAGCTCTTTTCTGGCGTTATCACCGAGTAGCAGCTTCTTTTCTGGCGCCGTTGCCGGGGAGGAAGAGAAGACTTCTGCGAGGGGAGTTCTTCACACACACATTCTTTACTTTGTTATTTGTTTTGCTTTACTTTATTTTATTTTACCTGCATTGCTTTTTTATCAAAAAACTAAAAAATTTAGAATCCTTGGTAGCTGTTTTTACTTGTTTACTTTCGTTTTGCTGAAATGGCCAACCCTAAAAACACCAAGTTGCGTGACTTCACTAGCACAAACAATAGTGATTTTATCTGCACTCCTATTGCACCATCTATTCCTGCTGCAAACTTTTATGAGATTAAGCCTGCTTTATTGAACCTTGTTATGAAAGAGCAATTTTCTGGTGCTAGTACTAAAGATGCTGCAGCTCATCTCAACAATTTTGTTGAGCTATGTGAGATGCAGAAATATAAGGATGTTGATAGTGATATTATTAAGCTCAAGCTGTTTCCTTTTTCTTTGAGAGGAAAAGCTAAAGATTGGTTGCTGTCTTTGACTAAGAATAGTATTGATTCATGGGCTAAGTGTAAGGATGCTTTTATTGGTAGATACTATCCTCCTGATAAGATTATAGCTTTGCGTAGCAATATTATGAAGTTTACTCAGTTTGATAATGAACATGTTGCTCAAGCTTGGGAAAGAATGAAATCTATGATAAAGAATGGCCCCACTCATGGACTGATTACTTGGATGATTATCCAAACTTTTTATGCAGGACTAAATTTTTCTTCAAGGAATCTACTTGATTCGGCTGCTGGAGGCACTTTTATGTCCCTTACCTTGGGCGCCGCATCAAAGCTACTCGACAGCATGATGGTAAATTATTCCGAATGGCACACCGAGAGAGCTCCACAAGGTAAGAAGGTAAATTCTGTTGAGGAAACCTCTTCCTTGAATGATAAGATTGATACCATTATGGCTATGCTTGCTAATGATAGAACCCATGTTGATCCTAATAATGTTCCTTTAGCCTCTCTGGTTTCTCAAGAAGAGCAAGTTGATGTGAATTTCATTAGAAACAATAATTTTAACAACAATGCTTATAGGAACAATTTTGCTAGTAACAATTATAGGCCGTATCCTTCTACCAATGGTAATGGTTATGGTAATTCTTATGGTAATTCCTACAACAACACTAGGGCCGCGCCCTCCGAGCTTGAGGTAATGCTCAAGGACTTCATCGGTAAGCAAACTGCTTTTAATAAGTCTGTTGAGGAAAAGTTAGGCAAAATTGATATTCTTGCTTCTAAAGTTGATAGCCTTGCTCATGATGTTGAACTTCTGAAATTAAAAGTGTTTCCTAATAATGTGAAAGAGAGCAATATTGTTGCTGCCGCTAATGCTATCCAAGTTGGAATTGATGAAAATATTAGATTGTTAGCGGAATTGCATGCCAGGTGGGAAAGACAAGATGAGATGGCTAGAGAGATGAAGGTATGTACTATTACTACCTCTAATGATGTTGCTCCTACTGATAGCAACCCTCTTACTTTGATTGGTGTAGAGAAAACTCCCACTCCTTGTGTTAAAAAGCCTAAAACTGCCAAAACTTTTTCTCAAAAGAGTGCTGAAATTTTTCGGAGTGTGGGAGATGATAGCTCTATTTCTTTTAATGATTTTGATGTTGATGGCTGCAATATATCTGAAGTTATTTTGTTCTTGCAAAAGCTTGCTTTGACTCCCAATGCTAGTTCTTTAAATATTGCTTTTACTAAGCATATTACCAATGCTCTCATAAAGATTAGGGATGAAAAGTTGAAGCAAAAAGCCTCTGTTCCCAAAAAGTTAGAAGATGGTTGGGAACCCATCATTGATATGCATGTTAATGGTTATGATTGCCATGCTTTATGTGATCTAGGTGCTAGTATTTCCATCATGCCTAGAAAGATTTATGACATGCTTGATTTACCACCGCTTGAAAAGTGTTATTTTGATGTTCCTATTGCTGATGTTGCTAAGAAGAAACCTTTGGGAAGGATTAATGATGTTCTTATTGTGGTTAACAATAACCTTGTTCCCGTTGATTTTCTTGTTATGGACGTTGAATGCCATGCTTCATGTCCTATTATTTTGGGAAGACCCTTTCTTCGAACTGTAGGTGCTATCATTGATATGAGGGAAGGCACTATCAAGTATCAATTCCCGCTAAAGAAAGGTATGGAACACTTCCCTAGGAAAAGAAAGAAATTACTTTTTGACTCTATTCTTAGAGCAAATTATGAGCTTGATGCTTCATCACTTGATATTACTTGATTCGCAATTTTCTGCGCCTAGCTCAAAGGCGTTAAAGAAAAGCACTCTTGGGAGATAACCCAATGTTTTCTTTCAGTGCTTTTTCTTTTATTTGAGTCTTGGAAGTCATTACTACTGTAATGACCGCTCCTTATCTTGTTTATTTCGTTTTTGTGCCAAGAGAAGCCTCTAATTTGAGTGAGGTAAAGATTTGGGGATGTTGCTGTCCTGAAACTATTTTCGGTGCTGCACCGTAAAAATTCGTGAAAATTCTGTGTATATCTTTTGGACCTGCGATTTCTTGTGCATATGCCCCGGGTTATATCCAAACTTTTCTTAGTTGAACACTTTTTGATTTGAGCAACAGAAAATCACTCAAAAATTCGTCCTTTGTCAGCTGTTCAGTTTTGACAGATTTCTGCCAATATTTGTTTTTGCCACTTTATCGCTTTCTTTTGAGTTCTTTTTGATCATGGAACTCTTGTGGAAGTTGCTACAGTAGTATATACTTTATATGTGGTGGTTTTGAGTTGAAACCTGAAGCTAAAAGAGGGTTGAATATATTTTATGCTTACACTAATGTTGCTAATAGAATTGTGTTTAGTTTTGTATGAAGGAAGTTTTCAAGTGTAGGGATTGGAGAATGATGAGATGAGTTGAAGAATGGACAAAAGCTCAAGCTTGGGGATGCCCATGCATCACCCCAAGAAATATTCAAGAAGTACAAGCGTCAAAGCTTGGGGATGCCCCCGAGGCACCCCTTCTTCATCGGCAAAAATCAGGTCACCTTTCAAAACACTATATTTTTATTGCTTCATGCACTATGTGTTTTTCTTGGAGCGTCAGTTGTTTTAGTTTTCTTAGTTGGTTTAGTTTGTTTGTTTGCTGCAATAAATGGTTGTACCCCAACAAATTTTCTTTTGGAGAAGTTACTCGTTTTCATTTGCAAAGAACGCTCTAGTTTTCACTCTTATTAAAAATCGAGCGTTCTACTTTTTCTGCTACTGCTTTTGGTTTTTGTTTTCGCCTTGATTTGCGTTCAGACCTTGCCATATCTTTTCATCAAGGTGTATTTTTGCCTCTGATCTTTATTGGTTTTCATCAAAAGAGGTGTTTATAAAAATTTCAAATGGTGTTGGAAAAGAGAAAAAGCTTTGTGCAAAATAGTGGTACAAGAAGGAGCTTGTGTAGACTGCGGCTTAGGCTTTTTCATGTCATGCTTGATGTCTTTTTGATAGTATGCTTAGTGGTTTTGCTGTAGCATGACTTGCCTCAAATAACTGAGATTGCTTAATGAGCCTTTGAAAAAATCATGCGTTGTTTTTATTGTATGGAAGCATTATTTTGGTTTTCTCCTTGATGCTTTATTTGGGTTGACTTGGCGTATGCTCACACATGTTAGGCTCTTACAAAGTCGCCAATAGCCTTCATGATCATTTAGTTTTTGACTTTTGATGCCATCTTATGCTTCTTTTAATGTCGCTTTGTCGCTTTGCATGATTATGGCCATTATTGCTCTCTTAGTTGGTCGCTCCCAGTCTTTTGCTAGCCCTCGCCTTGTACTGAGTATGAGCTCTACTCGTGCATCCAACTCCTAAAAGCCAAAGTTTTCCAAAGTGTCCACCATACATACCTACTAGCAATTTGCTATTCCAAGTAAATTTGACTTGCTTTTATTTTCTCTTCAAATTAAACTCTTACCAGTGTTATGCGAAACTCGGTTAGTAAAGCTCTCACGAACCGGAAGGCACACTTTACTTTTTCCTGTTCTTAAAAATTTGACATTGTGGTCTTTTATGTTGAGTTGTTATGCTTGCAAGTTGTAAGTTGGATTCTAGCCCAGCCATGCTGTCATGGGGCAAGCTTTCAACATTGCACTCCTATTTTAGTTGATATCGTGATCTTTTGTTTATGGATGCCCGTGGTGTGAAATGAATTGGGAATCTTGTGAGGATCATGGAGTTTTTATATGTGTTAGGGAAACGCCGGGCCGCCAATCTAAGCCATGCATAATTCATGGTGGAAATTTGCAGCATACCCATGGTGAACATTCGACGACGCATCTCACAATAAAAAGCTAAACAATATAGCAAATAAAAGAGATGTTGAGGTGTTCATTGTCTGCTTGTCCTGTCATTTTGATGTGGGCTTGTTCCATGTCATCGGGCACGGAGGTACCCCATTGGCGGTTCTCAATGATATGCGTATATTTACAATGACAAGAGCCTTGCTTGGGACTCTAAGTAAAGTAGCATGAGGTTTGGGTACTCGTATTCACGGGGCACGAGGTCTTCAACTTATGATTTGTCAAGCATATGCATCATAATTGTTCTCGCATTAACTTTATCCATTCAAGATGCTTATGATGGGGGCAATGAGAGCTCAAAGCCGGCAAGTACCATAATTTTTGAAGGTTATAAAACTTGCAATCACTGCTTCCCTCTGCGAAGGGCCTTTCTCTTACTTTTATGTTGAGTCACCACCTTCTTTCTTTATGCACCGTTAAGAGAGCATAGTTGTCATTCTTAGTGTGATATGCATTGTCCCAAAGTTCATTGATTGACTCATGATGATTGGTTTCACTTGTTCTTAAATTATTTGTATCTAGTCGCCCTCTTAAACTTTGAGGTGTCCTATGCATTTATGTTTTGCTCTCTTTGAAGGACAAGCTGAAAACCTTTTGTATGTTTTTCCTTATGATTTGAACACACGTTTGCCTTTCATTGTTTCATTTTCATAATCTTTTGTTTGTGTTCATTTGCATGTTTACAACATGGTTGCTAAGTTTCTTATTGTCATGATTATATCTTTCATGCCCATGTTTTAAGTTCTATTGATCCCAGCTCACCAATGCTTACATATATGATCAAGATTGTGTAGGTGCATGTCACCTCAAAAATTATTCTTTTGTTATCACTTACCTACTCGAGGACGAGCAGGAGTTAAGCTTGGGGATGCTTGATACGTCTCAAACGTATCTATAATTTTTGATGCTCCATGCTTGTTTTTACACCATTTGCCTATTGTTTCGTTACACTTAGTGGCACTTTTATGCATTTTCCGGAACTAACCTATTAACAAGCGCCACTGTGCCAGTTTCCTGTTTTCTGCTGTTTTTGTGTTTCAGAAGTGATACACAGGAAATATTCTCGGAATTGGACGAAACAAGTTCCTGAAGTCTTATTTTTCCCGGAAGCTTCCAGAGATCCGAAGAAGTGTCGGAGGGGGGCCACCAGGGCCCCACACAAGGGGGTGGCGCGGCCAGGCCCTTGGCCGCGCCGGGCCCACGTGAGGGAGCCTGGCTCCACCTCTGACATCGCCCCTTCGCCTATAAAGACCCCCCGACGAGAAAAACCTAAGGGCCCGATCAGATTTCCAGAACACATCGCGATACGCCGCCGCCGTCGACCCAAAGATCGGGAGGGTCCAGAAGCTCTTCCCGGCACCCTGCCGGAGAGGGGAATCGCCACCGGAGGACTTCTTCATCGCCATGCTTGCCTCCGGAGCGATGAGTGAGTAGTCTACCTTGGACTATGGGTCCATAGCAGTAGCTAGATGGTTGTCTTCTCCACC
The DNA here is from genome assembly GCA_007115705.1 of Dactylis glomerata. Taxonomy (NCBI): domain Eukaryota; kingdom Viridiplantae; phylum Streptophyta; class Magnoliopsida; order Poales; family Poaceae; genus Dactylis; species Dactylis glomerata. Next base: position 2,363,622 of record QXEO01000204.1, on the reverse strand, counting down.
ATGTGCTTCATGTTTAGATCTCATGAGCTGCCTTACATGATTGAGATCACCGTTATGTAATTCTATGATGTTGGTTTGTTGGGATCCGATGAATATTGGTGTTTATGATTAAGTTGCTGTACTGAATTATATCTTTTGTTATCTCTATGTTGTTTATGATCTTGCATGCTCTCCGTTGTTAGTAGTTATCTTGGCCGAGTAGTTGCTAGTGACTCAAAGAGGGGGTATTTATGCTCGATAGTGGGTTCATGTCTCTATTTCACCTGGGGGAGTGACAGAAACCTCTAAGGTGGTAGATGTGCTGTTGCTACTAGGGAGAAAACAACATTCATATGCTCAAGGGCATATGCTTTGTTTACATTACACACTTTGCTTAATGCAATTATCTGTTGTTCGCAACTTAATACTTCTAGGGTGTTCGGATTGATATCCCCGGGAGTGGATTATTAGTCATAGATGCAGTTGGATGGTGGTCTATGTATTTTGTTGTAATGCCCAGAGTAAATCTCATAGTGATCTTCTTGACATATCACGTTATCTTTATTCTATCAATTGCCCAACTGTAATTTGTTTACCCAGCATGTTATTTTATCTATGGAGAGACACCACTAGTGAACTGTGGACCCCGGTCCTATTTTAATCATATTGCAATCACCTATTTACTTTTCCCGCACTGTTTACTTTACTCGCATATTATTACTGTTTTCCACTCGATACACTCATAACCTTTGTTTCAAGCAAACCGGTGAGATTGACAACCTCATCGCAAGTTGGGAGCAAAGTATTTGTTTGTGTGTGTGCAGGTTCCACAAACACCTTCAGTCGTCATTGTCTCTCCTCTCCTGATCGACAAACCTTGGTTTCTAAACTGAGGGAAAACTAGCCGCTACACTCATCAAACCTTCCTCTTGGGGTTCCCAACGGGCTGGTCATCACCACGCACAAGGACTTACTGCTCCCACGTCAACTACACGCCACAGCTCTTTTCTGGCGTTATCACCGAGTAGCAGCTTCTTTTCTGGCGCCGTTGCCGGGGAGGAAGAGAAGACTTCTGCGAGGGGAGTTCTTCACACACACATTCTTTACTTTGTTATTTGTTTTGCTTTACTTTATTTTATTTTACCTGCATTGCTTTTTTATCAAAAAACTAAAAAATTTAGAATCCTTGGTAGCTGTTTTTACTTGTTTACTTTCGTTTTGCTGAAATGGCCAACCCTAAAAACACCAAGTTGCGTGACTTCACTAGCACAAACAATAGTGATTTTATCTGCACTCCTATTGCACCATCTATTCCTGCTGCAAACTTTTATGAGATTAAGCCTGCTTTATTGAACCTTGTTATGAAAGAGCAATTTTCTGGTGCTAGTACTGAAGATGCTGCAGCTCATCTCAACAATTTTGTTGAGCTATGTGAGATGCAGAAATATAAGGATGTTGATAGTGATATTATTAAGCTCAAGCTGTTTCCTTTTTCTTTGAGAGGAAAAGCTAAAGATTGGTTGCTGTCTTTGACTAAGAATAGTATTGATTCATGGGCTAAGTGTAAGGATGCTTTTATTGGTAGATACTATCCTCCTGATAAGATTATAGCTTTGCGTAGCAATATTATGAAGTTTACTCAGTTTGATAATGAACATGTTGCTCAAGCTTGGGAAAGAATGAAATCTATGATAAAGAATGGCCCCACTCATGGACTGATTACTTGGATGATTATCCAAACTTTTTATGCAGGACTGAATTTTTCTTCAAGGAATCTACTTGATTCGGCTGCTGGAGGCACTTTTATGTCCCTTACCTTGGGCGCCGCATCAAAGCTACTCGACAACATGATGGTAAATTATTCCGAATGGCACACCGAGAGAGCTCCACAAGGTAAGAAGGTAAATTCTGTTGAGGAAACCTCTTCCTTGAATGATAAGATTGATACCATTATGGCTATGCTTGCTAATGATAGAACCCATGTTGATCCTAATAATGTTCCTTTAGCCTCTCTGGTTTCTCAAGAAGAGCAAGTTGATGTGAATTTCATTAGAAACAATAATTTTAACAACAATGCTTATAGGAACAATTTTGCTAGTAACAATTATAGGCCGTATCCTTCTACCAATGGTAATGGTTATGGTAATTCTTATGGTAATTCCTACAACAACACTAGGGCCGCGCCCTCCGAGCTTGAGGTAATGCTCAAGGACTTCATCGGTAAGCAAACTGCTTTTAATAAGTCTGTTGAGGAAAAGTTAGGCAAAATTGATATTCTTGCTTCTAAAGTTGATAGCCTTGCTCATGATGTTGAACTTCTGAAATTAAAAGTGTTTCCTAATAATGTGAAAGAGAGCAATATTGTTGCTGCCGCTAATGCTATCCAAGTTGGAATTGATGAAAATATTAGATTGTTAGCGGAATTGCATGCCAGGTGGGAAAGACAAGATGAGATGGCTAGAGAGATGAAGGTATGTACTATTACTACCTCTAATGATGTTGCTCCTACTGATAGCAACCCTCTTACTTTGATTGGTGTAGAGAAAACTCCCACTCCTTGTGTTAAAAAGCCTAAAACTGCCAAAACTTTTTCTCAAAAGAGTGCTGAAATTTTTCGGAGTGTGGGAGATGATAGCTCTATTTCTTTTAATGATTTTGATGTTGATGGCTGCAATATATCTGAAGTTATTTTGTTCTTGCAAAAGCTTGCTTTGACTCCCAATGCTAGTTCTTTAAATATTGCTTTTACTAAGCATATTACCAATGCTCTCATAAAGATTAGGGATGAAAAGTTGAAGCAAAAAGCCTCTGTTCCCAAAAAGTTAGAAGATGGTTGGGAACCCATCATTGATATGCATGTTAATGGTTATGATTGCCATGCTTTATGTGATCTAGGTGCTAGTATTTCCATCATGCCTAGAAAGATTTATGACATGCTTGATTTACCACCGCTTGAAAAGTGTTATTTTGATGTTCCTATTGCTGATGTTGCTAAGAAGAAACCTTTGGGAAGGATTAATGATGTTCTTATTGTGGTTAACAATAACCTTGTTCCCGTTGATTTTCTTGTTATGGACGTTGAATGCCATGCTTCATGTCCTATTATTTTGGGAAGACCCTTTCTTCGAACTGTAGGTGCTATCATTGATATGAGGGAAGGCACTATCAAGTATCAATTCCCGCTAAAGAAAGGTATGGAACACTTCCCTAGGAAAAGAAAGAAATTACTTTTTGACTCTATTCTTAGAGCAAATTATGAGCTTGATGCTTCATCACTTGATATTACTTGATTCGCAATTTTCTGCGCCTAGCTCAAAGGCGTTAAAGAAAAGCACTCTTGGGAGATAACCCAATGTTTTCTTTCAGTACTTTTTCTTTTATTTGAGTCTTGGAAGTCATTACTACTGTAATGACCGCTCCTTATCTTGTTTATTTCGTTTTTGTGCCAAGAGAAGCCTCTAATTTGAGTGAGGTAAAGATTTGGGGATGTTGCTGTCCTGAAACTATTTTCGGTGCTGCACCGTAAAAATTCGTGAAAATTCTGTGTATATCTTTTGGACCTGCGATTTCTTGTGCATATGCCCCGGGTTATATCCAAACTTTTCTTAGTTGAACACTTTTTGATTTGAGCAACAGAAAATCACTCAAAAATTCGTCCTTTGTCAGCTGTTCAGTTTTGACAGATTTCTGCCAATATTTGTTTTTGCCACTTTATCGCTTTCTTTTGAGTTCTTTTTTATCATGGAACTCTTGTGGAAGTTGCTACAGTAGTATATACTTTATATGTGGTGGTTTTGAGTTGAAACCTGAAGCTAAAAGAGGGTTGAATATATTTTATGCTTACACTAATGTTGCTAATAGAATTGTGTTTAGTTTTGTATGAAGGAAGTTTTCAAGTGTAGGGATTGGAGAATGATGAGATGAGTTGAAGAATGGACAAAAGCTCAAGCTTGGGGATGCCCATGCATCACCCCAAGAAATATTCAAGAAGTACAAGCGTCAAAGCTTGGGGATGCCCCCGAGGCACCCCTTCTTCATCGGCAAAAATCAGGTCACCTTTCAAAACACTATATTTTTATTGCTTCATGCACTATGTGTTTTTCTTGGAGCGTCAGTTGTTTTAGTTTTCTTAGTTGGTTTAGTTTGTTTGTTTGCTGCAATAAATGGTTGGACCCCAACAAATTTTCTTTTGGAGAAGTTACTCGTTTTCATTTGCAAAGAACGCTCTAGTTTTCACTCTTATTAAAAATCGAGCGTTCTACTTTTTCTGCTACTGCTTTTGGTTTTTGTTTTCGCCTTGATTTGCGTTCAGACCTTGCCATATCTTTTCATCAAGGTGTATTTTTGCCTCTGATCTTTATTGGTTTTCATCAAAAGAGGTGTTTATAAAAATTTCAAATGGTGTTGGAAAAGAGAAAAAGCTTTGTGCAAAATAGTGGTACAAGAAGGAGCTTGTGTAGACTGCGGCTTAGGCTTTTTCATGTCATGCTTGATGTCTTTTTGATAGTATGCTTAGTGGTTTTGCTGTAGCATGACTTGCCTCAAATAACTGAGATTGCTTAATGAGCCTTTGAAAAAATCATGCGTTGTTTTTATTGTATGGAAGCATTATTTTGGTTTTCTCCTTGATGCTTTATTTGGGTTGACTTGGCGTATGCTCACACATGTTAGGCTCTTACAAAGTCTCCAATAGCCTTCATGATCATTTAGTTTTTGACTTTTGATGCCATCTTATGCTTCTTTTAATGTCGCTTTGTCGCTTTGCATGATTATGGCCATTATTGCTCTCTTAGTTGGTCGCTCCCAGTCTTTTGCTAGCCCTCGCCTTGTACTGAGTATGAGCTCTACTCGTGCATCCAACTCCTAAAAGCCAAAGTTTTCCAAAGTGTCCACCATACATACCTACTAGCAATTTGCTATTCCAAGTAAATTTGACTTGCTTTTATTTTCTCTTCAAATTAAACTCTTACCAGTGTTATGCGAAACTCGGTTAGTAAAGCTCTCACGAACCGGAAGGCACACTTTACTTTTTCCTGTTCTTAAAATTTTGACATTGTGGTCTTTTATGTTGAGTTGTTATGCTTGCAAGTTGTAAGTTGGATTCTAGCCCAGCCATGCTGTCATGGGGCAAGCTTTCAACATTGCACTCCTATTTTAGTTGATATCGTGATCTTTTGTTTATGGATGCCCGTGGTGTGAAATGAATTGGGAATCTTGTGAGGATCATGGAGTTTTTATATGTGTTAGGGAAACGCCGGGCCGCCAATCTAAGCCATGCATAATTCATGGTGGAAATTTGCAGCATACCCATGGTGAACATTCGACGACGCATCTCACAATAAAAAGCTAAACAATATAGCAAATAAAAGAGATGTTGAGGTGTTCATTGTCTGCTTGTCCTGTCATTTTGATGTGGGCTTGTTCCATGTCATCGGGCACGGAGGTACCCCATTGGCGGTTCTCAATGATATGCGTATATTTACAATGACAAGAGCCTTGCTTGGGACTCTAAGTAAAGTAGCATGAGGTTTGGGTACTCGTATTCACGGGGCACGAGGTCTTCAACTTATGATTTGTCAAGCATATGCATCATAATTGTTCTCGCATTAACTTTATCCATTCAAGATGCTTATGATGGGGGCAATGACAGCTCAAAGCCGGCAAGTACCATAATTTTTGAAGGTTATAAAACTTGCAATCACTGCTTCCCTCTGCGAAGGGCCTTTCTCTTACTTTTATGTTGAGTCACCACCTTCTTTCTTTATGCACCGTTAAGAGAGCATAGTTGTCATTCTTAGTGTGATATGCATTGTCCCAAAGTTCATTGATTGACTCATGATGATTGGTTTCACTTGTTCTTAAATTATTTGTATCTAGTCGCCCTCTTAAACTTTGAGGTGTCCTATGCATTTATGTTTTGCTCTCTTTGAAGGACAAGCTGAAAACCTTTTGTATGTTTTTCCTTATGATTTGAACACACGTTTGCCTTTCATTGTTTCATTTTCATAATCTTTTGTTTGTGTTCATTTGCATGTTTACAACATGGTTGCTAAGTTTCTTATTGTCATGATTATATCTTTCATGCCCATGTTTTAAGTTCTATTGATCCCAGCTCACCAATGCTTACATATATGATCAAGATTGTGTAGGTGCATGTCACCTCAAAAATTATTCTTTTGTTATCACTTACCTACTCGAGGACGAGCAGGAGTTAAGCTTGGGGATGCTTGATACGTCTCAAACGTATCTATAATTTTTGATGCTCCATGCTTGTTTTTACACCATTTGCCTATTGTTTCGTTACACTTAGTGGCACTTTTATGCATTTTCCGGAACTAACCTATTAACAAGCGCCACTGTGCCAGTTTCCTGTTTTCTGCTGTTTTTGTGTTTCAGAAGTGATACACAGGAAATATTCTCGGAATTGGACGAAACAAGTTCCTGAAGTCTTATTTTTCCCGGAAGCTTCCAGAGATCCGAAGAAGTGTCGGAGGGGGGCCACCAGGGCCCCACACAAGGGGGTGGCGCGGCCAGGCCCCTGGCCGCGCCGGGCCCACGTGAGGGAGCCTGGCTCCACCTCTGACATCGCCCCTTTGCCTATAAAGACCCCCCGACGAGAAAAACCTAAGGGCCCGATCAGATTTCCAGAACACATCGCGATACGCCGCCGCCGTCGACCCAAAGATCGGGAGGGTCCAGAAGCTCTTCCCGGCACCCTGCCGGAGAGGGGAATCGCCACCGGAGGACTTCTTCATCGCCATGCTTGCCTCCGGAGCGATGAGTGAGTAGTCTACCTTGGACTATGGGTCCATAGCAGTAGCTAGATGGTTGTCTTCTCCACCATGTGCTTCATGTTTAGATCTCATGAGCTGCCTTACATGATTGAGATCACCGTTATGTAATTCTATGATGTTGGTTTGTTGGGATCCGATGAATATTGGTGTTTATGATTAAGTTGCTGTACTGAATTATATCTTTTGTTATCTCTATGTTGTTTATGATCTTGCATGCTCTCCGTTGTTAGTAGTTATCTTGGCCGAGTAGTTGCTAGTGACTCAAAGAGGGGGTATTTATGCTCGATAGTGGGTTCATGTCTCTATTTCACCTGGGGGAGTGACAGAAACCTCTAAGGTGGTAGATGTGCTGTTGCTACTAGGGAGAAAACAACATTCATATGCTCAAGGGCATATGCTTTGTTTACATTACACACTTTGCTTAATGCAATTATCTGTTGTTTGCAACTTAATACTTCTAGGGTGTTCGGATTGATATCCCCGGGAGTGGATTATTAGTCATAGATGCAGTTGGATGGCGGTCTATGTATTTTGTTGTAATGCCCAGAGTAAATCTCATAGTGATCTTCTTGACATATCACGTTATCTTTATTCTATCAATTGCCCAACTGTAATTTGTTTACCCAGCATGTTATTTTATCTATGGAGAGACACCACTAGTGAACTGTGGACCCCAGTCCTATTTTAATCATATTGCAATCACCTGTTTACTTTTCCCGCACTGTTTACTTTACTCGCATATTATTACTGTTTTCCACTCGATACACTCATAACCTTTGTTTCAAGCAAACCGGTGAGATTGACAACCTCATCGCAAGTTGGGAGCAAAGTATTTGTTTGTGTGTGTGCAGGTTCCACAAACACCTTCAATCGTCATTGTCTCTCCTCTCCTGATCGATAAACCTTGGTTTCTAAACTGAGGGAAAACTAGCCGCTACACTCATCATACCTTCCTCTTGGGGTTCCCAACGGGCTGGTCATCACCACGCACAAGGACTTACTGCTCCCACGTCAACTACACGCCACAGCTCTTTTCTGGCGTTATCACCGAGTAGCAGTGGCAAGCGTCTGTTCCGGCAGTTAACTAACCTCTTGATCCGTCAGAGGTGTCAGGCTTGTTCATGAAAGCCCCTTGCGAGATACTATTATATAAATAAATACAAGGCGAAAGACCGAGTCAAAGATTTAAAGACATGAAGAAGTCGAAGAATTGATCAAGTCGAAGAATAGAAGATCTGAGATTCAATCCGAATCTGCAATTCTGGTAGAATCTCGGGGGCTACTGACAAGGTTATAGATAATAGAGCCCGTCAGTTGAGTACCCCTGAGGCCCGTTAAGCTAGGCCCAATTGTAATACTAGTCGAAATACGAGTTCATGTCGTATATCAATATTGTAATCTGTATCGGATCCCATCCGATCCTTGAGACCTGGCCACCTATATAAAGGGGCCAGGAGGGGACGGTGTGGGACAGATTGAAAGCAAGCCAGGTTCTGCACCCACGTTTACTTTCATAGCCACCTTGTTTGACTGAGTTTACCTTCGAGTTCATCCGACGCCCTGTCTCCCCGATCCTAAGTCCTTCATCTAGGACATTTGTCGAGTTTAACCCTCGTCAATGAGCTAGCCAAATTAAGGAGAGATGAGGAAATTAAATGGGCTTAGAGAGGAAAATTAAATCATGTTCCGAAAGGGGGCAATAATACAAAATATTTCATCTTGTGGCTAATGGTAAGCATAGGAAAAAATTCAATTAGAACAAGACGAGGGTACAATAGTTGGACAAGACAACTTGAAAACATACATATCCGAATATTACAATAACTTATTTGGACCCACTCCCAAAATAATTTTTCTATGATTGAAGATGAAACGAATGATATCCCACAAATTTCAAAGGGGGAAAATAGAATATTAACTGCTGATTTTTCTGAGAAGGAGGTTCACGATGCAATAATGCAAATGGACAAAAATAAAGCGTTGGGCCCAGATGGTTTTCCGACAGAATTCTATCAAAAGATTTGGGATATTTTAAAGGTTGATTTGATGGCGATGTTTGTAGCCTTCTAGAGCGGAGAGCTACCTTTGTTCCATCTTAATTTTGGTACAATTATATTGCTGCCCAATAAAGAGAATGCTATCCAAATACAACAGTATTGACCTATTTATCTTTTAAATGTAAGCTTCAAACTTTTTACAAAGGTGGGTACTAATAGGATTTCAGAAGTTGTGCATACTGTTGTGAGACCAACACAGACGGCTTTTATGCTAGGACCTCACATTCTTGAGGGAGTTGTGGTAGTGCAGGAAACAATTCATGAATTACATAGGAAGAAAATGGATGGCATACTGACGAGGTTTATCCCCGGTAATGCCCATGTTTAGGGCTTTCGATTCATGAAGAGAGCGTGGGTGTTGGTGGATTCGACGGCTTCAGACAGAAACAGGACGCACACGAGAGTTTACCGAGGTTCGCCCCCCGGAGGGTAAAGACCTACATTCTGCTTATCTGATCTTGTATTGCTTGTAGACTTGGAGCTGTTACAATGGTGCGCAGATGAGATCTGGCAGAGGTGGAAGAAGATGGCGTGTGCTAGCCTTTGCATGTGGGATCTATGCGAGATCAGATGTCTATCTCCTTCTTGGCCGCCCCTCCTCACCCTTATATGGGGGCGAGGTCTCGGGATCCGGTCCAAGTCGGTTATAGGTGTTTGCAAATCCTAACTAGCATTGGGCTTCTTGGGATCAAAAATTGACTTTAAAAGGCTTATGATAAGGTAAAATGGGATTTTTTGCAACAAGCGCTTAGAATGAAGGGCTTTGATCCCAAGTGGTGCAAATGGATTCAAGAATTCGTTAGCTGGGGTAGTGTAGGGATTAGAGTCAATGATGATATTGGGCATTATTTCAAAACATGAAAAGGATTAAGACAAGGGGATCCTCTTTCTCCCATTCTTTTTAATAATGTTGCGGATATGTTGGCAATAATGATAAATAGAGCCAAAGAGGACAGTCAGGTCAGCAGGCTTATTCCGCATTTAGTGGACATGGGTGTGTCAATTTTGCAATATGCGGATGATACGATTATTTTTCTAGGACATGATTTAGAAAAAGCTATAAACATAAAACTAGTATTATGCATATTTGAGCAACTTTCGGGGTTAAAAATTAACTTCGACAAGAGAGAAATATATTGTTTTGGGAAAGTGAAAGAGCATGTGCCCTCATGTGTGGTTTTGGTAATTAATGACAATCCCTATGGACTAATGTTTGCATTGAGTTATATTTGTAGGACTTGTCCGTAGACAACGCTTGATCCATATGTTGGGTTCAAGGTTGTAAGAAGTTGAATATAAAGAAGATTATGTGATGATCAAGGTGTTATTCAAGGAGTGATCCGAAGATTGGTCATAAAGGAGTTGAGCCTATATGGAGTGTGTCTTGAGGAATAAGATGGAGTGAGCTCTCATGTGCATTCTCAAAACATCATCAATGTTGATCAAGTCGAAGTGCAAGTTCAAGATAGGCTTCCAGAAGATATCATTTGCTTGAAGCTCGGTGTCCATTTGGTGGTAATGGACATGTGAAGATATCTCTCTAGTGTCTCTCCCATAGTGATGTATGGGGGAGCAATCCGCAAGACTTCACCAAGCAAGCGCAATCAAGAAAGGTAGTCCAACTTGAGAAGATCAAGATTGTCACCATCTAGCTCAAGTGGAATGCACAAGGCAAAGGTATGTTCTTGATAGGGTTTTTTTTCTTACCGGTCTCATAGTGTGAGAGACCGGGTTTAGGATCGATAATCGTACTATCAAGAGGGGCTCTGGAGTGAGTAACTTATTCATATCGTTCGGAGAGAGCTCAAACCTTTGCATACTTGGCATTATCTTTCTTGGTTCTTATTTGGATTTTATCCATGTGAGGTTCTAGAGCTTGTGGTCATTTCCATGACAAGCTCTAGCTCACCAAAAATGGATTTCATATGGAACTCTTATTGCGTTTTTGGTGTTTGGAGAATTTACCGGTTCCCCATATAGAGACGCTTATTACCTCTAAATTCATAGTAAATTCTCCCTTGCTGGTAATTATTGTGAGGTTCTCCTTGTTGTTAGATTTCCAACAAAATTGGTTTCATCTCATTCGGATTTTCCTTGCAAAAGTTATTTGGTTTTTGGGCTATCCATTTCGGCCCCTGGTCCGGCCAGGCCGGGCTCCAGGCCGGACCATCCGGCGGCGGACCGGACCGTTCCGGCGGTCCAGCCGAACTGGTGTTCTGGTTGTCTTTTCGGCCCTGCGCCGGATCCACCCGGCGGGCCGCCGGACATTCGGCGAAGCGTCCGGTCCCGCCGGACTTACCGCCGGACCGTCCGGCCCAGAGGCCGGCGCCGCCGGACTTACCGCCGAACTGGCCGGTGGGCTGCTTCCAACGGCCATATTTTTCCCCACCTATAAATACCCTTCTTCCTCCTTGAACCATCAACATTTTTGGGCTTCTCTCTTCTCCATTGTTGACCTTCAAAGCTTGCCCTCCCTCCTTTATTCCCTCCATGTTTCTTGCATCTTTGTAAGGGAAAAGAGAGAGGAGATCTAGATCTACATTTCCACCAATCACTTTCTCCTCTAAGTGAGGGGAACCTATTGGATCTAGATCTTGGAGTTCTTTGTGGATTTCCTCCTTGTTTTTCCTCTCATATCCCTCCATAGCATTTGTTGCTTTGGTAGGATTTGGGAGAGAAGGATTTGAGCACTTCGTGTGTTCTTGCCATTGCATTTGTTGCATCGGTTTGAGTTCTCCTCAGAGATTTGGTGGTGAAAGCAAGAAGTTTATTTCCTCTTGGGTTCTTGGAACCCTAGACGGCTCAGTGGATTTCTTGGGGACCTCCAATTAAGTTGTGGAGATCTTCCCAAGCTTCGTGGTGCCTCTGTGGCGATTATTGGGAGCCTCCAATTGAGTTGTGGGGTGTGCCCCAATCTCAGTGGCTTTGTGGTTTTGGGAGCCTCCAATTAAGTTGTGGAGTATCCCCAAGCTTTGTGCGGGTTCGGTGACCGCCCTCAAGGGTCCCATAGTGGATCGGGTCTTCCATCTTGGTGGGAGGGCTCGAGAAGATTACGGTGAGCCTCCGTGGCGTTTGGGGAGCCTTGTGCCTCCACACTGCTCCAACGGAGATTAGCACCCGCAAGGGTGTGAACTTCGGGATACATCGTTGTCTCCGCGTGCCTCGGTTATTTCTATACCCGAGCTCCTTTACTTATGCAATTTACTTTGTGATAGCCTTCGTGCTTGAAGTTATATATATCTTGTTATCACATGGTTGCTTATCTTGTTTAGCATAAGTTGTTGGTGCACATAGGTGAACCTAGTTTATTTAGGTTTTGTATGCTTGGCAAATTAAACGTTAGTTTTATTCCGCATTTGTCAAGCCACTCGTAAAAGTTTTAAATCGCATATTCATCCCCCCCCTCTAGGCGACATCCGTGTCCTTTCAGAAAGCTAAAGAGGTTGAGAATGATTATAAACAAGTTTTTGGCTATGAATCCGGAACTCTACCTTTCAAGTATGTGGGGATTCCAATACACTATCAAAAAATGAGAAATGGGAAGTGGAAACCTATAGAGGACCGGTTTGAGGTAAAACTGAGTAGTTGGATTGGAATGTTGCTATCTTATGGTGATAGGCTCATGCTCATTAATTCGGCTCTTACGAGCCTCCCGATGTTTTTATTGTCCTTCCTAGAAATACCGGTTAGGGTTTGGAAGCGACTAGATTTTTTAAATCACGTTTTTCTGGCAAAGCGATGGTTACAAAAGGAAATATAGATTGACATAGTGGAATATTTTATGCCGTCTCAAAGATGCGGACTGGGCATAGAAGTGTTTGAAACATAAAATAAATCTCTTCTTAGCAAATGGCTCTGTAAACTTCAAAATGAGGAAGACGTCTGGCAAGAATTATTGAGAAACAAGTATCTCCATTCTAATTCACTTTCTCAAGTGACCATGAAACCTTATGATTCACCGTTCTGGAAAGGTCTAATGAGGGTTAAAGAACTTTTCTTTAGCAGGGGTTCCTTTACCGTTGGTAATGGCGAGGATGTTAGATTCTAGAAAGATACATGGCTAGGGAACAAGTCACTAGCTGATCAATACCCATCTCTTTATAAAATCATACAAAGGAAACAAGTTTTTGTAGCTAGTGTGCTGAACCATAACCCCTTAAACATTTCTTTTCGCCGCACACTTCATGGTAATCGCTGGACATTGTGGCTCCAACTTTTAAACCGGTTACTGCAAGTTCAATTAAATAATGAGAAGGACATTTTTGTGTGGGGATTGACTTCTTCTGGGATCTTTACTATAAAATCAATGTATTTAGACCTCCTAGATGATGACACAAAATATCTAAAGAAGTACATTTGGAAAATAAAGGTGCCACTGAAGATCTTCATGTGGTTTTTTCACAGAAAAGTAATCTTAACTAAAGATAATCTGCTAAAGAGGAACTGGAATAGCAATGAATCATGTTGTTTTTGTGATACTAAAGAATCCATTCAACATCTATTTTTTGAGTGCCCTCTAGCGAAACTAATTTGGCGCATTATTCATATGACTTGGCGTAGAACCGCCTAAGAACACTGCTAACCTTTTTGGGAATTGTCTCAAGGGCATTCAAAGAAGGATCTTGTCCAGATTAGAGTGGGCGTTTGTGCGGTTATTTGGGCAATTTGGAACAGAAAAAATGACTTTATCTTTAAAAAGCCCAAAAAAACTCCTTTTTGCAGGTTATCCCTATAGCTACCCACTAGATCCATATGTGGTCTTATCTCCAACAAGAGGAGCACTAGGAGGAGATGGATTCTGAGTGCAACCGTTTAGAGATGGTAGCTCAGGATTTATTCAGGCGGTGCGGCTAGCGGTTGCATAATAGAATTAGCCATTGATATATCCCTTTTTTCGTATCATCTTTCGTTGGCTCATTTATGTTGCCACTTTGTGTGACCCGTGAATTGTAACTCTGGATATTTGGTGCTTTCAGAAGAAAAAAAGCTACATTACTGATGAGTATTGTGAATTTAAGGGTAAAGAATCTTTAGGTGTGCAATAATTGTATGTAACTGGTTTCTCTGTACCAAAAATGTAGTGCTCGGTTGGATAATGGGTGTGCCTCAATCGATGATAGTGCCACCTTTTTATATTTACTATCATATATAGAACATAAGGATTATCCAAAATATATATTTATTTAAATAATGAAGTTATAAATATGATTTAGTTTTTAAATAATTAGAATAAATCTATATCTATACCTAATAATAAAGTGATGATTGTGTGTTCCATCCGTTGTACGTTTTACCATTTAGTTCTCCCTTTTCTCTGATTCAACCTGTGCTAAGTCTATTAAAGTCGTCTGTTACCATTTTGTCAGTTTCACCCTCCCACTCCACATGAATGGTTTGTTGTAGACAAAATAGGCCAAAGAATCCCCTCTCCCCTGCCTCCTATCTCCACCGGCGGACAACAAGATCTGGTCGGTGAGCATGAAGACCTCTCAAGGTGCAAGTGTGGTCGCCAGACAATGCCAGCCACATTTTGCGAAGCCAAAGTTTGGCATCTACAGTTTATTTGACGTGTTTTTTATTTTCACCATATTTGTAGTTTGTCACACCTTATCATTCATATAGCTCACTTATTATAGAGTTCGATTTTGTTGCCAACTTTTGTTAAAGTTTTGATTTCAATTTTTTTAGCCACACTTTAGTAAACTTTGGCTTGGCAAATTATAGCAGGAACCAAAAAGTACAGAAAGGTGGTAACTCTTTCCTCTTCTCCACCGACCTTTTTCGATCAATGGCAAAAGGCAAATTTAATTTCGGGCAGAGACGAATGAGCTTGTTTTTCTCTAGGTTAGGCAGGATGCGCACTCTGCCAGATTTTTATTTCAATATGGTTGCTCTAGGACAGAGCTGCCTCTGGTATGTGGTGTGGCACTTCATCAGTGTTTCAGCAGGCGTTTGAACCAGTAGGCTGACTTCTTCGGGTACCGCTCGAGGGTGTTGAAGTCGACGTAGACGATGCCGAACTTGGACGTGTAACCTAAGCGCCACTCAAAGTTGTCAAGAAGAGACCATGCAAAGTAGCCGAGCACGTTGGCGCCACCGTCAATGGCTCTCTTCAGCTCGTTGAGGTAGCTCCGGTGGTATCCAACCCTCGTGTCATCTTGCACATACTCATCGCGGGTGAGGTTCCCAGGTTGATCCATTCCTGGCGACATGATGATAGGATTAGTGCTATATGATTGATTCATAAAACCAAAGGAATAGATAAGGAGCTTTATCCAGTACCGTTTTCCATTATGAGGACTGGTGGATTTCCATACTTCTGCCTGATGTAGTTCATACATCCGTACATCCCAAACGGGGTGATGTAGAGCCAATCAGAGTTCGCCTGCAATGATGCAAGGATTCATTGAATTAGTTGAACTCAACAGTGCAAATATGCACTGGTCCAAGAAAATATTTAGAGGTGAAAATGGTTCCCCTGCACAGTACCCTTGGTCCAATCAGTTTGCCATCCCGCTCATCTGCAAAAAATCAGCAACAAAGGATGAACTGACAATATTTATCGCGATATATTTGCTGATGTAAAACCTATAGATTCAGACAAGGAACTCACAGTTATAATGGACATGCCAATCATCTGAGTAGCTTATCGGCGTCTGGTTCAGCAATTTCTTCTCCGTCATGTAGATGGCTGTGTAGTGATTGATCCCAATATAGTCTGATGATCCCTTGACCAATTTAACTTGATCAGGAGTGAACCTGGGCAACCTCTCTTTCACAATATCTTGCATTGTCTGTGGGTACTGTCCACTTATTAGTGGATCCATATACCTGCATCCAATGCAACCGTTGATTTTTTTCAAATACAGGGAAATATATAATGCAACCACTGATATTGGCATTGACATGTTTTATTAGAATAAAAACATTTTGCCAGAGTATACTAGTATGGATGGCCTTACCAACCAACTTGGAAGTCCCTGGCTCTTTGAGCTGCTGCTTGGTCTTCAGTTGAGTTGGTAAGCCCCTCGTACCAGCTGAAGTCCAGAACTATTCCAATCTTCCCTTGCTGAGCTGCCTACGAGCAGTATAGTGGCAAATCAGAGATATCTGTTATCTCAAGTAGCACTTGTCACCTAGCTAGTGTTAGATGTATATTTGTACATGTGTGTTTTCCCCACCTGTTAGGGGGTTTCCTGCATATTCTCACCTGTACATATAACTATGTGTTGTGGCCTTTGGCCCCCAGGGAATACAACTTGTCTATTCCTAACATGGTATCAGAGCCAGGTTAGCTCCTCTCCTCTCCTCGCAGCCGCCGCCGCCGCCCGCCCCGGCCTCCTGCCGCCGCGCCCGGCCGCTGCCGCCGCCTCTCCCTCGCTGCCGGCGAGCTCCGGCCGCCGCCCCCGTCCTCGATATCGTCTCGGTCCCGCTCGGGCCTCGATCTCATCCCGTCCCCGTCCCCGTCTTCGATCTCGTCCCGCCCAGGTCGATCTCGTCCCGCCCCCGTCTTCGATCCCTGCAGCTGCCTCCGTCGTCGCTCACTCCCGTCCGCCCGCGGATCGCCAGCCCCCAAATCGCCAGATCGCCAGCTCCTGCCCCAGGCCGATTGGCTCGGCTCGGTCCCCTGCTTCCCGGCTCGGCCCGTTCTCGGCCCGTCCGCCCCAGATCTCCTGCAGGAATCGGATCGGCTCCTGCCCGCCGGCCTCCAGCTCGCCCGGATCGATCGGCGCCGGCCTCCAGCTCGCCCGGATCGACCTGCTGTGAGTTGCTTTGCTTCCAAAAAAAAATTTAATAAATAAATAAAAGAGAGAGAGAAAGAGATGTCTTCCTCATCGGGCTATGTTGCGATTCCTCGCTGCCCGGTGATTTTTGATGGCGCGAATTACCCTGATTTTGCTGCCTTTATGCGCGTCCACATGCGCGGTCTTCGTCTTTGGGGTGTGCTTTCCGGCGAGGTCCCCTGTCCGTCGCGCCCCACTGCTCCTACGGCGCCTATTCCACCGAAGCCCGTTGCCCTTGCCACCGATGCTACTCAGGAGGCCAAGGATGCAGCCAAGAGTGCTGATGCTACTGCTCTGGCTGAGTATGACCGGCAGGTCCAGGAGTATTCTGACGCTCTTGCGACCTACCGGCTGGATCTGACTGACTACACTCAGTGGATAGATGAGGATGCTCGTGCTGCTGCTGTTCTTACTTCCAGTGTTCTACCTCAGTATGCTGCTGAGTTCATGGGTCTTCCTACTGTTGCTGCTCAGTGGGCCTTTCTTCGTCAGCGCTATCAGCCGTCTGGGGATGCTCTTTACCTGTCTGTGGTTCGCCAGGAGCATGCTCTTCAGCAGGGTGATTCTACTATTGATGAGTTCTACGCTCAGAGTGCTGCTATCTAGCGCCAGCTTGATTCTCTTCGTACAGCTGTGTGTGCCACTTGTTCCTGCTGTCTGACTGTACGCGCTGATCTGGAGTTTCAGCGTGTCTATGAGTTCTTGTCTCGGCTCCGCAAGGAGTTCGAGCCTCGTCGCGCCCAGCTACTTGCTCGTGGCCGTGTCCCGCTCTCTGAGGTGCTGTCTGAGCTTCATGCTGAGGAGACTCGTCTTCGTGGTGCTGGGCTTCTTGAGGTTCCCTCTGTCCTTGCTGCTCGTGGTCCTACTGTGACGTCGGCTCCGTTGCGGTCTCTAGTGCCGCTGATACTCTCTACTCCTCCGGTCCAGGGCCAGAGTCAGTCTCAGCAGCCTCGCGGTCAGAACCGCAATCATCGTCCTCCCTGCTCCTACTGTGGCAAGACTGGCCACGATTTCTCTAGCTGCTGGAGGAGGGATCCCAGTTTACGTCAACAGCTCCACGCTCGTCAGCAGGCTGGTTCTTCAGGATCTTCTGCAGTTGCTCTCTCGGAGCAGGACATTCTTTGGGGTATTCGTAGTCTGCTCGCTACTCCAGGCTCTTCCTCATCAGGCACTGCTGGTCCTGTGTCTACCTCTTCTGGCACTGCGCGACCACCACCTTCTGCACAGTCAGGTATGTCCCCGTGGTATCTGGATTCTGGAGCTTCTTTTCATATGACCTCTGCGTCTTCTATTCTTTCTGCTCTTTGTTCTCTTGTTTCTCCTGTCCGTGTTATCACGGCTGAGGGTACATCTCTTCCTGTTTCCAGTCGAGGCACCCTCTCTACTTCCTTTTTTTCTGTTCCTGATGTTTCTCATGTTCCTAGCCTTAAGATGAATCTTTTTTCTGCTAGTCAGCTTACTGATTCTGGTTGTCGCGTCATTCTTGACGCTGATTCTTGTACTGTTCAGGACCGCCGCACACAGGCCCTGGTTGGAGCTGGCCCTCGCAGCCGTGAGTCTCCAGGGCTCTGGGAGTTAGACTGGCTTCGTGTTCCTTCCGCTGCCTCTTTATCGGCCAGTTCTCCTGCGGTTGCTGCTTCCGTCACTGGCTCTTTTCAGCAGTGGCATCATCGGCTAGGTCACCTTTGTGGCTCCCGTTTATCGTCTTTAGTCCGTCGTGGTCTTCTGGGGTCTGTCTCAGGAGATGTGTCTTTGAACTGTCAGGATTGTAGGTTAGGCAAACAGATTCAGCTTCCCTATCCTAACAGTGTATCTGTATCTCAGCAACCTTTTGATTTAGTTCATTCAGATGTTTGGGGTCCGGCTCCCTTTGGTTCAAAAGGTGGTCATCGCTACTATATTTTATTCATTGATGATTTTTCACGGTACACCTGGTTGTTTTTTATGCGCTCTCGCAGTGAGGTGCTCTCTATTTATCAGCGCTTTGCGGCCATGGTCCGCACTCAGTATTTCTCGCCCATTCGTGTGTTCCGTGCTGATTCTGCTGGTGAGTATATCTCTCAGCACCTACGTGGTGTTCTTGCTGAGCAGGGCACCCTTGCTCAGTTTTCTTGTCCCGGTGCGCATGCTCAAAATGGTGTCGCCGAGCATAAACATCGTCATATTCTTGAGACCACCCGTGCTATGATGATTGCTTCTTCTCTTCCGCCGCATTTCTGGGCTGAGGCTGTTGCTACGTCGACTTACCTCATTAACATCCAGCCTTCTGCTGCCCTCCAAGGTGGCATTCCTCTCGAGCGTCTCTCTGGTGGTTCTCCAGACTACTCGACTCTTCGTTCGTTTGGTTGCGTTTGCTATGTTCTTCTCCCTCCTCGTGAACGCACCAAACTGACCGCTCAGTCTGTTGAGTGTGTTTTTCTTGGCTACAGTGATGAGCATAAGGGCTATCGCTGTTGGGACCCTGTTGGTCGTCGGATGCGCATCTCTCGTGACATCATGTTTGATGAGACGCGTCCCTTCTACCCTCGCCCCACCTCTGGTACCTACCTAGTGGATGATATCTCCTTTCTTCTGTTTCCTGATGCGCCTCCTTCTGTCCCTCCTCCTGGACCTTGTTCTGATGCGCCCTCTTCGTCCCCGGCGCCATCCTCTTCGACTCCGTTGTCCTCCTCCCCACCTAGTTCTCCTCTTTCTTCATCTGATCCTCCACCCACCTCACCGTTGTCTCCTTTTCCCTTTCATCATTCTCGTCGCTCTCATGTTCCAGATCCTCCTCCTGATGTCCCTTCTTCTTCTTCTTCTGATATGTCTTCTTCTTCTTACGAGCTTCCCTCTCCTCTTCCGGCGACTCGTCCGCGTCGTGCTCCAGACCGTTACTCTCCTAGTCAGTACGGTCTTTCTGTTGTCTCCGAGCCGACTTCTTATCGGGATGCTGAGCGTCATCCTGAATGGCAGCTTGCTATGGCTGAGGAGATTGCTGCGCTTGAGCGCACTGGCACCTGGGATCTTGTCTCTCCCCCTCCCGGTGTTCGTCCTATCACGTGTAAGTGGGTCTATAAAATTAAGACCCGCTCTGATGGATCTCTTGAGCGCTACAAAGCGCGTCTTGTGGCTCGTGGCTTTCAGCAGGAGCACGGCCGTGACTATGATGAGACTTTTGCCCCTGTGGCTCATATGACCACTGTGCGTACTCTTCTTGCTGTCGCTTCTGTTCGACACTGGTATGTGTCTCAGCTTGATGTTCAGAACGCTTTTCTTAATGGCGAGTTGAGTGAGGAGGTTTACATGCAGCCTCCTCCCGGGTATTCTGTCCCTGATGGGATGGTCTGTCGCCTTTGGCGTTCTCTTTATGGCTTGAAACAGGCCCCTCGTGCCTGGTTTGAGCGCTTTGCCTCTGTGGTGACTGCTGCTGGTTTCTCTTCCAGCGCTCATGATCCAGCGTTGTTCGTTCACACTTCTCCTCGTGGACGCACTCTTCTCATTCTCTATGTTGATGATATGATCATTACTGGTGATGATCCTGAGTATATTGCCTTTGTTAAGGCTCGTCTTCGTGAGCAGTTTCTTATGACCGATCTTGGTCATCTCCGCTATTTTCTTGGGATCGAGGTCTCTTCCACCTCTGATGGCTTTTCTATCTCTCAGGAAAAGTATATTCAGGATCTTCTTGCTCGTGCTGCTCTTGGGGATGAGCGCACTGTTGAGACTCCTATGGAGCTTCATGTTAAGCTTCGTCCTACTGATGGTGATCCTCTTCCTGATCCGACGCGATATCGCCATCTTGTTGGGAGTCTTGTTTATCTTGCTGTCACTCGTCCTGATATATCTTATCATGTTCATATTCTGAGTCAGTTTGTCTCAGCTCCTACCACTGTCCACTATAGTCATCTCCTTCGTGTTCTTCGTTATCTTTGTGGCACGATTACTCGTCGCCTTTTCTTTCCTCGTTCCAGCTCTCTCTAGCTCCAGTGCTACTCGGATGCTACGTGGGCGAGTGATCCTTCGGATCGTCGTTCACTTTCTGCTTACTGTGTGTTTCTTGGTGGTTCGCTTATTGCTTGGAAGACGAAGAAACAGGTTGCAGTTTCCCGTTCGAGTGTAGAGGCTGAGTTGCGAGCTATGGCCTTGTTGATTGCTGAGGTGACATGGTTACGGTGGTTGCTTGCGGATTTTGGGGTCTCTGTTACGACACCCACTTCACTTTTGTCTGACAGTACAGGTGCTATCAGTATTGCACGTGATCCGGTCAGGCATGAGCTTACCAAGCATATTGGTGTTGATGCTTTTTATACACGTGCTCAGGTGCAGGCTCAGGTTGTTGCGCTTCACTATGTACCTTCAGATTTGCAGTTGGCGGATTTCTTTACAAAGGCACAAACTAGAGCGCAGCATGACTTCTTATTCTCCAAACTCAGTGTTGTTGATCCACCATGAGTTTGAGAGGGGGGGTGTTATATATATATTTGTACATATGTATTTTCCCCACCTGTTAGAGGGTTTCCTGCATATTCTCACCTGTACATGTAACTATATGTTGTGGCCTTTGGCCCCCAGGGAATACAACTTGTCTATTCCTAACAGCTAGGGGTACATGCTCAATGGCTATTGGAAAGAATACTAATACATCCAAGAGAAAAATAATACAAACTACACCCTCTGCAGGCCGATCATATTAGTACAATTTACAAATATAGCTCAAGTAACAAAGAATACCTGATACTTATTTCGGTATCTTGCAACTGCATAACCATGTGCTAAGAGAAGATTGTGAGAAACAATGTAAGGTTCTGTTGCTGAGTTCCCACCAGCAGCGCATCCGGTGCACCTTAGAGGAGGTTGAAGCCCTTGATCATAGCCAGTAAGCGCAACTCTGCTTGGTTCATTAAATGTGAACCAGTTCTTCACACGATTGCCAACGGTCTTGAAACAGAAGTCAGCGTAGTCTGCAAATAGTTCCCTAAAAACACATATTACAAAAATAATCACGCATTTGCTCATTCTGCAACCTTTCTCACCAGAGGTATAGCATGCTGCATCTACATATGCATACATATAGAGTTTGTTTGTTTTTCAGTCTACTTTTTGGGTAAACATACACATGCATAAGCTTCCTCTTTCATTATGCGAAGTCACTTATAAATTATGTTATAGAACTAACTGTAAAAAGAGTAACCACTAATTCCAAACAATAAGTCCACAATAACTCTGAAAGAGAATGTAAATCTAACACATTAGAGTAGATAGGAAGACTGAATACTGGTTGACTTACACTGTCTTTGCATTTAACCAGCCTCCATACTTCTTCTCAAGTGCAAGAGGGAGATCATAGTGGTGAAGAGTGACATAAGGGGTAATGCCTGCTTAGTTTCCAGGAAAAGATTCAGATACGAATGTATTCAGGTTCCCATGGAAGTTTCAGAGGTTGAAACAGATGCGAAGCTATGTTGTATTGATGTACCTTTCTGAAGCAGGTAGTCTATCAGATTGTTGTAGTAAGCCACACCCTCTTCGTTAACTTTCCCTTCTCCATCTGCAGAAATCAA
The DNA here is from genome assembly GCA_007115705.1 of Dactylis glomerata. Lineage (NCBI taxonomy): Eukaryota > Viridiplantae > Streptophyta > Magnoliopsida > Poales > Poaceae > Dactylis > Dactylis glomerata. Next base: position 2,341,465 of record QXEO01000204.1, on the reverse strand, counting down.
GGACGAGTCAGTGGCGGCAACAGCTTGTGTTCAGCCAGAACAATACCGTAGTTATGTAGTATACTCCAGTCAAATTCGGTGTACCCGGGAAGATTCTGGACCATGAGATGGAAAACCGGTAGGCATCGAAATTCAGTCCTTTCATGAGGTTGACATCTTCCTGTTCCAGCATAGAAGGTCTAAGATTATCCTGTGGGCTTGAAGTCTATATACGTCTCTGTTTTACACTTTTACTCCGGATACACATTAGGAAGATAGTACTACCTTGTAGCGATGATACTGGTCTGTCGTAACGTCTGCGTTTCGATTTCCCGGAATTTTCCCTGTCCATTGCGACGAGCCGACGAAGTATGAGAAAGTGTTAGCTGTGGAAGAATTCCAGTACCGAGAAAAGGGAGTTGCACCGATGAGCGGACTGATCACCTGGGGTGTGGGCGAACTCGTCCCAGACGGAAGGCCCGCGGCCGCCTCCGGCTGCCATGCCCTCTACCTGGTACGCCGACGTCGCCGTGCCGAAGACGAACCCCTTGGGGAACGCCGCCCGGCTCAGCCCACCCAGACACGGCGGCGGCCCCGAGGAACGCACGCATGCTCCTCCGCCATGGTAGGAGGCCGCCACCAGGGCAAGCAGTAGCAGAGCCGACCTGGCGCTGGCGGTCATCTCGCCCTCGCAGAGCCAGCGGGCAGTGGCAGCCTGAGCTCACACCGATCGACCAACGAGTAGTGGTAGTGCAAGCTACTGCAGTGTCTGTTCGTCAAGTATATATCCATGGGCGGCGCGCGTCCTAACATGGCGGCGTCGAATTGATTGCCGCCGTGCCGGAGCGGACACCATCTATCTTCGGATCAAAGGCTTCTCGTGCTGGCGCTATCAGCTTACAAGATAAATAGACTTGTTTTCAAACGCCACACTCGCAAGCAGCACGCAACTCCCATAACTAGGACTGATGAGATGACAACAGAAGCTAAGATGTAACAGCACGCACTTCCCAGCGAGAAAACCACTCGCCCACAACACCGACCACACTGCTGCAAAAGGGAGATGACAAGGAACACAGCAAGCGGTTTCTGATATTCCGGAGCTAGCGTCCGCCAAATAGCCGCCGCCCATCGACTTGTTCGTCCACCCATCCATTCAAGTATTACCAACAAATTAGGTGACTCAGCACGCCAGAAAACCTCCCTGATATCGCAGCGTCCAAGTAATTGCAGGTGTGACGTTGTCATGCTTGATCCTACTAAGAGCAGTACACGGGAGGACAGCATCACCAACACGCCTGACCGACACAGCAACCAAAGATGTGGGTAGCGCAGATCCCGGAGTGGATTGGGGATGAATAACTAGAGACTTCTTACTCTCTCTCGTTCTCCTACTCAAACTCAAATCCCCCCTTGTATCACAATATTTGTATTCCAAACTCAGATCCGAGAGTATATCGTGTGAATTAGAGTACAAGAGCATTCTTTTAGTAAGTCGTGATAACAGGTCATGTGGTATGGTTGTCTCATCTGAGTTAAGGAGCATATGTATGTCACTTGTCACAAACAGACGGGGCTCCATTCGCAAAACAAACAAAAAACAAGACAGACGGAGCTCAACTGATGGAACACATCGACTGATGCACCATTCCTTAGATAATAGAGCTTCTCGTATCATATTCGCATTACTACAAACATAGAACAGATGGATAGCCGTGCGCCTCACTAATAAGCTTCCCGGGCCTACCTATATGTACAACATAATCGAGAAACAGATAAACTAACGCGATAACACAGCCTTTCTACATGATAGATAGTGGAGCTGGATAACTGGGAATCACAACTTCAGAAGCTTCCTCCCTCCTAGTGGAACTCAGTTGTTGGCGTCAGATGTCATGAAATCGTCTGAATACATGAAGGAGACTGGTTTTCTCTCCTTGTCTTGCAGAGAACCCATTCTTGAGTCCAGAATTGCCAACTGGGAGATAACCCAGTTGGGGTTGCTCCTCCCATCAACCCACAGTGCTTCACCAGTGCTCTTATGTTTGAAGTCTGGATACTTCGGGTTCTTCTGTTGACACGTAGAAGGGGAATTAGTCATCGTTGTATGGGTTAGGACTTTTATGGTCATAAATCGTATGTACTTGTATCCAGAACATACTTCTTCAAAGGAAACGTATGATAGCCAAATCATTGGCGCAAACAAATAAAAGCATGAAAAAAAAATGCAACAGACTGCCATGATAAAGCTTGTGGGAACTGGCGAAGGAAGATATCACGAAATTTCACAGCCTAACACAATGTGGGTGGACCTACCATAAAGAACTATTTTTGCAAGTTATTATGAGGCAATGTAAAAGAAAGTGGCTCCAATTGGAGATTCTAGCTATAAACTGAAACTAATCACTATCCTATGCATTGGAATATGTCAAATCATGGAAAGGAGGGTTATGCAAACCAATTTGATTTGAGTATAAAATTTACAAGTTCGGAAAATCTGTGCAACTTGTTCTCAATTCAGTCTACCCCCATAAAATTTCAATCTCAAGTTCTACAAATGCTTTGGCAAGATGCAGAAGAGAAACTCGTTGATAAACTATTCATAAGCATATTTCTCCAAAGCTAACAAATCACAAACTACAAGCATTCATAGAGGAAAAAATAAAGTTGATTATCAACATGAAATTTCTCCTTTTTGTCACTCCTAATAGTATTTTTGTTTAAACTCGTTGCTAACTATTCATAAACATATTTCTCGAAAGCTAAAAATCACAAACTACAAGTAGTCAGAGAGGACAAAAATTAAAGTTGATTATTGACATTAAATTTCTCCTTTTTGTCACTCCTAATAGTATTTTTGTTTAAACCATAGATATACAGGGGCACAACGCCCTCTTTAGATACAAAAGTGATGAATAAAAAGCAAAAACAAAAACAGAACAACAAAAGCACGCCAGCCCATATATCTCGGTCACATAATCTTTGTCACATCAGTCATTGTGACAGTCGAATAGCTTGGTAGATGCCAGTGCATACTGCTAGATCTCACCCTATCCCTCTCCCGTTTAGATGATCAGTGAACAGAGCTACTGCAAGGTAGTGAGGTGAAATGATACTGGCGATGCCAAAGACGGACAATGATGGTGGTGTAAGTTTCACTCTCCTACTGGTCCCTACTTACATGACTAAGCTGGCACGTTATATAATTCTGGAAGCTAGATGTAATGCATGAAAAATACTGCAGAGGGTATCAGGGCATGCTTCTTGAGTCTTGGAAGCCACATGCTATATTTCTGTTTGAAGGGCGATATAACAAGCCCTAATAGTAAATAAGATTAAAGAGTATTCTTATTTCATTTGATGTTTCGGAACTACATTTGACACCTTTATCGATTATGTTTTCAATGTTTGCAACATTCCACTACCCTAGCTGGCTCTATATTACTATTTCAGCATTCCTTAAGTGGTTTTAGTATTTTAGATGTTTAGCAGTGTGGTCCATGTTTCATGCCCAATTCTATTCTTCAGAGGATAAATCCTCCTAGAAAGAGTAGGTGGTTTGCAAAAATGAACAGGTGTTAACGCAACAATTATAATAAATGATAATGCATCTGAAATTCTAAATGAAATGACAAGAATAAAAGAAAGAGGATACGTAACCTTATCTTTCCTGTTATCCCACCAGTCAACCGGATTAGCAAAGAACGCTTGCCACAGTGCTTCGGTTGAACGAGAGGAAGAATTCATGTAATCCCCTTTTCTATTCTCAGTTGAGCCAGAGGAATCATTGTCAACATAATTTCCATGCTTTCCACCTTTATTCACAACAAAGAGTCAATCCTATTTTAATGTATATCATTACAGCAATAAGCAGCTACGCAGCACCCAGTTATGAGTATCACTGGCCTAGAGTCTCCAAAAGTTAAGACGAGGCAACACAGATATAGAAGAGATGTACGTTACTAAGTTTTACACAAAATGCTTAGTAAGCCATCTATAAAATATGAGGAAATTCAAGATGTAAATATCTGACAATCAACTTCATTTGAAAGAGTACTCAACGACTGAAAGGAGTAGGATTGCACAGGTCCTATTCTATTTCTTCTTATTTTGAGGATAATTCTGTGCCATTTCTTTCCCTTGAATAGGAAAGAGTATTTATGTGTGTTGCAAAATTTAATAGCAGGCCATGATAAACTTAAGCTAAGATCTAACAGTTTTTCTGTAATCATTTAAAAGTAATGTTCTATCTTCCAAAAGATGCCCACGATAAAGCACTCTTTATCGAAAAAAAGATGCCCACGATAATACTTCAACCTTTGTGAAAACGTTCTTAAAGCATGCAGCAAAATGCATGTGTTGAATAGGGAGTCCTATCATAAGCGACTTTGAAGACTACAGGCACATAGCCAAGCTCCATGATGGTTATAAATATTTAATTTGACAGCTTAAATGTCAAATGGGCAGTGCAAACTGTAAGCAGTTACTTTAATACGGTCTGCTGAAAGCAAATATCGCCAACAGACAAATAAGTAACCAGACGAAAATAAACAGGTGGATGGTAGTTTTACGATACAGACTATAGATATCATCATGCCCAGCATGACTTAGATCCATACTTTGGTTATCCTGGTTTGACTCTGGTTCATATAATCTCACAGGTTGGAAGGACTCAATGAACTTAAACTCTTGAACAACAACCTGCAAAACATATGATACTGATCATAATCACGAGAAAGAAGGATGACAACAAAGCACGGATATAAAATCATGGTAAACCAAATACAAAATATTAGCAGAGATGTACCTTGTAGTAAACCTGGCGCTTCTCAGGCCCCTCATCAACAGTGTCTGATACAAGCCGTCCAGACACAAATATTTTGTCTCCTTGTTTCACATGCTCAGAGGCTGTAATAGCCAGGTCCTCCCAAAATGCTAGAGTTACCCTACAACCACCACCAAATGAAACATTTAACGATTATGAATTAATATTAAGAATGTCATGGACAGTACAACATTTTTTAACATATGATGAACAGAAGATATGTGCACAACTTACATAGCAACAAACACATACAGCAACAACTTATGCATGGTCAATGCAATATAAATTTGGTTTTCGGTTAGCATACTGATGAGTCAAGGGGAACATGATCATTTCGTCATGGAAAACTGAATTTCAACCTTAATCTGTTAAATCATGCTCTCAGCTTCATGCTTTATCTGCATAATGCTCTCCGATTCATGTTTATCTGTTAAAACATTCGTTGATTCTGAATCTTGTCAAGTGGTATATAGTTCTTAACTTCTTATATGTAGCTAATAAACTTAGGTGAGAGATTTTATCTGACCCACTGATTCATGTCTCCGGTCGGCTGCAACACGAGACGTTGACCGCTCAACCATCCAACAGCCCACTATCAATTCAGTCTTGCAACCTTACCCACTCAGAGCTGCTTGCCTCCACTTTTTTCTCGGTCGACTCATTTTTTCTGGCTGTTTCTCGTTCTCTCTCATGCTGACGTGCATGCTCTGAACCAGAACATGGAGGGGCGCTCTGAGGAACTGGCTGCCAGAAAGCTCAAGATTTCTTTGTGTTGAAACACGACAGGGTGCTAGTAAGCTTGGAGAGGAATTTTTGCCGGCAAACTTGGGGAGACACCCAGGTTGCTTTTTCCGGACGAGCTCAAGGAGACATCGAGCTTACGAGAATCGCCGTGGACAACTACCAGCGGTGACTAGAGCAGGCAGGCAGCCTCGAGTGGAACTATCTCAATGTAGCAGGACAGAGTTGCCATGCAAAGGGAGCAAGCGAGGCCTGCAAGCAGTGGCGGAGCCACACTTGAGCTGGGTAGTCAATTGACTACACAGTTTTTTGAAATACAAGCAAGAAATCATATAAAAGTTATGAAAAAATCATAAAAATATATGTATTTGACTACACAATTTTGGTTTGACTACACAAGGTAGAAGTCCTGGCTCCGCCACTGCCTGCAAGGTGGGATTGTTGATGTTTTTTTTTGTTGTTCCATACAGAATTTCCTGACGCTGCAATTGTTGTCTGTTTGTGCTTGGTGTATCGAAGATCACACGTATTGCAGCTCTGTTGCAAAAGAAATTCCATCCTGCATAAGTAGAGTAGAAGAAAGAAGGAAAGGAAGGAGGAGGGTGCGCCATGGAATCAGGGAGGAAGGAGGAGGGCGGCTCATAGAATCAGGGAGGCAAGAGGATGGGACGCCAAGAATCAGGGAGAAGCAAGTACACACCTAGCCCATGATGTGTTTGATCGCTCGGCTGGGGTAACGATGCCCCAATTGCCAGACCGACCCTTGGCATTGGCCATAAACTTAAGGAAGAACCCACGTACACCTTTCCTGTCCCAAATAAAGTCCCTTTGCTGCCAGGAACCGTACAGAGTACATGACGGTTCAATTAGTAATATGTACTACCTCCGTTCCAATGAATAAGGCCTATATTCTTCTGAAAAGTTAAACTATGTAAAATTTGACCAAGTTTTAGAACAAATCATGCGCAATACAAAATCAATATGGCTAGATACATCATGAAATATGTTTTCATATGATATCTACGGAACGGGATCCTCTGACTTAGTCAAACCTGACTTTGGGTCACTGGCAGGTGGGGTCCACCATATGCGGGACCCACCCGTCAGTGACCCAAAGTCAGGGAAAGTCAGGGTGCGTAAAGTTAGAGGATCCGGCTCCGATATCCACATGATATTTGCAATTGTTGATAGTTTTTTCTAGAAGCTTGGTCAAAGTTTACTTAGCTTACTTTTTAAACAAAATATAAGACTTATTCATTGGAATGGAGCAAGTAATTGTTAAGAGTATTGGCCATTCTGCAGTAATATCTCCATATTCACAATTTCACATGAGCAGCAAATTGACAATTATCTGCACGGCTCATGAACAAAACTTCCCTTGTGACCATGGCCTAAATAATGCGACCCAAGAAAAGGTAATTTGGTCACATCTGCATATTGTCGAACATTTGGCCGCACCCTCCGACGACGCAGAGTTATACTAATCCGAACAGCCAAACACATCACCCGCATCCACTCAAAATGACGAACTACAACCTTGAGCGCAGAAACGTAATTACGAGCTAGTGTAGCTTAGGCAATACTGAAAAAATTACCATGTGGTCTCGGTGGCCGACTTCCAGACCGCAATGCGGCCCCGCGCGACGGAGGCGCCGCTGGGAAGCTGGCGCAGCTCGACGTCGGTGCCCACCGTCCCTATAAGCCGCACCGAGTTGCAGAGGTCCTTGCTCCACGGGATCTCGTCCGGCCGCGGCGTCGTCGGAGCCGCCTGCTGCGGCGCGGAGGCGTCGCCGTAGCCGCCGGCAGAGCAGCGGAGGCGGCCGCTTCGCGAGAGCGGCGGCGGCAGTCGGAAGTGAGCGGAGCTGAGGACGAGGCGGCGGCGGCGGGTGGGGCTTGGGCTCAGTGCAGGGTTTAGGGTTTTGAGCGGCGAGGCGAGGAGAGGGAGAGCCATGGCGATAATTTCGGATTTTGCTTTCCTTTCCACTCTCGAGAGTGACCTCGTGAGTTTATTGCCGGGGAAAAAGGTGATGCCTTTCTTGCATCTCTCCTGCTGGGGACAAAACAAAACTTGCCGCTACAGTGGCTGACGATACGGGCCCACCTGCTAGTGCCTGCCCTATCGTCTTGCACATCCTCACTGCCGATCGAACTGAGCTATTCCAATTTATGTACTACACAATTTTTGACCGGAAAACATCAGAGTAATCCCCTACGATTAGTACACACAATTAACCTCATACATTAACACAAGTGTCACAATGGTATTTTACAGACTTGCTTTCCCTGGTTATCGCCGCACAGCCTGCAAGAACATCAAAAAGGAAGGGAGCAATGTGCTAAACATCACTCTGTTCTTACATACACAACTCTTCTAGTTCCCGAGCCTCGACATGTCCTCATGTGCTCTCTTTTCTATTCGATGCCTCTAGCTCGCTTCTCTCTTCACCGTCACTGCTAACCGCCGTGGTGGTTCCAGGTGGAGGCTGGTCACCGCCATCCTCGGGGTCTTTCTTCAGTTCAGTCTCAAATTCCTTGGCTGCCTGAGGGTGATTTTACATAAACAGGTGAGAAAACAAGTCATAAACTGGAAACAATGGTCTGCCTACAGATAAGTACTACTGCCAGCAAACTAGAGTGGCACGCTGGACTGTCGGCCACTGCGAGTTCTTCGAGAACTCAAGGAAGATTAGATAATCCAGTGCACATGATAGAGTAAGTGATGCTACTGCATTAAGCTAATTTTATATGTGGTAACAAATTATCAAACAACTTGCAGCGATGCGGATATATGGATGCCATATTTCTCACCATTAGGGATTGTAAGCCAGTCTTCGGGGATGATTGGACGAATTCAATTCACATTTTACATTTTATTCCTGAATATTTTCGTAATAGAGAGATACTATAAGGTACACCATTTAGAACAAGGAGTAAATCTAACAAGATACTATAAGACAGGAGCACTAAATATGAACAAGTACATGACCCAAGTATATAGCTATATTGTAGTCCACAATCTCAAGACTTGGCAGCGCTTATTTTCAGTCATCCAGAGGTAGCAAATACAGAATGCAAAGTGGCCAAGGGGTACAAGTAGCTAAGAGTTTTCACAATATATCAACAAACACTAGGTCCCAGGTATATAGCAATATTTGATAGGCATGTAATCTTGAGACTTAACAGTATTCATTTTAAGATACGTGGAGGCAGTGAAGGGGGAGCATGCAAACACTTGCTTTTTATTGTGAATCCAGGGCTACTGTGATTCAGATATTTGACCATAATGCATATCATGATGTATCACAGGTGCAGGACGAAATCCATGTATCCTCATAATCAAGTTTGTGCACTGCAGAACTCCTGCATAGATATGTAATTAATATAATTCCCTATTTCCCTCCAGTACTTGTCCAATATTCCCATTATCTCATGGGCACAACAAAATCACACTAGACCGCATAAACCAAAGATCCGAGACCCGGACTCACGCCGACCCATGCAACAGCAAGTGCAAGCACAAATCATCATGCTGGCACGAAATCGATGGAATGGGGCAACCACACAACTTTTATACCAGACAAGCAATATTGGACAGCAGACAACAGCATGAACACAGATCAAGATCATCTACAAAGGCACATAGGCGTATCCACCGATGGCTTGACCTCATAACAGGAAATAGATAGACTAGCTCAACTTGCCTATTGGCAAATGGACAGAGTGATCAAGCTTAAACCTTCGATTAATACCGAACTCTCCCCTCTTGATTGATAAGTTCTCCCATTAACCTATATTCCCTGATTGACACGCTTATGCTCAATGAAAATGCTTGAGCTATGAGTACTGGCCCTACACCTTAGTTCAGTTCATGTTACAATGAAAGGAAAGGTAGAACACATGCAGGCAGTAGCAGGAAACACTCACGGTCGCACTTCGTAAGTAATATAGCAGATCAGATAGCAACCACGAATGCCCAGTTACAATTTACCCTAAATAAAGTGATATAGCTGATCGCCTAATCAAATAGCAACATATGAAAAGTACCAAAATAATCCACTTCAGCCAATAAGCACAAAGCAAGTACCATAATGTTAATGGTCAAATGTTTCATCTGTTTTACTATCTGAATTAGGCATCTAGAAATAAAGTACTCCCTCCGACCCATATTACTTGTCGCTGTGCTAAATCAGCGACAGGTAATATGGGTCGGAGGGGTACTGATTTCCAGTTAGCCCTCTATTTGACTGTTTGCTAGAATGCCAGGATTTCTTAAGAAAGAAAATTTCACTATTTTAATAACTGCAAGCTGTTATGGGTGTGTGGACCCAGCAGCTGGCCCAAATTAATGGGCAGAGTCCTGTTCACAGGCTTTAGCATGTGGTGCTGTAGCACAACAGATCCTCATCTCGCTCTGCCTATAACTTGGCCTAAGGGCTGGGTTCATGCCCTCTGTTCCTACTTATAAGATGTTCTAACTTTTTTCTGAATCTGTTGCATATAGACGCATTTTAGTGTGTATGTTCACTCATTTCGGTTTGTATGTAGTCCACATTGAAATATCTAAAACATCTTATAATTCGGCACGGAGGGAGTATGTCCCAGTATGCAAACTATATCAGCAGCAAAAGAAACTGCATTTCATAATCTCTATAATTCATACTAAATTGCATAGCTAAAAGTCCATAAGAACAGATTGCAGTTGAAATCTTGGACTTTTATCAACAATTGCATCACAACGACCTAAACACAAATACTTAAAATGAAAACATTACGATTGCAAGATCCCTTTTACTTCTTCTGAAGGTGCAAATTAAGAGGAGTACAATTCCTATTCCTCATCCCCAGACCCGTGTATTCCCATCCCATTAACCAAAAGCCAAGAATAATCTCGGAATGAACAAATTTTGACCCACAAAGTGTGTGCTAGCATAATTATTACTTTTTTAGATGCATAATTCTTACTTCTAAATACATATGACAGCACACGGTGCACCAACAAATGACCTAAACTTCACGACATCATCAAGTGGCACTGTACTAGATTCAACACACTTTCCAAAAACAAAAATTGTTTTGCTTTTTTTCAAGTTTATACCATAAGTTTGTGTTAGCATAGCAATGCCTAGTCCTAGTGGCTAGTAGCAGTATGCTAAGTGTGCAATAAGCGCCAGAGAGAAGCCATAAACAAATACCACAACCACAAATTTCTAATTTAGGCCCCAATCCGCACCTGCTGGAAGCTCTTGACGGTCTTGCCGACGCTGCGGCCGATCTCGGGGAGCTGCTTGGGCCCGAACAGCAGCGCCGCCACGCCGGCGATGACGACCATCTCCGGCACGCCGAGCCCGAACAGGCACTTGCACCCGAGCGCCCCGCCGCCCGCGCCCGTCCGCCTCGGCCGCGCGGCCACCGCGACGGAGGCCGCCGCCACGGCGAGCCCGCTGCCGGCGGCGAAGGAGGACGCCCGCGAGGAGAGCCCTGCGGCGGCGAGGTGCGCCCGGTATGCCGTATTCCTCGCCGGCGGCGGCGCTGGGAAGGAAGAGTAGGTCGCGACCGGAGCAAACACCATGGCTGCTGCTGGCTCGCTAGCTCGCTCGGTACGGCCGGAGTGGTCGGAAATGGGAGTCGCGGAGATCTTTTCGATGGGATAACGTTCTGTGGCTTCCGCGTTTCTCTCGTGCTCATGGCATGTTTCTCTCGTTCTTTTCTTTTGAGTGGAGATACGTTTTCCCGTTTGAATTTTTTTTAGACAAATCTGCTACCTCTGTTCTGAAATAAGTGATGTTGGTTCATTTAAATTTACATGTATCTATATATTTTAGTAGATAGATATATATGTAATCTAGATAAATTTATATCACTTATTTTTAAACGGAGGAAGTAGATTCTATTGATTAATCAAAATGTTTACAGGAATAATATCTGAATAAGTAGTGCCCAACAAGAGATGGCTACTAGATCCATTTAAAAGCATATGTCTAGCTAGATTTTTTCTGAGAAAAGGCATTTTATTGCTTAAGAGTTTTAAGTTATTACACATGTTCTTTGTATAGCTAAGATGCATATAGCCGCTGCTCAGTTGTGATAAAGAAAACAAAAAAAATTGAAATTACATATCACGATGAGAAATAATAAAGTTGCCTAAGCAGGAGGAGGTCTGATGCGCAAGTTATGCGACCACCCATAATGGGAAAAAGTATGCATTGGCGTAGCCTCAAATCGTTAACTTACCTCCATAAATAGGTCTTGATTCTCCATATCCTGTTGAGACAACCATAAATGGAGAGTATTGGTACACCGGTTAAAAATCTGCAGAAGAGAAGAGTGTTTATCATTAAACACTTTATCATTTCTACATAGCCACAGCGATCAAATTAGAGCAATCGCTCCCATCCTAATATGCTTTTGAACCTATATCAATGCCACGAAGCCAATTCCTAAAAAAATATTGGCAATACTACATGGCAGATATAAGTCGAATCTAATTGGATGACTGACTATATAGCTCTGGCAAAACGGTATTGGAAGAACAAATGCCTTATTGTCTCATTCTGATGACAAAAAACACATGTCTTACTACCGTGCTAGTTTTGCTTTGCAAGGTTTATCTTTGGTGAGAATTACTCCCCACGAAGGTACCATTTGAATATCTTGATCCTTAAGGGCATTTTTAACTTCCAAAGCTTACTATTATTCTGATCGATTCGGACATCATGTTAAATTTGCCATTTTCATGAAGATTATAATGAAATTCATTATATCCAGTTTGTAGATGGACAGTGGCCAAACATTGAAGTAAGGCATTTCAAGATACAAGCCTTTGATCTGATAAATCCCTTCTGAATGTCACATTTAGAAAACAAGTCTCTATTACCTTAGATAGTATCGTTTTTGTCATGAACAATACTATACACCCTGAGATACTGTTCTTAAAGAGTGGTATTACCTAGCCGCTATCTTCCCAGGATCGATTCTCTGAACCATCTTTAATGGAAAATGTGCCGATGTGGAACAAACATTTCTTCGTTGCCATCAATCCAGCCCAAAAATAAGAATCACCTGGTTTCCAAAGAACCTGTTGAAAGATCATATCGAGTCCCATGTGTGGTTTTGGTAATTAATGACAATCCCTATGGACTAATGGTTGCATTGAGTTATATGTGTAGGACTTGTCCATAGACAATGCTTGAACCATTTGTTGGAGTCAAGGTTGTAAGAAGAAGATTATGTGTTGACCAAGGTGTTATTCAAGGAGTGATCCAAAGATTGGTCTTAAGGGAGTTGAGCTTATGTCAAGTGTGTCTTGAAGAATAAGATTGAGTGAGCTCTCATGTGTATCCTCAAGACACCATCATTATGGAGAAAGAAGAATTGATTCAAGGATTGATCAAGTCAAAGCGCAAGTTCAAGATGAGCAACTAGAAGAGAACATATGCTTGAAGCTTGCCATCTATATTGTGATCATAGATATGTGAAGATATGCTTAAAGAGAGTCTCTTCCATAGTAGAGTATGGGGGAGCAATCCGCAAGACTTCACCAAGCAAGCTCAATCAAGAAAGGTGGTCCAACTTGAGAAGATCAAGATCGTCTTTATCCACCTCAAGTGGAATGCTCAAGGCAAAGGTATGATAGTGTTAGGGTTTCTTTCTTACCGGTCTCATGGTGTTATTTGTGAGACCGGGTTATAGGATCGGTAGCCGTACTATCAAGAGGGGCTCTCGAGTGAGTAACTTAATTGTATCGTTCAAAGAGAGCTCAAACCTTTGCATACTTGGCATCATATTTCTTGGTTCTCATTTGGGTTTTATCCATGTGAGGTTCTAGAGCTTGTGGTTATTTCCATGACAAGCTCTAGCTCATCAAAAATGGATTTCGTATGAAACTCTTATTGCATTTTTGATGTTTGGAGGTTTTACCGGTTTGTCTTCGAAGAGAGTTTAAAGCTTTCATTATTTGGTTTTATACTCCTTTGTTGGACTATGATGTTTCTATGGATGAAGTTGTAGAGCTCGTTGTGGTGATTCCAACGAGCCCAAGATCATCGAAAACGGAGTCCGGATGAAAAAGTTATCACCGTTTTCGTATTGCATTTTCTGCTCGGCGTCACCCAGATACTGGGCCGGAAATTCCGGCCCCCCATCGAAGATTTCGTTTCGGAATTTCTGCTAAGGACTTTTGGACGCGTCACCCAGTAAGGGGGGCGGATATTCCGGCCAGGGGGGCGGATAATCCGGCCTGGGACGCTGTAACGGTCATTTTTATGGGAGGGGGTATAAATACCCCTCCCCTTCTTCCTCCTTGGGGCTGGTTGCTTGTCTCTCTCTCTCCTCCATTGTTTTGACCTTCAAGAGCTTGCAATTACTCTCTATCCCTCCCATATTTCTTGAATCTTGTTGAGGGATTTGAAAGAGAAGATCTAGATCTACAACTCCACCAATCAATCTCTCCTCTAAGTGAGGGAAACATCTTGGGATCTAGATCTTGGAGACTTGTGTGGTTTTCCTCCATTTGTTCTTCCTCTCATATCTCTCCATAGCATTAGTTGCTTTGGTAGGATTTGAGTGAGAAGAATTTGAGCATCTTGTGTGCTCTTGCCATTGCATAAGTTGCATCGGTTTGAGTTCTCCCCGGAGATTCGAGTAAGTGAAAGTTTGTGAGCTTATTACTCTTGGGTTCTTGGAACCCTAGACGGCTTTGTGGCTTTGTGGTGCCTTTGTGGCTATTCTTGGGAGCCTCCAATTAAGTTGTGGATGCGTGCCCCAAGCTTTGTGTAAAGGCCCGGTTCCGCCTTGAGGAACCCCTTAGTGGAAGAGTGAGCTAGGCCTTTGTGGCATAAGCTCACACCGGAGAATAGGGTGAGGCCTTTGTGGCGTTGGTTAGGCCTTTGTGGCGATACCACACCCCTCCAACGAGACGTACTCCCTTTTAAGGGAGGAACTCGGGAATACATCTTCGTCTCCGCGTGCCTCGGTTAATTCTATACCCGAGCTCTTTACTTATGCACTTTACATTATGATAGCCTTCGTGCTTGAAGTCATATATCTTGCTATCACCTTGTTACTTGTATTGCTTAGCATAAGTTGTTGGTGCACATAGGTGAGCCTAGTTTATTTAGGTTTTATGTGCTTGACAAAATAAACGCTAGTTTAATTCCGCTTTTATTCAAACCATTCGTAAAATTTGATATCGCCTATTCACCCCCCCCCCTCTAGGCGACATCTGTGTCCTTTCAATTGGTATCAGAGCCCGGTCTCTCATTTTAGGCTTCACCGCCTTGAGAGCAAAGATGTCGGCTAGGGGACTAGTGCACAATAACACTTCTATATTTGATGGCACAAATTATGATACTTGGAAAATTCACATGCTTAATTATTTTTGGGTCATGGACCCATCTATGGAGCGAATTGTAGATGCGGGTTTTTCTCCTCCAAAGGATACTCAAAATCTATCTTTAGAGGATGAGAAAAACTTGTATCTCAATGCTCAAGCTACTCATGTGATTGTTAATGCTTTGAGCGATGTAGTTACCTTCTCCATCACGCCTTTTCGGAGCGCTCATGAGATATGGACAAAGCTTCAACAAAAATATGGTGTGTCCAAGATTATTGAGGATGATTGTATTCCTTCCACTTTCGGCTGCAATGAACTTTCATCCACTTCACCAAAGTGTGGCAAGACACAAGGTAATGATATGGTGAGTGGTGATGAAAATTGCAATGGTGATAGTATGCTTACTTTTGATGATCCTTCATCTCTATCTCATTGCAATGCTTTATCTTTGGACTTAAACACTTGTAGCCCCATAAATGTTTTACATACTTGTGTTGATAGTCCTTGCATATCATGTATAAGTTTCTTGAATAAATCTCATGATGATATGCTTTCTTTGTCTAGTTGCAATAATATAAATGCTTCTATTTCCTCTAGTTGTTGTGTGTCTAACAATGTAGAGGAAACCGAAGATTCTATGGGTCAAGACAAGATCTTGAATGGAGCTTCAAGTAATTCATCATTATCATCTCATGTCACCCACCTATGCCTTATGGCTAGGGGTTCAAAGGCATCCCCTACTTTGGAACCCAATACCTCTTGTGTTGATGTGGATGAGGATAATGATGATCAAGAGGATGAAAATATATATGAAGAGGATGATAGCATAAGAAGGGAAGGTGAGATTATCTATAATGCTCTTCCCAATGATATGAAGGTTCGCTCCCTTCTTGTTAAACTTGTGTCTAGTGCTATTGAGAGCCAAAAAATCATTGAAGAAAAATGTAGGCTCGAAAGAGAGTATGCTAATGATATTGGCTCCTTAGAAAATTCTCTTGAAGAAGAGCAAGAGCTCCGGGTTTCTCTTGAGGATAAGCTTGAATCCTTTGAGGAGTCATGTAATGAAATAATTTCTAAACTCACTAAAAAATGTGACCTCGCTCTTGCCAAGTTGTCTTCTCCTATTGGTAATGATAATGATGCATGTGCTACTAACTCTACTTCTTGTGAAGCATCTATTTTGAAGGAGAATGTTGAGCTAAGGGCTCAACTTGAGTTGCTAACTAGAAAGTATGGGAAATTGGAAGAAAGTCATGAAAAGCTATCTAGCTCTAATGAGGATCTTCTAGTGTCCCATGCTCGCCTAAAGTTAGCTCATGAGGCTATATCTACAAAGGTAACATCTTGTGAGCCTCATGTGGACACTAGCACTATTTCTCAAAATGCTATATTGACATGTGCTAGTCCTAGTAATTCATCCACTCATACTATTGCTACATCTAGTGATGAATTACCCTCCTTGCCTTGTTGCTCTAACAATGTAGCCTCTACTTCCACTAGTACTTGTGTTGTCACTAACCATGTAGAGGAAATCAAAGAGCTCAAGGCCCAAGTTACTTCATTGAAGAAAGACTTGGAAAAACGTCATGAAGGGAAGTCCACACTCAACAAGATCTTGAGTGTGCAACAATCCCCCAATGACAAGAGTGGACTTGGATTTATCTCTAACAACAAGAAGAAGTCCAAAATATACAAGAAAATGAAGGGCCAAGAACAAGTCAAGAATTTGGCCAAGATTGTTTGCTTCAAGTGCAAAATTGAAGGGCACCATGTTAGATCTTGCCCTTTGAAGAAAAAGGCACTTAGTGAGAAGCAACAAGGGAAGCGGCCTCAAGTTCAAGCCCTTGCTCAACCTCAAGTTGAAGAAAGGTTACTTCCCAAGAAAAATCAAGCTAATGCTCCCCTTGTGGAGAAATCAAGTGAGAAGAAGGTGAAGAAGAGAACTTGCTACGTATGCCATGAGAAGGGTCACCTATCTTCTTTATGCACTAGTGGTAACTCATCCAACCCTATCATAATTGACGATGTTTATTCACTTTGCAAGGATAAGGTTGGCAATGTGTTTGCCAAATTTGTTGGTGCTCAAAGTGGTGTCAAGAAAAGAACCATTTGGGTTGCCAAACCTATTGTTTCTAACTTCTTAGGACCCAACTTGGTTGGGGATCAACAAGCCATTACTTGAACAATAGGTGTTGTTGGAGGGCATTGGAGACTTGGCTATATCATGAAGAATTAAGGGATCTTCATCAACTATATTTTCTCAAGTCAAGTCATTTGGATTATCTTATTTCTATCATATATCCAATATTCCTCCTTGCGGTAACATGTATTCAACTTATCTACCTTGAAAGTTACTTGCCCCTTTGCATGTGTTGGGTTTTGTATCTTGCATGTGTTTGTATATGTTGTGCTTCCTACTTGCTTCATTTTGAGTAATCAAGTATGTGCATGTTGGTTTGCACACCATGTACGGTTGTTCTTGTTGAGCCTTTTGCATCTCGTTTTATCTTACTTGGCTCTTGTGAGAGTTTATTGGACCATCCCATTTTGGGGGAGTGATATGCTTTGCACTTCACAATCCTAAAAATGTATGTACATGAGGAATACCACTTAGTGTTGATATTTAAAGATTATCTAGTTTCTATGTGGTATGTCATTCTCATGAGAAATTCAAATTCTATAATGTCCATTAATCATCTTGTTGGATTTTATTTGCCTCTTGTGAAAAATAAATGTTTTATCACATTATGGGGGAGTAATATGCTTTGTGCATACTACAAACCAATATAATGTGTATATTTGAGGTTGTGTCACATAGTGTTGATATTGTAAATTATCTTGCTTCTATGTGGCATGTTTTCTCAAACAAATTCCAATTTGCCAAAAAAAAATATTGCTCTTGTTTTGGATCTTGTTTGTGAGATACTTTCTTGATAGGGTTTTCCTAAAATGTGGAATGCTACATCAAAGTTGGAAAACCATTTGCTTCAAGTTATCTTAATCATTGCTTTGCGTGATTGTTTAACTATTTGAGTCTATCAAGAATATCTTCTTGAGCATGCTGATTAATTCTTATCCTTCTCTGTATGCTTCTTTGTTGTGAAGATGATCTTGGATTTATATGTAAACTACCACCGGGAAATAAATCCAAATACCTCTTGTTCTTGGACAATTGGTACTATATCATGTGGGACATGTATATTGATCATCTTTACATTTGCTATTGCTTTTAATTGCCTTATCTCTAGCCAAAAATGTATTTGTTTTAGCTCCCATTGTCTTCCATGACTTTTGTTATCCCATTTGATTTCGTTGAACTTGTTTTGTGTTATTTATATGTAGGTAGATGTGATGATCCCACTTGTGTGCATTTTGTATTCAAATGCAAAATCATAAATAATACACTAATCTTGGGGGAGCTCTCCTATATTTGTTATAACACACTCTTTGTGCTTATTTCAATTGGTATTGGTTTTTTGTTGGAAGACAAATCTTTTCTTTTTGGTACTTAGTGTGCCATCATAAAAAGTGTGGAGAGTTTGGTTTATTTATTTGAACCTTGCTCACTTTGGGAGTTGGTGATCTCATTCCTTATTATTTATTTCTTATTCTTAAAATGAGATATGTCTTTGAGCATGTGTGTTTTAGTTATGCTTTATGCTCATTGGATTTTGCTTGGTTCACTAGTTGAACTTTGGAGTCAATCTTGTGTTGATTTGATTCTTTGATATAATTTGGACAACCTTTTGTAGCTTCACAATTTTGTGTGCTCGCTTGTCATTCTTGGTGTTTTGTCCAAATCGTATCTCCTTTGGCTCTTGAAAGTCATGTGCATGCATATTTACTAAATGTATACTTTATGGCATGCTTTGCTTTCTTTGATCAAATATATAGGAGAAGCTCCATCAAATCCTAAATCGGCTAAGATGTGCATGAAATTCAATTTCATATATATATATATATGCACATATTTATGTGGAGTTTGTCCTATATGTTGTAGTTTCTAACTACTTTGGACCCAATGAGTTTGGGGACCATCTTGTACTTGAACTTTGTTTTAGGTACATGGAGATATATTGGTGCTTGTCTCAATAATAAGGATGAAGTGGTGACTAAATGATAATTTGAGGCAAGCTAGGATTATTGAAGAACTCCTATCTACTACATCCTACCATTATATCTCGGTAACAAGTATCTTCTTCATACATACTTCTCTAGTATCCAACCTTGTGTAGGTTATTTTATGGCATTGAAAATCTTTATTTGCAAATGTTGTGCTTTTTGTAAGGATTCTAATGAAACCTATTTATTGCAAATGTGAGCAAGTTGAGATGAGGACATATTATTGGGAACATATAAAAATCATGCTCATGATTCTCCTATCCCATATATGTCAACTTAGCAATCTTTTTGCATATCAATTCCTCAATAAGCTCACATGTGCAATATTGATGAAATTGCAAATTTATTTGTTCCGTTTGGTATCCCTCGTTATGATACTTGTTGTTTTTATCAAAGCATCCCAACTATCTTCTTTCCCTTGTTGATATTTGTGATGTCTTTGACATGTTGGTGGTTGAAGTTCGTCAATATACAATAAGATAAATTGAGCCTTTGGCCATGCTTTAAAAGCAAAAAATCTCATTGGTATATTGCATGCCTTCATTTTGGATATCATGTTCTATTCTTAGTATCTATTTTGTGTGTACATGTTTCTTTGTGATAATTATGTTTGTGATATTATCTACTTAGAAACTTATACACATGAGAGATGATATCTCATTATTTGATATCTTATTTGAACCTTATGTGTTGGGATGGAATGCTAAGCAATATCATTCATTGAAGACTATGTGGATGCTCTATGCTTATCCTTGTGTTAGTCTTATAATATTCTTTGTCATTCCTATCACACATTCCTTTGGTTGAGCCTTTTAATATATTGTCCCTTGCTTGTTGCCCAACCATTTGTTTGATGCCAGTGTAAGCTTAATTTCTTCTCTATGATCTCTTGCAAATGGTTGCATTTTAAATGTTATTGAGGGAGTGAGGATTCCATGTTGTGCAAATTGTATTCAAATACAAACATTCCAATTTTTGCACGTACCTTGGGGAGCTTCCTCATTTCATTTAAAGCATCATTTTGCGGTTAGCATAGTATTTAGGGAGATCTATTTTCGTGCCCTCAGGTCGTTAGTTGTACTCAGTTTTCCCCAGCTCCTTAGTTTTTCCTCAGTTTTGTCCAAGCCCTTGTCTGAAACCGTCACCAGTGCTGGAACGGCCGGTTGCCCGACGGTTGAACACCTTTGACCGTTAACTGCTGACTAGTGGGGCCACGTAGAGCCCGCAAAGACACGTCAGAGCATCCATATTTGTTTGACCGTAAGCATCGCCGTATCCCCGACCAAAACGCGGACGAGTGGGGCTTCGGTATATCGAATGACAAGTGGGGCCATGACGCTGATACAAGGGGCAATACACGGGTGGGATTAGATTTTTAAACGGAGCTCTAAAGCGATGGCACGGAGGAGGTGGCCTGCGGGGTGCCGAGATGAGATCGACGTCCACAAAGAACTGCATGAGGCGAGACCAGACGCATTAGATAGATATGAACTAGACGCGTTTAACCATGCAAAGAAGAGAAGAAATGGTCGAGGATATCGACGACGACCTCAACACTTTGACTGACGGTGTCGGACACGAACGCGAGCAATGTAGAGAAAACTAGTGTCTCTCCTTTCTAGCGTGTATAGATAGGTGCTAGGGGAGTGTGGTGGCGAAGGGAAAGACCTCGCGGTGGTCTGTGGCGTCCAGCATAGCGGGGCGGCGTGGCCGTGCCCACAGCGGCATGCATGTTCGGCATTGGCATCAGCATGTACGTTCGTCATTGGCCTCGGCGGTATCTCTGGTGTGCCAGTGATCGAATGAGGGGACGGGATTGAGGGTGCATCCCGACGGTGACCTAGCAGTGGCGGCGAGCATGCATACCCGTTCTGACCATGCCGATATCGGCATCGGCATCATTTGGAGGCTGTGGTGCTCGAATCATAGTGGAAATTGCGATTCCCTATTATTTTTACATGCATAATATATAGAAAATAGCTAGATCTATAAATCGATGCATATGAAGCTACATATATATTCTTGGTCATAA
Source organism: Dactylis glomerata (assembly GCA_007115705.1). NCBI lineage: Eukaryota > Viridiplantae > Streptophyta > Magnoliopsida > Poales > Poaceae > Dactylis > Dactylis glomerata. The sequence goes on along the minus strand of QXEO01000204.1, from coordinate 2,320,435 downwards.
TCCCCTTAGATGCATGGCTTCACGTCGTCGTCGCTTTCATCGTCAGTATCTTCGTCGTCCGTGTAGTAGTACTTCCTGCACGTTGTTCCGTCGAATACCTTCACTGTGAGCACATAATCGCCTTCATATTTGAAGTGTAGGAAGCAGCCGAAATCCACACCGTGCGCGATGGCGAAATTCTCCCAGCCCTTGTCGAGGTATATCCGGCCTTGTCCGTCAAATAGGACCTCCACGGTCCAGAGACGAGGACCGCAGTTAGCTGCTCGCAGATACACCTTTGCGGGCTCCTGGCCGTCAAGATAGTCCGCAAACTTTTGTGGGAGTGCCTGCAAAGAAATTAAAGGTTTTTTAGAACATGCACATAATTAATCACATGCATCATATATGTGGGAACGCGTACGTACCTTCTTGGCCAAAGGGTCTTCATAGATGGTGATGAAGAACTCCTCTATGATCAATGGCAGTGTTGACGGTGGTGGTGGCAATGATGATGATCCACCACCCCGGCCGCCCCTTCCCCTTCCCCTTCTCCTTCCGGTCGGCGTCCGAGACGTGGAAGCCATGGCAATGGATCAAGTGTATGTAAACGAAGAAGAGAGAGGCAGAAACGAAGAAGAGAGAGGCAGAACCTATTGACATGAGGGATGGCCGTTGTGGGGGTTTATAAGGGAGAGATGACCGTTGTGGGGTTTACACCATAAATTAAGGTAGAGATGACCGTTGTGGGGTTTACACAATAAATTAAGGAGGAGATGACCGTTGTGGGGGTGGTTTATATCTCAACAAAAAAAGTAATGCCTAAAAGAAATGAAAATTCATGAAAGTTCATCATTTTACCGTGAAAAGTAAAGCCTACAAGAAATGGAAATTCGTGATAGTTTATCATTTCAGCGTGAAAAGTAATGCCTACAAGAAATGGAAATTCGTGATAGTTTATCATTTTACCGTGAAAAGTAATGCGTAAAAGAAATGGAAATTCGTGATAGTTCATCATTTTACCGTGAAAAGTAAAGCCTACAAGCAATGGAAATTCGTGATAGTTTATCATTTCAACGTGAAAAGTAATGCCTACAAGAAATGGAAATTCGTGATAGTTTATCATTTTACCGTGAAAAGTAATGCCTAAAAGAAATGGAAATTCGTGATAGTTCATCATTTTACCGTGAAAAGTAAAGCCTACAAGAAATGGAAATTCATGATAGTTTATCATTTTACCGTGAAAAGTAATGCCTACAAGAAATTCGTGATTACCCAACTTGTTGAATCCGGTGGCAAACTCGTCATTTAGCATACATAGAGGGGTAGTAGTTTGCCACCGACAGATAGAGAGAGGGTGGCACGATCCTGCCCGTTGGATCATAGGATCGACGGTAGGTGGGCACGATCCGTGTGACAACAGCTCGACCAATCAGGCCAAGTTTGGGCTTCTGTGAGAAGGGAGAGGGTAAAACTGAGTAGCATCAAGGATACAAGGGCAAGTAAATAGTAAACAGGCTAAGGAATTCAAATAAGACATTTAGAAAAAGAAAAACACATGTTTTGTACAATGAAACCCATGTTGGCCTACCTCAAAGTATTAGCAATTCAAATATACATGAGTGTAAAAATTATGGCCTCATTCAGACAAACTATGTTTTGGGTATAGATGTTTTGAGAAGGGGTTTGAGTGGAAAGCCATGAACCTTCATAGCTACTAGTAATTTCAGAAGTGGCCATTTGTGTGAAAACTTGATTTATATATGTTTGTTATGATTTTATTTTGCGCATGAGTTGGAGGCACTATGATTTTATTTTTTTGATTTTTTTTGCGCATGAAATGACTCAATTAGATGGCTTAATCCCATCTGTTGACTCTCTGTTGACCAGCCACTTGAGGGTAAAACTGAGTATATTGCACTAGGCAGTATTAGTACTCGAGGGGAAAACTGAGTACAGATATTTTTCCAGTGTAAGATTCGAGGGTAGAACTGAGTACACGTAACGGTGCTAACGTGTAGTCCCACGGACGCGTGTCGCGGTGAGCAGCGGTTAGCCGCGCGGTGCGCGTGTTGAGACCAAAACGTCAACTGCTGAGACGAACCGTCACTTTGCCAGTATAGAGCCCCTCTCCCTCCCTCTGCACACAGTCTCATCATAACTCACGCACGCAACCACGCCTCTCACGTCCCATCACCTTCTCAAAAAAACCCCAGCCGCCCTACGCGCGCTCCCCTGCCGGCGATGGAGAAGAAGAATGCGCCGGCGGCCGTCGCCCCCGAGCCCATCGCCTCCGAGCCCATCGCCTCCGAGCCCGTCGCATCCGAGGGCGGCGCATCCAAGCGCGGCGCCTCCATGAACTGGGCCTCTCTTAAGGGTGACGGACCACTTCACAAGATCAGCGACTGCTTACTGGCGAACGAGGAGTACGTGGACACCTACGCTGCTTTGAGGCAAGTTTGTACAAATTGGCGCTCAGATCTACCTGAGCCCGACGTGCACCTGCACGAATGGATCGTGGTAGAACACGCCCTTCCACGCGCCGCTGAGTTCTCCTTCCTCAACCTCCGCACATCCCGCTACGTCACCATCGATCTAACGGAAGTTCATGCAAGGTTCAAATTCCTCCATATCTATAGAGTTAATCTATTTTTATTTTCAATCGTAAACATCTTAGTGCTGAATGTTATCTTCATCAACTCCCTTTTAGATACTACTTCGTCGGCTTTTACCGTGGCGTCATCGTGCTTGCCCAGAGGAACCAGCCGCACAAGATACGGCTTCTGAACCCACTCACAAAGACATTGAACGCTACGTTTGAGGCGCAGATGCCATCTATGATTGTGGAGTCAGTCGCTGTAATGAAGTCCCCGACTATGGTCTTCATTTGCACAGGTTACCCCAATGAAATTGCTTGGGTCGATGAGAGCTCTCCTACTAAGGATATAGATGTAGAAGATTGGGGAGAAGGAAGATTTTCGATCGAGGAAGATTCTCTGCGTTGCCTTACCCCGTTCAATGGTGAATTGTATGCAATAGCTGTAAACAATTTTGATGTCGGAACATTAGTGTGCACCAACAATGTCCAGTTGGAGAAGCGCGCGAGCACTATCAACATGGAGACACTATTTTCATTTCCAGAACTTGGAACTGACAAGTTCTACCTTGTGGAGTCTGATGGTGATCTGCTGCTTGTGTTGTTCGGCGGCAGCCCTGGCAACATGCATTTGGAGGAAGGTCAACCATTGGTGTACCGTGTGGACACTGAGAGCCGCTCTCTCCATGCCGTCAACATTGGCAGTCGTGCCTTCTTCGTCAGTTATAAACGGTGTATCTCCGTCGACACCAGAGTGCACCCGACAGTTCAACCTGGCTGCATCTACTACGAGGGCGGTTATATCAGACAGTACTTTGATGATAGAAAGGCCTGGGATGAGTGGCCACGACTTGTGGATAGATTAGATTCCGACGGTATGAAAATAGAACAAAGGCCATACCGTTTGGAGGATCTATTGGCTGCACACTGCAGACGGAAGGAGTTCAGTCAATATTTTTTTCGTCTCATGGAATATAGCGACTCCGAAATATATGATGAAGAATGAAGAACCTTCATGTTGGGCATACATTGTGTCTTATATTATTTTCAGCTTAGTTTGTCGTGAATATTAACATCGTTATTGGCTTCTTTTGGCTGCTGTATGCATTTTATGTTTTATACTATACTAGCTTCTAGATTAGCTTCTAGATTTGTTACCATATTGGGCAAAAAACGAGGGCCAAAAGGCAACAATCATTGAAGAAAGACAGAAATAGAAGCTTCTCTAGATTTGATACTAATTTGGTGAAAAGAGAGAGAACTGTTTACAGAGAGAGAGGGGAAAAAGGCGCTCTGAAAAGGCGCTCTGAAAAGTCAATGCCAATTTGGCCCGAGAGAGACAGAACCGAGCTCTCACGTACAACCAAACGCGGTCTCGTCCTGTCCCACGCGGTCCCTTTCTACCAGCCCCACGCGACGCGGCCCCACACGACGCGGCCCCACACGTCAGCACGGAAACGGTCAACTTAACGGGAATCCTCACGTCCGAGCTCCTTGAGGGTTTCAGACAACGGCTTGGGGAAAACTGAGGAAAAACTAAGGAGCTGGGGAAAACTGAGTACAACTAACGACACGAGGGCACGAAAATAGAAATCCCTAGTATTTAATTTCACTTGGTATCATTTTGTTTTGAATAATATTGAGGGAGTGATGATTCCATGTGTGTGCACCTTATACTTCAACTCAAATAGAATATTTTGTGCACACACCTTGGGGAGCTTCCTCATATTATTTAGAGCACCTTTTCGATCTTATCATAATATCTTTATTCAATTTGTTCTTTGTATTGTTTGATTGCTCTCTTCATTTGTTGAAGTTTATCCATCGTGTTATCTTATTTTTTTTGTTGCAATCTTTGATCCTCAATATAGTTTCATTTCCTTCAAAAATTTGCCTTTGTATATGTGCATGTGTTTTCACTCATTTATTTTGGATATGCACACCGTTTTGGAGGAACTCTCACTATATTGGCCTTCTAAGATTTTTTCGCCCATTTTGGCAATGGATGTCAATGGGGGAGAAGTTTCGAAGGTTTAAAGGGAATTGACTTTTATGCTTTGGTTTGTTCATAAGCATTTGCCTTGCATGCTTTGCATGGTTGAGTATATAGTGGAAACTCCACCAACAACCTTGGTTGGCAATATATGCAATGAAATCAAGATCATTCACACGTGCATAGATTGTGGGGGGAGTTTGCTCTATATATGGTGGTTTTACTAATATCACATACTTTTGTAGTATTTGATGTTAGTACAACCATTTTGGTTCTTTGAATTCATTATATAAACCCTCTCAAAGAGATTGTCATCAATTACCAAAATGGGGGAGATTGAAAGATCATATCGAGTTCCATGTGTGGTTTTGGTAATTAATGACAATCCCTATGGACTAATGGTTGCATTGAGTTATATGTGTAGGACTTGTCCATAGACAATGCTTGAACCATTTGTTGGAGTCAAGATGTAAGAAGAAGATTATGTGTTGACCAAGGTGTTATTCAAGGAGTGATCCAAAGATTGGTCTTAAGGGAGTTGAGCTTATGTCAAGTGTGTCTTGAAGAATAAGATTGAGTGAGCTCTCATGTGTATCCTCAAGACACCATCATTATGGAGAAAGAAGAATTGATTCGAGGATTGATCAAGTCAAAGCGCAAGTTCAAGATGAGCAACTAGAAGAGAACATATGCTTGAAGCTTGCCATCTATATTTTGATCATAGATATGTGAAGATATGCTTAAAGAGAGTCTCTTCCATAGTAGAGTATAGGGGAGCAATCCGCAAGACTTCACCAAGCAAGCTCAATCAAGAAAGGTGGTCCAACTTGAGAAGATCAGGATCGTCTTTATCCACCTCAAGTGGAATGCTCAAGGCAAAGGTATGATAGTGTTAGGGTTTCTTTCTTACCGGTCTCATGGTGTTATTTGTGAGACCGGGTTATAGGATCGGTAGCCGTACTATCAAGAGGGGCTCTCGAGTGAGTAACTTAATTGTATCGTTCAAAGAGAGCTCAAACCTTTGCATACTTGGCATCATATTTCTTGGTTCTCATTTGGGTTTTATCCATGTGAGGTTCTAGAGCTTGTGGTTATTTCCATGACAAGCTCTAGCTCATCAAAAACGGATTTCGTATGAAACTCTTATTGCATTTTTGATGTTTGGAGGTTTTACCGGTTTGTCTTCGAAGAGAGTTTAAAGCTTTCATTATTTGGTTTTATCCTCCTTTGTTGGACTATGATGTTTCTATGGATGAAGTTGTAGAGCTCGTTGTGGTGATTCCAACGAGCCCAAGATCATCGAAAACGGAGTCCGGATGAAAAAGTTATCACCGTTTTCGTATTGCATTTTCTGCTCGGCGTCACCCAGATACGGGGCCGGAAATTCCGGCCCCCCATCGAAGATTTCATTTCGGAATTTCTGCTAAGGACTTTTGGGCGCGTCACCCAGTAAGGGGGGCGGATATTCCGGCCAGGGGGCCGGATAATCCGGCCTGGGACGCTGTAACGGTCATTTTTATGGGAGGAGGTATAAATACCCCTCCCCTTCTTCCTCCTTGGGGCTGGTTGCTTGTCTCTCTCTCTCCTCCATTGTTTTGACCTTCAAGAGCTTGCAATTACTCTCTATCCCTCCCATATTTCTTGAATCTTGTTGAGGGATTTGAAAGAGAAGATCTAGATCTACAACTCCACCAATCAATCTCTCCTCTAAGTGAGGGGAACATCTTGGGATCTAGATCTTGGAGACTTGTGTTGTTTTCCTCCATTTGTTCTTCCTCTCATATCTCTCCATAGCATTAGTTGCTTTGGTAGGATTTGAGTGAGAAGAATTTGAGCACCTTGTGTGCTCTTGCCATTGCATAAGTTGCATTGGTTTGAGTTCTCCCCAGAGATTCGAGTAAGTGAAAGTTTGTGAGCTTATTACTCTTGGGTTCTTGGAACCCTAGACGGCTTTGTGGCTTTGTGGTGCCTTTGTGGCTATTCTTGGGAGCCTCCAATTAAGTTGTGGATGCGTGCCCCAAGCTTTGTGTAAAGGCCCGGTTCCGCCTTGAGGAACCCCTTAGTGGAAGAGTGAGCTAGGCCTTTGTGGCATAAGCTCACACCGGAGAATAGGGTGAGGCCTTTGTGGCGTTGGTTAGGCCTTTGCGGCGATACCACACCCCTCCAACGAGACGTACTCCCTTTTAAGGGAGGAACTCGGGAATACATCTTCGTCTCCGCGTGCCTCGGTTATTTCTATACCCGAGCTCTTTACTTATGCACTTTACATTATGATAGCCTTCGTGCTTGAAGTCATATATCTTGCTATCACCTTGTTACTTGTATTGCTTAGCATAAGTTGTTGGTGCACATAGGTGAGCCTAGTTTATTTAGGTTTTATGTGCTTGACAAAATAAACGCTAGTTTAATTCCGCTTTTGTTCAAGCCATTCGTAAAATTTGATATCGCCTATTCACCCCCCCCCTCTAGGCGACATCTGTGTCCTTTCACCTATGATAATGCCTTCGAGCGGACATATTTCCATTTTAGAATGTGCTATGAAGTTTGAAGCCATTCCTTAAACTACACCTTTGGAAATGTGTACCTCAGTTTCTAATCTCGGTTAGGCCACCCCAAGAGATGTTGGGATAAGAGATGATTTGATGTTCATCCAATGCTCTCCAATCCTCTCAAATACTCTTTCCAAATCATACAATAGTATGGTGAAGAGTTTTTAATCCAGACAAAATACACTAGCATGAAGGGGATTTGTGAAAATATCCCAGGATTATCCCCTCCAATACCGGCTTAGTAAACAACCAATCAGGGATAGGGAATAATTCATTTCAATCCCCTCAAATACAATAGAAATAAATAAAGCCTTAAGATCGAAACATATTTACCCAAACTTACTTTTTTTATATCATCAATCATCTTGCAATCCGATACCACAAAAGCTTTCCAGGACTAGATCATCAGCTAGAGCTAATGCCTCATGTGGTTGTCCGGCTTGCCGTGGTCGGGGCATCATCGACCAAGTGGTGGTGCTAGCGAAGGACTGGATCACGTTTCCGCAATTTCTTCAGGGTCCTCTTTGCAATTTTGCAGAACTGTGCTGTATTTTCCTAGTTGTTTCTATAATATGTATTGCCACCAACGATAATAAAAGCAGTTGTCGGGTGCGAAGCACCCGTTCCCGTTCAAAAAAAACAAGCCAAGGCTTCCAAAGTAGCAGGTCCGTGATTCCAGGGCGTTTTCCCATTTGATAATACTAGAAAAATACCCCGCGCGTTGCAGCGGGATTCTCTTTAAAAATCTACTATGTATAAGACACATAAAATTTGAAATTATCTATTAAAATCATTAAAATTAATCTGAAGATTCAATTGGTCACAATATTCAAGGGCTAAATTTAATTAAAGTTAAATTTTTGTGTATTTGCCAACAAAAAATAGTGAATTATTCAATTGTATGGCTTAAAAGAATTGATGAGGTGGATATATTGCATGCAGAGATATTAATTAATTAATATTAGTGGGATGACATGGACAATTGATTGGCTAATATAGTGGGTGATGTGGATATCTTGTATGTTGAGATACACAAATTAAATGACCCCTTAGTGGGGTTTTGCTTTATAAGAAGTATAGATATAGCATATTACTAATATGGTTTAGCCCATTAAATTTCTTAAATAGGTAGCCAATAGTAGGCTCACTTACGAGGCGAATCATATTTGCCGTCCACATGCGCATTTGAATGCCTACCGCTCGCAGGTGTGGCAACTTGGGCTAGGCCCGTTAGCGCGACTATGGTTTTTCCAGTTTTTGGTGTGCTGGTTTTTTTTGGGTTCGGTGGCTTTTGTTTTCTTCTTTGTTGGTTCTTGATATGTTGGGTTTCTTGGGTTATTTGTTTTCTATCCTTTTAGTTAAAACAAATTCTAAAAAATTTAAAATTTGAAAACAGTTATGTTTGAATAATTCTCAAACTTGAACATTTTTTACATTTAAACATTTTTAAAATTTGAACATTTTTAATTTTTTTAAAGTCTGAACAACCTTTTTATTAAAAGCCTAAAAGATGAAAATTTCAAATCTAATTTATTTCAGAAATTAAAGAAAATAAAATGAAGAGAAGTCGTTCCCTGGTTTGGCCCAACAAGGCACGCACGTGGCTCCCGCATTGGAGTGATGACTAGGAGCTTGGGCTTTTGTCAATCATAGTTTTACCCCCCCCAATATCAGAACTATTTCTTAGGGCCTTTTAAACCCGGTTCCACATCCCCAAAAAAGATAAAAATATATAATTTAATTTCTATAAAAAAATAATTGTGACAAAAAACCTGTGAGATAAAAAAATACAGAATACATAGTGTTCTTAGGCACTTTAAAGATGCACATAATCACCACTATTGCACGCACTGTCATCTCATGGATCAAGGCAAGCAAAACTCTAATTAGTGATTGTTGAATTGTAGTGTGCTCATTTGTAATCTTCTGCTCCAAATCAGACACAAAAGTGAAAAAAGGTGGGTTGAGCAAATGTGATCATGATAATTGATAATCCACCATGATGCCAAATAAATAATTATGCATCCAATTAACAGACTCAATTTCTAGGAAAGGGAGTACTCGGATATAAGTCCTATTGGGAAATCGTCACCGGCTACAATTCCAACACAGAAGACAGCACTAGACGTTGTTTTTTTTTGCGGGGGAAAAGGTGACCAAGTTCAGACATGCTCACTTCACCTGATGATTCAAGCACTAGACGTTGTTATCTATAGGTTACTACAATTCCAACATAGCTAACCACGTGGGGGGCGTCGCGCTCCAATGGATGCAGGGCCTATGAGTGGTAATGGAGGGCGAGGTTTTGCAGGACGTCAACAAAGCTGGAGGTTTAATGCATTACCTCTGCGTGGGGAAGAGGAGTCTGATGACCCGGAGCTTCTCGACACTGGAACAAGCCCGGTTAAAAACCCTGATGTTCATATGAAAGATAGTGACTCAACGGAAAGTAATGTTAAGAGGCGGTTGGCTTTGGAGTATGGCGATGGTGATACTAATAGTGATGGGAACCTTGATGATATGCTCACAAATGAAGAGACTCCAAGAAGGGGTGCTGATGTTGATGATACGACTGAAAGGATAAAACGCTCAAAGAAGGCCGGAGCTTCCTCCCCTTCACTAGGATCGGCGGGTTCCCTCGGGGAACCTGTCCGGTCGCAATGAGGATATTCGCTGCGAACTGTCAGGGTTTGGGTAATCGCCCGACAGTTCGCTCTCTTCTGCATGTTCAGAAGTTAAGTAACCCCGATGTGATGTTCCTGTCGGAGACTCACCTCGACACTTATCCGGCAGATTGTCTGATGAAAAGGCTACAGATGGATTTCAAGATAGTCAACCCTACATCTTCTCGTCGAGGAGGTGTTCTGCTTTTGTGGCGAAGAGGTATAAATATACAGCAATTGTTTTCCCATCCAAACTATATTGATGTTATTGTTCAGGAGAGCCTGGAGAAGACTTGGAGATTAACTGGTATTTATGGAGAACCACGATGGGAAGATAAGTACAAAACATGGGATAGAATGAGAGAGTTACATGCGCAGAATACTTTACCTTGGATGATAATTGGTGATTTCAATGAGATCCTTTTCTCTCATGAAAAGGAAGGCGGGAATATTCGCCCTCAACATTTTATGCAAGCTTTTCGTGATGCCATCAATGACTGCGATCTGGAGGACATTGGCTTTGCTGGAGATCCCTTTACTTGGCGCAGGGGGCAGGTTAGGGAACGTCTGGATAGGGCGTTAGTTTCGAACACTTGGATGACCATGCATCCGGAGGCTTTTCTGCAGCATCTGGAGTGTATGCGATCTGATCATCGGCCTATTCTTCTTGATACTGATCCTCAGGTGTCCAATGGTAACTCCGGTAAAGTAAAAAGATTCGAAGCAAAGTGGCTCCAAGAAGACTCTTTCCATGAGGTGGTGGAGCAGGCTTGGCAGCGTGCTGCTCAGGAGGTGCTTAATTCAGGTGTTCATGCAAAACTTGACCATTTGCATTCTTCGCTTCACGCTTGGGACCAAGACTTCTTGAAAAAACCGCAGCGCCGTATTCGTACGGCCCAAAGGAAGCTGGAGCGTGCTATGGCTGGTCCTATTACGGCTGAAAATGAACTTATTGCAAAAGAGCAGGCAGAGCTCATTGAGTTACTTTTGGAGCAAGAAGAAGTTCATTGGATGCAACGTTCCCGAACAAATTGGCTTCAGAATGGTGATCGTAATACTTCATTTTTTCACCAATTTGCTTCGGCTAGAAGGAAAAAGAACCGGATCTTAAAACTAAAACATGATGACAATTGGGTGGAAGGTACCAGTAATCTTAAACCAATTATATTGCAATATTTTGCTAACCTTTTTTCTTCTGAAGTTCAGATGGTTGATCCGAATTTTCTGGAAAAAATCACTCCGAAAGTGACCCCTCTTATGAATGAAAATCTCCTGGCTCCGTTCTCAGCTGAGGATGTTAAGAAAGCTGCCTTTAGTATTGGTGATCTTAAGGCGCCTGGGCCTGATGGTCTCCATGCAATTTTTTATAAGAGATTTTGGAGTCTCTGTGGGGATGAAATTACACAAGAAGTGCTGTTGGCAATGGAAACTGGAATTATTCCTGAGGGATGGAACAATACCACGGTGGTTCTCATACCAAAGGTGTACAACCCAGAATCTATTTCCCAATATCACCCTATTTCCCTTTGCAACGTGATATATAAGATAATTTCGAAGATGCTTGCGCAGAGGTTGAAAGTCATTCTCCCTGATGTTATTTCCCCGATGCAGAGTGCTTTTGTTCCTGGTCGACTCATTACTGATAATGTTCTGGTAGCTTATGAGTCTGTTCATGCAATAAAAAACAAAAGATCTGGCAATATTGGGGCTTGTGCGGTTAAACTTGATATGCATAAGGCTTATGATCGAGTGGAGTGGGTGTTCTTAGAGAATATGATGAGACGGCTTGGTTTTGCTGAGAGATGGATTTCTCTTATGATGGCTTGTGTTAGCTCAGTAAGATATCAGGTAAGGTTCAATTCGGAGGAGACTGACTATTTCTCTCCAACGAGAGGTCTACGTCAAGGGGATCCCCTTTCCCCGTATCTTTTCCTTTTGTGTGCAGAAGGGTTATCCAGTCTGCTGCTGTATGAAGAAGAAGTTGGTGGCATTGCAGGGGTTAGAGTGTGCAGAAATGCACCATCAGTCTCACATCTACTTTTTGCTGATGATTCTCTTATCCTCATGAAGGCGGACACGAATAATGCAACTTCCTTACAGCAAGTTCTGGATACTTATTGTGCTAATTCAGGTCAGTTGGTCAGTTTGGGAAAGTCTAGCATCTTCTTTTCTCCAAATACCAATGCTCTTTTAAGAGCTGAAATTTGTCAAGCGCTGCATATTACAACTGAAGCGATCTCTGATAAATACCTTGGGCTCCCTGCTTTGGTGGGAGCGGATAGGAGTGATTGCTTCGAGCACTTTATCGAGAGAATTATCCAACGGATCAATGGATGGAAAGAAAAACATCTCTCTATTGGTGGAAAGGAAATTTTATTGAAAGCTGTTGCTCAAGCTATCCCGGTCTATGCTATGTCAGTGTTCCAAATTCCTAAGAATATCTGCAAACGTATGATGGATGCTATTTCGAGCTTTTGGTGGGGGGGGATGATGAGAATAATACTAAAATGCATTGGCTAGCTTGGTGGAAATTGTGTTATCCGAAAAGAGAAGGAGGTATGGGCTTTAGAGACTTCCACTCCTTTAATCTTGCTATGCTTGCTAAGCAAATTTGGCGCCTTATATCTGATCATGATTCGCTTTGTGCACGGGTCTTGAAAGCAAAATATTATCCAAACTATGACATTTTATCTGCTGGTCCGAAGGCGGGCTCCTCTTTTACTTGGCAGAGTCTTGTGGCGGCTATCCCCACCTTTAAACGTGGGTATATCTGGAGAGTTGGTACGGGAGAGAGAATTAATATATACTGATCCTTGGATCCCCTCGAGCCCGAACAGGATGATTATCTCTCCAAGAGGTCTAGGAGTTCTGTCCAAAGTTGCGGATCTGATTGACACATCGACTGGTACTTGGGACGCTGAGCTGCTGCGCTCTCTCTTTTTGGAGGTTGATGTCAATCGCATTTTGCAAATTCCTATCAATGTTCAAGGTTTTGATGACTTCATCGCATGGAATTATAACAAGAATGGCCGTTACTCTGTTAAATCAGGCTATCATCTCCAATGGCGTCACACTTTTGGCCCTAGGGCGAATCAGCTTGCCCTCCCCGGAACATCGGCCTTGAATCCTGTTTGGAAATCTATTTGGCAACTTAAACTTCCTAGCAAAATCAAAATCTTTGTTTGGCGTGCTTTGCATGGAGTGATCCCTCTTAAATCTATTCTGGCTAACAGACACGTGGGGACGAGTGGGCAATGTCCAGTTTGTTTGCTCGCTGCGGAAGACGCTAAACATCTCTTATTCCAGTGTGAGACAGCTAGAGATCTCTGGAGGACGTTGGGGCTGCTAAATGTGGTTGATGATGTTATACAGATTGACCATTCTGGTTCGGTGATACTTGAGCTTCTTTTTAGGGGACCAGACTTGATGATGCCTGGCTTTGCTTCGTTGGGACTGAAAGAAGTTGTTGCTGTTACGTGCTGGTATTTATGGTGGATTAGGAGAAGAAGAACCCATGATGAATCGGTGCCCCCTCTCTTCCGCTGTAAAATGTCGGTGTTGGCTATAGCCAATGCGGCTAGTGTTAGGGGTAAACCGAACTTGATCAAGCAACACTGGGAAACGCCTTTGACGAGACAACTAAAAGTGAATGTTGATGGCTCTTTCCATCTGGAGGAGCGTGAAGGTGCAGCCGGGGCTGTTATCCGCGACTGTGAAGGTAAATTCATTGCGGCTTCCTCAGTTTTTCTTACTAATATCTCTTCGGCTGGTGTAGCGGAAGCGATGGCTATGAGGGAAGGACTTGCCCTAGCTAACCGACTTGGGTGCAATAACGTTATCATGGAGTCGGATTCCCTGGAGACTATTGATGCTTGTACTGGTTCTGAATCGTGGTGGGGTGAATCAGCGGCGATCTTCGCGGATTGTGTGGACCTTGCTGCGCTTATTGATAAAGTCGCATTCAAGCATTGCCCGAGAGAGGCCAATGAAGTTGCTCATGAGATAGCAAGTAATAGTTACTCAACTAGGAATTCGTATAATTGGGTGGATGAGCCCCCCGACTTTATTATCTGTAAAATGCTGAACGATGTAACCAAACGTTGAGACAGGCTGCAAGTTTCTGACGCACTCTTTTCCTTACCAGGGTACCTAAGGGGACTGGAAAGTTTTTAATGAGACGGCTTGCTAGCCTTTTATATATGAGTGTTTATTTCAAAAAAAAAACCACGTTGGCCATTTGATTTTTTATGTGATGTGTGTAAGCCTGTTCAAGTACTATTTCGCATGACTATAGTAATAAGCCTGACTGCTTCACTGTTTTTCGGACTGAACCTTACCCCCTAATCAGATGCCAGCAGGGGCTTCTACGGTTGTGACTATATCTTCTTTCTTGCTACTATGACTGAACCTTTTTCTTCTCCACATCCAATGAATTGTGAGAAATCTGTCCACAAAAACTAGATCACCATAATACCATCTAGCTTGGTGATGGTGTAAGCAAAGCACAACAGGGTCTCGAAAGGGGTTATGTAGTTTTCCTCTTCACAGAATTTGGACGTCTATGCATGGTAAAGCAATATCAAGAGTTCAAGACTATCAATAACAGAGTTTGGACGTACAAATATTGGATGCAATGCCTTGACGAGAAGAAAGGGGATCTTCAGAGTCGATAAGCGATTCCTTATCCGTATCAGATCCTTTACTAGACACCTACAGACTGTAGATCAGCTGCCAGAATAATACTCTCAAATTTATTATACCCTATCTATACTTCCAAGACGGCTTATCATCTCCAATATTCTCTATCCTTTTTCTCTGCTGGCACTGGTCATGACGATAGATCTATTGAGAAAAGATGGAAAAGCAAAGAAGAGTTTTGTTTTTATGTCTCTTTGAATAGTACGTGGATTCAGAACAAACACCTTACCTGATAGTCAAACACCAACACGTGCGCCTCTTTCTCGCCCACGCTCTTCCATTTGAACCTATTTTTCTTCCCATGGCCTTGCCGAACTGCATATTGAAACGACTACCAGAAACACCTTTTCACCATTTTAGACTAGTAGAGAACGTGCAATAGCTTTGGAAAATTAACTACTACTAGTACATAGGCTAATCATGCAAGTTACTTAGTCTTGTCACTAAGCTTCTGTCAAGTTCCATAATTCCACTATGCCCGTGTCAAGGTCGCTCCTTTTTCGCTCCATGGATTCTGACCCGGTACCCTCTCGCTCTCGTCGACATCGATCAAACCTGTGCACCCAATGTAGTGATGACAGGCAAGCATTTGGTTGATGTGTTAAACAGTAAGGACGGACGTCTCATTGTAAGCTTTCTGATTTTTTTTTGTCTTTGCCTTCAGTACAGGCCAGTGATACTGACGATAACAAGTTTACTCTGTAGTCATGAGTATATACTTCTTGTACGGGAAATTGGGAATTTGTGAAGCTATGATATGCATGTTTATCACTTGAATAATATATGTCCAGCAAAACACCTTACTGAATATGACCATGAAAACCTCTTACCTTTTTAGGGATACCTCGTCAGGAGGGCAGAAAGCCATTGCACATTCTTGGAAATCATTACAATCGATCTTGCATAAATCATTTTTGCAAAACATGTAAAGGGATTGTTAATAGGTCCAGCAAAATATTTCTGGTTGGTAAAGTTAAGCATTCATTTCCCGTTGTCATATGCATTCCCGTAGTGCACACCGGTTTTACTGGAATCAAATGCTTCTGCTTGACCACGACTTCCACTACTTTACCAAGATGTTTACTCGTCGATCGGTCCATCATGTTCCTGCCAACCTTGTGCGTCATGACGGACGATTGTACTTATGGCATATTCCCAGCAAAGCATTCATCTGCGCTTTAATCGGATGGGTGCAAACGATTCTAAATATCGACAATCATCAGGTAGCCACTAAATAACATGCATCGAAGGAACTAAGATGGAAGTTGGCTAACACAACAATTAAGAACACACACACAGAGATTGTTGAGACATGACATTAATTAGTGCACTAATTGGTGTCCAGGTTCAGCTAAATGTATGCATAATTCGTAGGGACAGTTCCAGAGTACCAGGGAAGAAGATGCCAAATATACCGGCCTGGGTGCTGCTGGCATTTAATAAGAGTTAATTTCGTTCAAAATATCATAAGAGTAAGTGTTATCTTATGGTAAATACTATCTATAGGGATTCGATGGGAACCAAATATCGGACCTCCCGATTGTCGTCGATCCCTATTACAATCGGACGCTTCCGCCTCGTTTCATTTTTTTCAGCAAGGGTATGAGTTGCTTCCCAATTGATGCAATTAATTCACGGATCGCTCAATCAACTGTAGTCAATAGCCGGAAACCACACCCCTAATTCACTCACCCGCGGTCCTCCCAAACACCCATTGAAATCACTGATCCGCTCCCACTCCCCAGCTCGTCGTGCTTTCGCCGGCCGGCACCGCTCCGCTCCCAGCCTCGACTTGCTTCCCCCGGCTGTCGCGGAAACCTCTCCGGTACGTCTCCTCCTACCAAGAACTCATTTGTTCTACCGCAGATCGTTTCTCCCACAACGACCAATCATCCCGACCGCCGGTATGAATGACGCCGGGAGATGTCGGCGTTTCAGAAGTGGCCGGTCGCCTATGTCACTGCTCTCGTGACTAGCGTCGCTACTGATTCCAGCCCTCTACCTCCCAAGCTCCATCCCAGGTCAGTATAGCATCGGCTTGTGGCGGCTCCTACGGGTTAAGTGTACCACGTAGGCGGCATCACCGATCAGGGCCACCACGGCGACACGGCCGCGAGCATACGTGCGATCAAACAACCCTTATAATCGTGACCTGGCCTTCTCCTTGGTAGTGCTTTCCCGTCCTGCTCCACTTGTTGGCTCCTAGTGGCTCCTCGCTTTCCTCTTGTCGCGGTGCTCTCATGGGCCATGGCTGCACTTCAAACCAGTTGTATTGGAAACAAGTATCAAATAAAGTTTCAAATAAAATTTTGATATATGGAAGCACGGTGTGGAAGATGTTTCCTCGTTCTAGATTACATGCTTCCTTACCACGTACACATTTGCTTCCCATAAACTAGCATTAGAGTGCTTCATAGTAGCACATTGTCTTCTACACACAGTTTGCTGCAGTACATATTTACTTATAACGGCTATGCACATTGCTTGATGTGGAGGCTGGGGCTAAGATCCCCTTTTCGAGGGAAAAACACACAGCCTTCGTCCTCTCGTATGCTTCTGTGCATAAGTTTTTGTTTCATGCAATGCCTAACATGCCCCTATAATGTATCTCACATATTTTTGTGTTGTACAGCAGACTATCTTCGACATTGTTGCCAGATGTGTATTACTATATCGGCAGCCGTGCTGCCAATCCTGGGCATTGCGAAGGTTTTGGCGCCACGAACCACCTCTCATTCATATTAGTGTCGTCTGACAAAGTCGATATGCGGTGCTTTTTTTCGGCAAGCGACCTTCAAGAGACAAGTGTGTGCTGCACCCTCGCCGGTCTAAGGCTACAACAAATCAAACAGAGAGGACTACGTTGACTGGCTTATGCATCAGCTTTGTTTGATGGTGTACTAATACAAATATGAAACTTTATTTTCCTATGTAGGAAGCAAGTACTAGCCGGAGTAATGTAAACATATGTATTTGTTCATAGAAACAAAATTTAGTTGCGCAGGAAGCAATTTAAGATGCCAATGGAAACAAAAATGTTGTTCATATTGAAGTAAGCTATATGGAAATTTCTGTTAAATTGAAGCAAATTTTGTTCCCGTGGAAGCAGATTCTTCACTTTAAGAAAACAAAATTTTGGTGCTTCCAAAGCAAACTTCCGTTTCATAGGAAGCAGATTCGCAAGGCACTAGTAACATGATTTTCTCCAATTCAGATGCTTCGGAAGCATATTTGCATAACTTTGGAAATAATATGTGTTTCCTAACAAAGCAAGCTGAATAATGTCAAAATTGGAAATCCAGTTTTGCTAGTAGAATAATTAGCTTCCATGGAATCCGTAATTAGTTTCCTAAAAGTAAGAGTGAACAGTTCTCGGGGAGTAATTAGTACGAACATTCAATGTGACGTGATTAGTGGAAATAGTTACTCCACCAATTTGTGAAAAATCATATGTACTAGTACTACTCATTTGTCTGGGCCATCCAACGGATCAGAAGCAACCAATCGTACGGTGTACTACTAGTCCGATGGGAAGCCAGGATCGGGTTCCGATTCCTAGCGCTCCCCCTTATCTTATGCTTACATGAAACACCTTGCATTGTACTACTGCTGTACCCACATCTATACTTCTTATAAAGCAAAACTCCACTAACAATAATCATTTAATGTTTCTATCTTAACATGCAGCCTTCCACGTCACTCCTTTATTTTTAACCGTATGATCTCATGTTTAGAAAAGAGCTAACCATCTGATTGCTCTCCCAACCCAGCCGCACCTGAACGCTACATGTCGCTGTCTCACCACTTAGCCATGTCATTTAAGATGTGCTTTTTGTCCATTGATTAGCATTCAATTAGCGATTGGTGAGTTTTTATATCCCCTCCATGACTTTTCTTCAAATCTCTACATCTAGGAGTAAGTACTTACATCACATGCATGCTATACTGCTTGGGCTAGGGGGAGCCGATTCAGCTGCACGTCCTGATCGGTGTGTTTTTGGCCTGTTTTACAAAGTCGTTTATTGCATCCCCAGGTAAGAAGCACCTTTCTATGCTGTCTAACGCCGTGGTTTCGTTTTTGTCTTTGTTGCCGCAGCAATGGCTTGAGCAAAATGTTCTAAAAAAGCCCCTCATGCATGCCTGCTCAAATTAGGTACTAAAAAAATAGCATGTTAGTCCACTCACGTCTTGCTATCTTAAAACTTCTTTATTTACCAAGTTGGTTCCGTGGTGTATTCTTGGCATATATAAACATTGAATTAGCGATTTGGTTCTATTTGTACTATTGATATCTTAGTCATTGAATTAGTTTACTCTTAGTATGTTTTATCAGCATGTAAAATTGTAAAGTCACGATCCTTCATGTTTACAGATATAATGAGAATATTTTCACCGCAACGCGCGGGGCATTCTTCTAGTTACTTATATGTGCTGCTGCCAAGCTTAAAAAAGATTATATGTGCTTTCAGTAGATCAAAAGCTTATACGGGCTATTATAGTCTCAAAGCTTTTAGGTAAAAGGAATGGAAGAAATTATGCTGCCTTTCATAAAGTTTGAACAATGTTACAGTAAGTTACAACCTGAATCATGTCGCCTAAGGCTACCATATAGTATCGTTAGACTCGAGTCTTCAAGCTGAAGTAAGCATCACATATAAGGGATAATTATGCAACTAACAATCTAGCAACCCCGTAGAAAGAACAAACTAACCGCAAGCATCACACTTAGATTGAATAAACCAATAATCGTTCACCAATACTTATTATGTTAATATAGGTTCCTTTGGTACATGAACTGTGTTCATATACTCAAAAGATTAACACGTTCAAAAAGCAAGGTTATTATCATTAGATTCAAGAGCCTATAAGCGAGTATAGGAGTACTGTTGTATAACCCACCTTACTCTATATGTGCTTTCACGTCAATTAGCATCAGTTGTCTTTGGGAAGCCCTCGTGTTACATTTTATAAAGATTTTAAGAGAAAATATTTAGACTTTCTTTAAGTTCCAACAGTTCTTCAACCTGAATCATGTCTCCTAATGCTACCATATATACTAGTATTGTATTGTTAGATTCAAGCCATCAAGTTGAAGTAAGCATCACAGGTAATCATTCAACTGAGAATCTAGCAACTGCTTGCAAAAACAATCGAATCAGAAGCAACACAATTAAATGAACAAACAATAATTAACAAGCAATTGCTAAATTATTATGTTATTTAGGCTCTTTTGGTGCCTGAATTGCAAGGGCTGCGTTCATAGATTGGATGAACCAAGGCAAGGCATATAGTCAAAAGATTAACACATTCTTAAGGCAAGGCATGAAGGGCATTGTTATTATCACTAGATTCAAGAGCCTACAAGCTAGCATCACAAAGACACAAAAAATCTAATCACAAGGATCAAATCTAGAGTGACTGAGCTAATTGTATTGTTTTTCTAAAAATTTGGTCAAAGTTGACATGGTTTGACTTTTTCTAAAATTTATGCGTCTACTTACGGAATAGAGGTACCAATTAACCATAATACCATCTAGATAAGTGATGGTGCAAGAAAAACACAACATGGTCTCGAAAAGGGTTAGGTAGTTTTGCTCATCACAGAGTTTTGAAGTCTATGCAATATGCATGGTAAAGCATTATCAAGACTATCAACAACAGAGTTTGGACTTTGGACGTACAAGTATTGGATGCAATGCCTTGACAAGAAGAAATGAGATCTTCAAAGTCGATAAGTGATGCCTTATCCGTATAAAATCCTTTACTAGATCACCTACAGACTACAGATCAGCTGCCAATGTTCTCTCAATTTTATACCCTCGTGTCCTGCTTATCATCACCATATTCTCTCTCCGTTTTCTCTGCTGGCACTGGTCAGGGCGATAGATCAACTGAGAAAAGATGGAAAAGCAGAGTTTCTTTTGGTGTCTATTTGAATAGTAGTATGTGGATTCAGAACTGGCACCTTACGTCCTTACCTGATCGAGAGTCAAACACCAACACGTGCTACTCTTTATCGCCCACGCTCTTCCATTTGCGCCTATTTTCTTCCCATGGCCTTGCCGACCTGCATATTGAAACGATTACCTGAAACACCTTTTCACCATTTCAGACTAGCAGAGAACGTGCAGTAGCTTCGGAGAATTAACTAGTACATAGGCTAATCATGCAAGTTACTTGGTCTTGTCGCTAAGCGGCTGTCAAGTTCCATAATTCCACTATGCTCATGTCAAGGTCGCTCCTTTTTCGCTCGCTGGATTCTGACCCAGTACCCTCTCGCTCTCGTCGACATCGATCAGACCTGTGCGGCCAATGCAGAGATGACAAGCAAGCGTTTGGTCCAGGTGCTAAACAGTAAGGACGGACGTCTCATTGTAAGCTTTCTGAATTTGTTCCGACCTTGCCTTCACAAGCGGCCAGTGGTACTGACGAGAACAAGCTCATGCTGCAGTCATGAGATATACGACACTTCTCGTTCGGGGGATTGAGAGTTTGTGAAACTGTAATATGACTGGTTATCACTCAAAAATATATATGACAAGCAAAACAATCCACTAAATATGATCATGTAAATTAACCTCTTACCTTTTTAGGGATATCTCTCGTCAGAAGGGCAGAAAGCCATTGCAAGTTCTTAGAAATCATGGTATTCGATCCTGCACAAACTATATTTTTTTTTGAAATGGGGGATCCTGCACAAACTATTAGTACGAATCATGTGAGGGATTGTTAATAGGTCCAGCAAAATATTTCTGGTTGGTAAAGTTAAGCATCAATTTCCAGTTGCCATATGCTTTCTCGTAGTGCACACCAGTTTTACTGGAATCAACTGCTTCTGCTTGACCACGACTTCCACTACTTTACCAAGATGTTTACTCGTCGATCGGTCCATCATCGTCCTGCCAACCTTGTGCGTGATGGCGGACGACGGGTACTTATGGCATATTCCACAGCAAAGCATTGGTCGGCTCTTTAATTGGATGCGTGCAAATGATTCTAAATATCGACAATCATCAGGTAGCCACTAAAAGAACATGCATGAAGGAATTAAGACGGAAGTTGGCTACCACAACAATAATGAATAACACAGAGAGATTGCTGAGACATGAAATTAGTGCGTTCCTTAATCTGGTTAATTTTCCAAATCCTAACAATAATATAGTGCACTAATTGGTGTCCAGGTTCATGCATAATTCGTAGGAACAGTTGCAGAGTGCCAGGGAAGAAGATGCCAAGTATACCGGCCCAGGTGGTGCTGGCATTTAGTAAGAGTTAATTTCGGTCAAAATATCATAGAGTAAGTGTTAATTTATCTTATGCTTGCATGAAACACCTTGCACTGTACTGCTGTATAACCCACATTACTTATATGTGCTGCTGCCAAGCTAAAAAAGAAGAAGATTATATGTGTTTTCAGTAGATCATAAGCTTAAATGGGTTATTATAGTTTCAAAGCTCTTAAGCGAAAAGAATGGAAAGAATTAAGCTGCCTTTCATAAAGTTTGAGCAATGTTACAATAAGTTACAACCTGAATCATGTCGCCTAAGGCTACCATCTAGTATCGTTAAATTCAAGTCTTCAAGTTGAAGCAAGCATCACATATAAGGGATAATTATTCAACTAACAATCTAGCGACTCCGTGGAAAGAACAAACTAATTGCAAGCATCACACTTAGATTGAATAAACCAACAATCATTCAGGAATACTTATTATGTTAATTTAGGTTCCTTCGGTACATGAACAGTGTTCATATACTCAAAAGATTAGCACATCCATAAGGCAAGGTTATTGTTATTAGATCATTCAAGACCCCATAATAGAATCAGTTGTCTTTAGGAAGTCCTCATGTTGCATTTTTATAAAGCTTTTTAAGTGAAAATAATTAGAATGCCTTTCAGAAAGTTTCAACAATGCTACAACCTGAATCATGTCTCCCTAATGCTACCATGTACTCGTATTGTATTGTTAGATTAAAGCCATCATGTTGAAGTAAGCATCGCACGTAATCATTCAACTGAGAATCTAGCAACTGCTTGTAAAAACAATTCGAATCAGAAGCATCACACTTAATTTTTTTTTTAACGGAACATCACACTTAAATGAACAAACAATAATTCACAAGCAATTGCTAAATTATGACTAATGTTTATTTAGGTTCCTTTGGTGCATGAATTGATTCATAGATTTGATGAATCCAAACAAGGCATATAGTCAAAAGACACATTCATAAGGCAAGGCATGAAGGGCATTGTTATTATCATTAGATTCAAGAGCCTACAAGCTAGCATCACAAAGACACAATCTAGATTCATTGCAAAAAAATCTAATCACAAGCATCAAAGCTAGAGTGAATGAGCTAACAACCTACCCTCCAATCTGACAGTGCCACAGATGAGTCCTAATTAACTCGTTGTGGCACGATAGCATACAAGCACATCCCAACTTGTCACAATTCCTCGCATCCGTGCCACGCCATGACCGCATCCCCAAGCTCCGTCTTGAGCTCCTCCCATTCGAAAGACTCAACCTCCTTATCATCGCCGGCCTCCAGCCTGAGCTCGACGAGCATGAGAGGCGGCGCCACCTCGGACATCTCCATGGACATGGCCACGAGGCCCGACAGGCCGCCTAGCGGCAGGCGCTCTACACCCTTCTTGCCCACCATGAAGTAGCCGAGCTTTGCGCCGGATTGCCCGAGCCGTTCCACCATCTGCTCCGGCGAAGCCATTGTCATGAACCGCTTCTCCCGTGTGAGGCGGTTCTCGCCGAAGAGGCCCGACAGGTCGAGCCCCGGCGACATGGAGATGATGTCGAACGCGTTGAGGGCGGGAGGGGCCTGGAAGAGGAGGTCCCGCTCCGGCGCGCCGCCGAGGAGGCTGCCGAGCTGCGAGTCGAGGCTGAGCGAGCGCTTGAACCAGGGGTGGCTGGAGAGCTCGGCGACGGTGAGGCGGGTGGCCGGGTTGGGGTCGAGCAGGCGGCCCACGAGGCGGCGCGCCGGCTGGGAGATCCAGCTGGGGAGCGCGTAGTCGCGGCGGTGCGCCTTGCGGCACATCTCGGGGATGTTGGAGTCGTCGAAGGGCAGGCGTCCGACGAGGAGCACGAAGAGGATGACGCCGCATGACCAGGCGTCGGCCTTGACGCCGTCGTAGGCCTTGCGGCGGAGCACCTCGGGCGCCGCGAAGGCCGGCGTCCCGCAGGCGGTGTGCAGGTGCCCGTCGTCGCGGTGCGACTCGGGCAGCGCGGCCAGGCCGAAGTCGCAGACCTTGAGGTTGCCGTCGGCGTCGATGAGCACGTTCTGCGGCTTGACGTCGCGGTGCGTGACCCCGCGCGCGTGGCAGTAGATGAGGGCGGAGGCGAGCTGCAGGAAGACGCGCCTGGCGGCGGGCTCAGGGAGGCGGCGGTTGGGGAGGGACGCGAGCCTGGAGAGGAGGTCGCCGCCGGGGGCCAGCTCCATGACGAGGTAGACCTTGGAGCGCGTGGCGAGCACCTCGTGGAGGCGCAGCACGTTGGGGTGCCTGAGGCGGCGCATGGCGGCGACCTCGCCGATGACGCGCGCGTCCATGCCGGCCGTGGCGGCCATCTCGGGCTTGTCGAGCACCTTGACGGCCACGGGGTCGCCGCCGGCGAGGGAGCGCGCGTGGTAGACCTTGGCGAAGGTGCCGCGGCCCAGGAGCCGGCCCAGCTCGTACTTGCCTAGCAGCGGCGCGCCGTGCTTGTTGCCTCCTGCTGCCTTGGTCTTGGCGACGGCGGCGGCGGCCATGTGGATCGACGGATGCGACGGCGGCGCCGAGGCGGGCGGATCGGCCGCTTTGATTTGGTATCGGGAGGGCTGATGATACGGCGGCGGTGTTGTGGAGGGGGGACGGGTATATATGGGGCGACTGTGGTTGGGTTTGGCACGTTGTTTATGCCCTAGTGGACTCTCTCTGTTTTGTCTCTAGCTTTTGTTCTAGTGGTGGCAAATAGGTTTACTTCTCGCTGGTTCCAAAAAGATAACGATATTTTGGAACGTATAAATTTGATATCAATTTAGAAGAATAAAATAAAACCTTCATTGGTAGATATAGCTCTTCTGAATTTAACCCGAGATAACGATATTTTGGAACGTATAAATTTGATATCAATTTAGAAGAATAAAATAAAACCTTCGTTGGTAGATATAGCTCTTCTGAATTTAACCCGTCGCCGCGAGGACTGAGCTGTCGATGTGCTTTCACATAGATATATATTAGGTCTGCATTCAACAAAAAATATCCTCAAAATCATCTATTTCACCATACGTTCCGAATTTTTAAAAGTTCTTGCATTTTTCTGAATCACATGTATATGGTGTTGTACTGCATATGCTCACTCATTTTTAGTCCGTCCATATGTACTCCACACTAAAATATCTAAACTATCTTAAATTTTTTTGTACCAAATTGTCTTCAAACTTCATCAAGTGTAATTTAAAGTTTTAAGATTTTACATTTTGCCCTCTGAACACACCTTTCTCAAAGCTAATCTACCATTACTCTTCCACAGAGTGAAAAATACAGGCATCATATACTGTAGTTGTTATGTTGTATCATTCTATCGTATGCATATACACAAATGTTTGATGTAGCAGGACATGGCCTACGGATCCTTTGTTTGTTTGCGAGGAGAGCGCCTCCATCCCAGATCAGATCATGCATGTCGACCGCGGCTCCTGCTATTTCCGAGGGCCAAACCGAATCGAGGCAGCTCAGGCTCAGCTAGCTGCTGCGGCATAGGCGTAATGCGGTTTGGGTCCCAGAATGTAGGAAGGAATCATGGAATCATTCCTTCTTCCGCTCTCCCCTGCATGCACGGCTGGGCTGGGCTGGACTCCGCTGTGCTGTGATACCGGAGCAGAACTGCCGCGGAAATATCGGGACGTCCAGTGGCAGTACAAGTAGATCTGGCGCTAAAAAAGGTCAAATCTAGGGCCGTGTATGGTATGGTCGCGCGGCTGGCTCCAGTCGCGCTCCAGCCATGGAAGCCGCCTGGCGTGTACCCGAGGTCAACAGCGGCCGTGTTCCCGCCCCCTGCGGCAGCAGGAACCTTCACGATTGGAACTCTTCAGATTTTTCTCTCCCCTCGAATTTCCCTTTTTTTATAGAACCTTTTTTGATAGAAGGAAAATATATTGCTCTGCAACAAAAATATATCAATATCTACTCAAGATATTAAGAATTCTTCAAGATATTATTTTGTTGAATGTTGACGTAATATCTATGTGAAGCATATCTAGACCTCAGTCCTTACAAAGAGATTTTTTTTTATTTTTTTTGGAATTAATATGAAATTTGTATGATCCAAAATATCATATACGGAAATCAAAGAACACACGTTGAGGGAAAAATTACACCATGTTGGGTGGGATTACCCCTAGACAATTGACGTGATTAAATAGAGTATTTGCATATGATAAGGAAACGTAATTAAATTCTGAAGAAAAAATGTCCAGACTAGTGGTGCAACGCAATACAAACTATAATTCAGAATTTTTTCTCAAAAAAACTATATGGCTTATATTCAGGAACAAAGGAAGTAGGTATTTAGATAATAGTAAGACAACTGATTTCGAACTGAGAGGATATATTTATATTATAAAGGAGACAAAACAAAGAGGCAAATGTCAACCGTCACACACACCCCACAGACACACTCACAAATATATGTTATGGTGTTGAGCCTGAATTGATCGATGGTGACACTGTTTTGGTTGCACTGGGACATGTTAGACTCCTTTTCGGTTAAGAACCAGCCTATGGTTGGATGGTTAGAGGGCAGTGACACCTCCAACCAACCAAGGATCAAACCTCTTTTAATGTTTTGGTGTCTCGTAGGCAGATTTTTTTTTCAGTAGGAGCAATGTTCCCATCGATACCGAGCCCCCGTTCCTCCTTCCACAGACCCAGTTCCACTTACCCCTGCTGCCAGTGGCAAGAGCCGCTGGACGAAGCCTGAGCGGTGTCGACGGCAGTGGAAATGCCACCACCCGCTTTTTGGTAGGGAGGCGTTGGGTCTCCTGTTTTGCAACATGTTGCGTCGTCGCCCTCTTGGGGGGCGTGGTCGTGCAACTCCAATTTCTCTCAGTCTTGGTTTGGTGTCATCGGTGGGGAAGTCTGGATCCTGTCCCGAGGCACCTTGGTGCTTTGTGAGGGGTGTTTGCGGCGGCCTCCTATCTTATACACGTGACTTTGTCTTCACCACTCTTCGTTCTCGTTGTCCGCTGGCAGGATCTGCGCTCCATGGCCCAGAGCGAGAGTGCAGGCGGCCCTCTCCAGCGACAACTTGGTGGTTTTGGTGTGTATGTCTGGTGGTTTCATGGGGATGCGTGGTGGCATCTCTAGTTAGTTATCCTGGGTGCGTCGTAAGGGTGTGGCTACTCCTTTTTGTCTTGTTTATCTTTGATCTGCTTTATAAAAGTGTCCCTTATCACTTTATATCGGTTTTTGTCGTATTATGGCTTTATTTATAAAACGGAGCAAAAGCCTGTATCATAATAATGAGATACATGTGGTGGCTTTGTCAATACCAAAGGCCACCATATCAGATCTCGAAGGTGCTCGTAGGAGTGGGTACGTAGTTGCGTTTTATAGGGGTGAGTGTATGTACTTGTTATTTGTGAGCGTCCGCGTTCTATATTGTTTTTTAAGACTCTGATTTTTGTTCCTTGTACTCCCTAGATACATCTGTTATTTGCGAAAGGTAATATGAGTCGGAGAGAATAGCTTTTTTTTGTTATTCTTTTTTACTGTATTCTCCCTCCCCGGGGGTGTTTTCGTTACCCCGGAGCTCATTTTCTGAGCGTCGTATGGAAAAGAAAAAAAACTGACACGCGCGGGCATGAGCTCTTTTCGGTTGGCACATGGATCCAGCATACATGTATGAACTGGCTATGCCAGTCAGACTAGCAGCTAGGCGGCAGCTTCATCAGTGTCAGTGTCACGAACAGAGCAGGTGCAGGGAACGATCGCGGCCAGCGCCAATCGAACAGAACAGAAGAGCGGCTAGCTTTCTCTGGGCCGTCGGCTTGGCCTGACGCGCAGGGTGATGCCAATATTTTGCTTTCTCTCTCGGCCGTCGGCTTGGCCTGACGCGCAGGGTGATGTCTATGTTCCTTCCTATCTACCGTGCGCGTCGCCGTCGCACCGCGTGCTCTATACCTCTCTAGTGCCATGACGTCTATGCCAACGGATGAACGGCCAACCTGCTGCCGGCTCCGCCCTGTTTCAGCTTCAATGTCATGTAGGGACTCAACGGAGGAATTCAGTTTTGAACCTGAACAAAACATCAGACAGAGATCTGCATGTGGCTGATTGTAGCATGCACGTGTGCAGAACCTGAAACGTTGACTCCAGCTGGAAAGAGCAGAGCAGCAGAGCAGGTGATGAGCCGAGCATATATAGGAGCAGTACACGTCGATACGCACACTGGGACTCGAAAGGTTCGGCGCTCGTTGCAAGGAGCAACGTGTGGTGCTTCCACACAGCATATGCTACACGGAACCTCTCCGTCTCCATGCAGAAAATATAGGATATTCCAACCTGCTCCATCAAAGTAGTACTCAGTAATATACTCCCTCAATTTAGAAGTTATCCCGAGTCCCATCCGCCCAAAATGTACATATGTACATATGTTTATTATAAGTTATCCCGAGTCCCATCCGCCCAAAATGTCGGAGGGAGCTTGAAGAAAACAACATGCATGTGATGATTTCAACTACAGGACATTATCGCCACGCCGTATATTTCCAAAGGGGATGTTTCCAGGGCAGTAGCGATGTGTCAGATGAGCAGACTCTAGAAAGTGCAACGCACACCATATCCTTGTTTAAAAAACTGCTGAAACCCGTACCTTTTTCCGTATCTTATTGCAGGGGACGATTAAAATATGCAGAACGAGCGACTGCGCGACGGAAAAAGAGGGCCCGACCCGTAAAACAAATCTAGCAAAGTACCATACGTGTATCTTTTTTATCGGTTCATAACCAAAAAGAACACGCGCACAAGGACTAGCTAAACAACTGATCTGTATTCACCTACCTAATGCCCGTCTAACCCACTAGCTAGGAAAATTTGCAGAGAATTCACGCCTGCCGAATACTTTAGGGAGCTTTCAACACGAGCACTTATAAAATTGTCATTTCACGAGAAAAGCTTATCGCAGAACACTTATAATTATCAAGGTTAGACACACCTAATTGTATATAATCCCTCGGTGTCTTGTAGAGGCATAGAGCCAATATCATAAACATGTTATGCAATAGATTACTCCTTAGCTCATTTTTTTTATAAGCGAACATCAATAAATAAAATATCTGAAAGATGTATGAGTAACAATTGTAGTGTTGACTTCCTATATCCTCATGGTATTCTCTTACTTTACTTTTTCCACATAGCAGTGCTCACCATAAATGAGAGAACAAAATCCAGGGGTACTTTTCCGTTATGGGTCCTCCTTAACTACATTCATCTTCATTCGCAAAAAAAACTACATTCATCTTGACGAGGAGACTGAACACATATTGTTTGGAACGGCATGGCTAGCAACGAGTACTCTACCTCAAGACTGGTCGGACGTCCATAGCCTATTACATGTAGCCAACCACACAAAGAATTTTATTTTTGAAGGCGCCCATCCCGTTTGAATCTTTCTTTTTTCTTGGTGATTGGTTAAGATGAATGTGTTATCCAAGATCATGTCCCAAGAGAATTATAATCTGAAGTGCAACCATTGCATTTTTTGCAACTAACGTGAAGACTACCACATATGAGAAACCAAATAAAAGTAATCATGAATATATGTATGTCAGAGTAATACGTTTCAAATTCATCGAGGTTAAGTCTACTCTCTGCACTATGATAATTTTATCCTAGGTGACAATATAATTACTATAGTTTAGGATATTATATAAGTGTAACATAACCAAATTTTTGTTATATAAAAGGTCATGGTGATAGCACACCTTAAAATATCAAAATTGTACCTGGATGTCAATATATAGATATTTTGAATAGAGATATGCCTCCATTTTTTTAAAGGCGTTACCTTTGTTTTACAAGGTGTGAGGTTGTAAGCTTCCTCACATGAGACGAAACTCTCTTATCCTTATTTGGAAAATGAGTATTTGTCGTTATTACACGTTTCCATATATGTGTATAAACTTGCATGTAACTTATATTTTTATAGTTATTTCATGATTGTGTTACTTTCAAGATAGAGACATATAAATAATCTAGAAATGACATTGACTTATATACCGTTGAATGGTATAGATACATATTTTCAGGGGACAATACTTTGGGGTGCTTCAGCAATTCTAAAATATGCACACCACATAATGTGATTTATGAATATCTGGCGTCATTTGGCATCATAGACAATTTTTTCTTTTATTTTTAGTGGCTCCACGTGAATCTAGATATGATATGATGACTAACACAAGTCCACTTGTATGTCACTTGGCCCCGCCTTCTTGAACATGTGGACTACCGAAGCCGGTGACTACTTCAAGGGTATTTTTTTTTTAATTTGCATGATTGCAACACCAATTTCCCACAAGTTCACAAGTTAAAAATAGTGGGGCCAAGTGACATTCAAGTAGATCCTGGAAGGTGACATGTTGCATAAATATTTACCATGTACAGTAGTGATGAAACAAAAATATTATATGTGTGTAGCATTACCAAACGTGCCAGTCTTGTATTTTTCTCTAGTCTAACAATTTTGAGCGTTGGATGACCTACTAATTTAATTTCATACCGCCGCAATTTTTGCTTCACCAAGTGTGCATTTGGTTTTGAAAGTGGTCACAACTATATATAGGGGCGTAAATGGTACGGATAATTTCTACTCCGAATTCGCATCCGCATCCGTTTTTAAGGATATGGTATGCAATTCTTCAAATCCGATAGATATGGGAGCGGATACGGATATTATTCATGCGGATATCCGACGATATGGTAGCAGATATGGTATTCTTATTATCCGGCGGATACAGATTATCTGCCATTTTTCACGGATTATCTAACCTTTTCTATTAGGATAATCTGGTTTGAATATCTAAAAATCAGCCCAAGTATCAGATTAGTACCTAAATAGCCATGTTTATATATAGCTTATAACCCCACCTATTACATAATCATCACATGCTTATATGTTTATTCTAGCTTCCTTGTTTTCTCCTACTTAGCCGTAGCTTATTTTTATTTCTTCACAAAAAAACGCAACATAAAATTTACGCAAGTATTATTTAATATGGCATTGGTCTTGTGTAATGCTATTAAGTACTAAGATCTTCACATTAATAAAATTTTAAATGATTTGCCACTCTGAATATGTTTTGTTCATATTTTTTGCAGTGGTGTGTCATGATGCGCGTATTTATCTGATAATTGTTGTCCGTTTCCAATCCGAGTCCACTCCATTTCTGATCCGAATTCATAGTCCAATATAATCCGCATCTGATCATTATCCGCTCCGGTATGAATCCGACAAAAAAATATGGTAAAGGATATGGGGAGAGCATTATATGATCTGTTTACTCCCCTAAGTATATAGGAGACAAAAATAAGAATAAAATTAAAATTAAAATTAAAATTACATTTTTGTGAACTCAACCGAGCAACTTTTGTTTTGAGAACCAAATCAAGATAGGTCATCTAAACTTTCTCTTGATTCAAAAAGTAGATTGTTCTGATGTAATTTAAACTTTCAACTTCATATTCAAAATTTACTAGAAAAGAAAGTTCCCCCTAAAAGGTATGAAAAATTCAGCAAATGGTAGCATTTGTGTGTTTCACATGTTCCCCTTGATTAATCATTTTAAGTTTTCTTACATTTTCACTATGTGAGCTTTTGTATATAGGTAGACTAACCTTAGATGTTCACTTCTATTTTGCATATTTTTGTGTGTGAACTAGAGATTATTGCATGCGACAATAGAAGTCAAGTGAGATACATCACTAATTATGTGAACAAATGTTTTGGCTTATGATAATTTTCAAATATGATGAAGCTTAACTTTAGTGAACGTTAGATACTATGAAGATATATTAACCTTCAAATAGGAACGTTTGCTTCTTTATTATGGTTTGGCCACTGATTCTAAGAGTCCGGTATGGAAACCAAATGGCATGCATGATGAAGTACAACATAAATATTTATCTTTTGACGGAAAATAAATCTATGAAACTCGTGCTGGAGTAGAAAAGTTAGCTAGTATGAAAGCTAATACAGCTACCCACTGCTGCTTTATAGTTAATCATAAAAGTCCACAACTCTTTTGTTTTTTTTACACATTTTTCATATGCATGGTACCATTTGTTACCATTTGGTCAAGAATTTTTTTGCTAAGTTAGGACATGCAGAAGTACAAAAGTATTGTAGTTTGTCTGCTTGTTAGAACAATTTGTGTGATTTGAACCTTTTGGTTTCCCTAACAAGTCTACCGCATATGTGGCATCCTATTTTACAATTTAAAGGAACTAAGAGAACATCATGTGTCACTAGAGGTTGCTACAATATATGGCCATGGACTATGTGGAAACAAGGAATTAAACTTGTTTTTGAACTATTGTGATTCATTCTATTGGCCACCAGCTATTAATTAAGCAACTTTGTAGAAGGATAACCAACAAGAAATGCCCCAAGACGCTCCATAAAAAGCTCCAGGTATACCCAAAGCAATATGATGGCTTGAAGCCTTTAGTTGAGAAGTCATTGTTGCCTAACAAAAATTTATATGGGGCAAATCTAAAATTATTTCATTGTTTTATTGCCTTGATTCGCTTGTGAGAATATTATTGATGCTTTTACCATATCCTTTTTGTTCACATTCAGCCAAATCTTCTGTATTTGCTATAAACATGTAGTTTGGTTTGCTATAATTAAATAAATTTGGAGACTTTCCGTACTATAGAATAATGCGCTAGTACACCACAAGTAGCACCCACACAGGATGATGACAATAATACACAAAAGTTATTCCAATGTAGTGCTATTTCACTAATGTATGTTGATCCTCTATGTGCGGCTAGAGATTTTCCAATTGATCATGGATCTCTGACATTTTTTTAGGTACTCCACATGAAACATTTTAATCAGCACAAAGCAGGAAAACCCAATTTCAACCAAAGTTGGTTTCAGGATATTAGGAATCATTATGGTTGTATAAATTCCTGCATCACATAAGTACGATAGTATTTGACATACTAGGTTTTGTTTACAAGGCATGCACGCAGTTTGAGGTGAACTTTGACCGTTAATTTTTGCTAACAAAAAATGAAATATATATTATAAAAATTATATTATTAGAAGATTTATATTCAAAAAAAGATTTCAATGGTATAATTTTTGTGACATATAATTCATAATTTGTTGACGAAAATTAGTGGTCAAAGTTTACCTATAACTGCGTGCATGTCTTGTAAACAAAACCGGAGAGAGTAGTCTGGTTGGACCATATAGTGTACGATACATATCAAGATACTGACGGGATGATATGTAAAATTAACTAAAAATCAGTTAAGTAAAATCCAAACGCTCGCTCCACACCAATGATTAGATATTACAAAGCTTAAACATAGGGTTTAATTTGTCCCATGGCGATTAGAAGTAGCTATCAACCAATTTGGAGCATAGATACGCATGTTAATTTTATATTCTTCTAATAATAATCTGTGAAAGCCACACAAAAAATCTTATCAGAATATCGGGTGAAAACCAAGTTATGGTTGAAACGGGTGAAAACAAAGTTTCCTTTTTTTACGAGAAAAAAGTTTCGTTTTAAAAAATACATTTTGTTGGGAATGTGGTGTTCTGCAAACCCTTCATGATCGGGTATAAGTTACACCGCACAATACAGCCGATCCAAGGGGAATAATGGAGGATGCATCCATCTCAAGTTCATATATAATGTCGGACAGTGACAAGTGATCAGCGAAAGAACCCTTCATGATCGGGTATAAATTAACTGCACCTGCGTTGGCCATCCATTTGATAGACAGTGACCTGGCGTGAAATGAGAACCAAGCTTTAGATTCGCATTTCGCTGTCAAGATTCGGTTGATGGCGGTGTTTAACATTTGATGATGCTGAAGTTGGAATTTTTTTTTTTTTTTTTTGAGTATGACGGGGGGGATTACTCCCCACCGCTTGTATTATATTACTCTCAAGGGGACTTTGGCAGTCAGTTCGTTACAACAAAATCAGGGGGGAGGAGGAGATTACAAGGCGCAATTACAAATTTGAGGTGAGGAGAAAGGTTCGTAGGGAGTCGAGGAGGGGGCGATCGTCGATACAAAAACGCCATCTCCAAATGGCGATGTCAGCACAAGCACGGTGGATGATGGTGTGCCGTGTGCAGGCGATGCCGTTGAAGACCCTGTCGTTCCTCGCCTTCCACAAAGCCCATAACAGCGCAGCGATGCCAACATGCCAGACGTGGGTGGCAACCGCTGGTGGGGAGGGAAGGCTCCAAATCGAGAAGCTCGCAGCGGGAATGGAGACGCCGATAGCATCCCAAACACTAGCGGCAAGCGTGCAGTCGAAGAAGATGTGTCGCCCCGTCTCGTTCGCGGAGCAGGCGGAGCAGCAGGCGGAGGGGGCGCAGTTCTTGAAGAACAAGTTGGCCCGAGTGCTTAGCCGATCAATATCGGCAAGGTAGGTGAAGATCTTCAGCTTGGCGGGGAGCCGCGATCCCCACGCAGTACATGCGGAGGCGTCCTCAGGAAACGAGGGCGACAGCATGCGGTAGGCCGCCCGAGAGCTGAAGGGCGTAGAGGTGGACGAGTCGATGGAGCGCGTGTCGTAGCCGCCCCGAAGCGTAGAGGGGTCAAGGTGCTGCGTGACCCAGCCGAGCTGAGTCGAGGCAGCAGTCGTCAGGCGGGGCTGCAGGTGGAGGCCGGTGGAGACCGCTGCCGCGACCGAGATGTTGGGTCGCAAGCAGTGGGAGAACAGAGCGGGAAACCTGTCGGCGAGGCACGGCCCCGGGAGCCACTTGTCCTTCCAGAAGGCAGTAGACGATCCGTCGCCGATGGAGACCCTGGTAATAGCACGGTAGAGCGGGAGACATCCTGCAACAATTTTATCCATAAAGGACGGGGAAGTCGCAGTATCCCCAAGATCCCGTGGAGAGTGTCGATGGTACCACTCCTTCCAGGGGAGGCTCTCATGTTGGTGTAGTTTGTGGATGAAGTTCAGCAGCAGACACCTGTTTTGTCGGTGGAGATCCTTAATGCCGAAGCCGCCCTCCTGCTTAGACAACAAAACCTTATCCCAAGCGATTAGACAACGAGCACCCGAGCAAGAATCCTTGCCGGTCCAGAAAAAAGCACGGCGCCTTTTATCTATACTCTCAATCACACCACGAGGTAGCAAGAACGAACACATGAAATAGGTAGCGAGGTTATTGAGAACTGCATTACACAACACAAGCCGGCCCCCCCGAGGAGAGAAGAAGCGCGCGCCAGCCAGAGAGTCTCCTATCGAAGGAAAGAAGAAGCGGGGCGTAAGCCGAGATCGGAAGTTTGGTAGGGGAGAGAGGTAGGCCGAGGTAGGGTTGGGGAAAGGAGGAGACCGGGCATCCGAGGGCCGAGGCCATCCCGGTGGCATCCTCCGGGGGAACATGCATGGGGATGAAACAAGATTTGTGGAAGTTAATGGCAAGGCCTGTAGCGGAGGCAAAATCGTCAAGCACCACTTTGAGGTGGGAAACAGCCTGAAGATCGGCCCTGCAGAGAATCAGTGTGTCATCAGCGTATTGGAGAACGGGGCAAGGAAGATCAGGGGAAAGAGGGTGGTGCATCTTTCCGTCGACCCAAGCCTGGCGGACGAGACGTTGGAGAACGTCAGCCACAATGATAAAGAGGTAGGGGGATAGAGGGTCACCCTGCCGGAGGCCGTTACGGCATCGGATCCAATCCCCAGGGACCCCATTAAGGAGGATGGCGGTATGGCCGGTAGAAAGAATGAGGCGGAGCCAACCGCACCAACGGTCATCGAAACCTCTCACCCTGAGGATAGTCAGGAGGCTGTCCCAGTTGACCGAGTCGAAGGCCTTCCTAAAATCAAGCTTGAGGACCACAGAGGGAGCTTTCTTGAGGTGGCAACAACGGACGAGGTCAGCGGCGTAGACTATGTTTTCAGAGATTCGACGACCGGAGAGGAAACCAGTTTGGTCAGCATCCACAAGCGAGTGGATGGCAGATTGGAGGCGTGAGGTGAGCACTTTGGTAATCGCTTTCATGATGCAGTTTTGGAGAGAAATGGGCCGGAATAAGGACGGGTGGTTGGCGGCATCTGTCTTCGGCAGGAGGACAAGGAAGGCCCTGTTGATCCGGGAGAGGTCTATGGTACCATCATAGAAGGAATCGAACACCGCAAAAACATCATTCGAAAGAAGCTCCCAGAAGGTAGTGTAGAAGGCAGGGCCGAAACCATCGGGGCCCGGGCTGGAAAGCTTGTTCATGTCGCAAAAGGCCTTCCGAATTTCGTCGCGGGAAAAAGGGGCGCTAAAAGTGGTTTGGAGGGAGGGGGAGCCGGCATAAAGGTCTGAGAGGGAAAAATGCCAAGTGCAATCCGTAACGGAGCCAAGGAGGCTAGAGAAGAAACTCTTAAGGATATGAGCTTTGTCATGGTGGGTGGAGCTGGGGACCCCATCCACCACAAGGGTGGGGATGGAGTTGCGGCGAAGGCGGCAGGTGGCGGAGGCGTGAAAAAATTTTGTGTTCTCATCCCCTTCAAGCGCATACTTGACCTTTGCTCTGGTCTTCCAATAGATGGAACGTTCCTTAATGGAGAGATGGAGAGCGTCCATAGTAAGGGACCGAAGGGAGTTTTCCGGGAAGGAAAGGGGGCGTGACTCTTCCAAGATATCGAGGAGGTTAATAAGGATCCGGCAGTCTTTTTCTCTCTGGACATGGGGGAGAGCGCGTTTTGCCCACCTCTTACATGTAGCCCGACAAAGGCGGAGGCGGGCTACGATTTGAGCAGTAGGATCGGGGCGGGACACGGAAGACCAAGAAGCAGAGATCGAGCTACGGAAACGATCGTGAAGTGCCCAGGAAGGTTCAAACCGGAAAAAACCACGCTTTGGGACAACAGTGGAGATTGTGGCAATAAGGGGGACATGGTCAGAAGTATCGTGGGTAAGAGAGGCGAGGGAGGAGGATGGAAATGCCGCGTTCCAGGCGTGGTTAATGAACACGCGGTCAAGCCGAACGAGGGTAGGGGTCTCTCTCCGATTTGACCAGGTGAACAGCCGGTCGTGAAGGGGGAGTTCGATGAGGGCCAGGTTGTTTATACTGTCGTTAAAAAGAGAAGCTTCCACATGCGAGAAGTTATCGTTATTTCTCTCCGAAGGGTCCCTGGTTAAGTTGAAATCGCCGGCCAGGAGCCAGGGAGTGTTGTCGTTGGGCTCGTGGGTGGCTAGATCAAGAAGAAAGCTAGCTTTATCAGCATGGGAACAGGGGGCGTAAACATTAGTAAAGCGCAGCAGGGAGCCATCGGCGTGAAAGGAAAGATCAGTGGTGAGAATATTAGTCGAGGAGATCGTATGCGCGAGGCTGAAGACATTCTGGTCCCAGGCAGAAAGCAGCCCACCAGAGGCCCCAGTAGAGTCGACAGACACGAAAGAGCGCAGGGTGGGAGGGAGAAAGGAAGCAGCCTTAGCGGGAGTAACATGGCCCAGCTTGGTTTCTTGAAGGCCGAGGAAAGAGGGCCGGGCCACAAGGATGTCAGCGAGAACAGCCAAGCATTTATTGTCGTCTCCTAACCCACGGACGTTCCAGGAGCAGACTAGGAAAAAAAGATTACTCATAATGACACAAGGTAAGCACCAGAGGGTAACTAGAAGTGGAGCAAGCATGGATTAGATGATAACCGGAGGCCATTACAACGTCCAGATTGGAAAAGAAATAAATAAAAAAAGGCGAAACTCTAGCAGGCAAGCCTACGAAGGAGCTGTTCCAGCTGCTCAAGCTAAGGATGGGGAACCTAGGGGGATACAAATCAGAGGCAAAGGATTAAGATCCAGTGCCTTGATGAAGACAAGACACCGATGAACAGTATGATGCCTTGACTTGTTTCTAGCCATTGGATCAATAATGGATGCTCAGATGAACCTGAACAGTCCACTGCTACAGGGCTCGTCTACAGTACAATTGCTACAGGGAATCGGACGCACTATGCATGCTACAGACAATCTACAGTGCAGCTGCTACAGTGTTTGATCTTGTCTGTCGATTTTTGATCTAACGGTTCAGTCGACAAGGCACCGTACTGTTCACTTGTGCCTTGCCTTTATCAAGGCACTGGATCTCGGTCCGCGAGAACCACGCAGGGACTAGCCGGGATTGCTTGAACACAAGGGGACTGGAGCATCATCCAGAACCGGAGGGCACCACGTCGCGGTCAGAGACGGCATCAGGGTCGACACCGCAGGCAGCCGCAAGCGCCTTGAGACGCGGCAGGGGGATGGCATCCGGGACGCCATCGTCGAAGCCGGCCACCACGGCCGCAGCACGAAGACGAGGTGACCCGCCGGAGAGGTCGAAGCGAGAGGCCTTGACAGCCTTAGCCTTGGACAGCATGTTGACGAAGTTCTCGGGCTCCTTGGAAGCTAGGCGGGAGCTCCGGCGAGCCTTGAAGGCTGAGTCAACGGCCCGCTTGCGGCGGACGCGCTGCTTGCGCGCGGCGTCCTCGTGTTCATCACCGGAGGCAGCGAAAGCCGGCGGCGGAGGAGCACGGGCAGAGGCCGGGGCGGGGTCAGAAGAACCGAGGTCATCCTCGTCAGTAGGAACCAGCGGAGTAGCCGGGGTCCCTAGGGTATCATACCACTGCAGAAGAAGCGGGGCGTGAGTGCCGTGGCAGGAGGAAGAACTGGGAGAGATGATGGGGGCGTGCAAGCAGACCTGATCAGCACTGAGGCCCTCCTCAGGGAACTGGGCGGCGAGCCGGCGGGCCAGGACTCGATCCCAGAGCTCAGTGGGGCTGGAGCGAGGCGGGGCAGACACAGGGTCGGACGGGAGGCCGGCGTCGAGGACGTTGAGGGAGGCAGAGATGCCGGCCCGACGACGCTCCACAACACGGCGCCACAAGTCCATCAGCGCGGAGTGGGGGCCGAAACTGGGAGCCGGCAGAGGCGCCGATAGAGGCGCCTCAGGGAGGGAGTCGGTGTCGATGTCACTCATCCTGGACGCGCGCCGGCCGCGTCCTGGGGACGAGACAGGTCCCGAGCCACCCAGGTCATCGAAGTGGGCGGAGGAGACAGAGGAGCCGTTCTCGTCACAAGACCAGACACGGACAACCCTGATGCTCACCTCCGTCACTGAAGAACCGTCGAAGTTGCGGACGAGCAGGGCATGGGGCACGTCCTTGGCGTCCTCCAACTTGATCACGAGACGCACAGCAGAGTAGTCAAGCTCGTTGAGGCAGAGGGGGTCGATGCAGCAGACGCTTCCAATGGAGCGGAAAGCAGTGCGGATCCCGCCCTCGTCCCAGTGCTCGATGGGGAAGCCGGTGGCGGAGAGCTGGGCGAAGAAGGAGAAACCCCAAGTGAACCGGTTGTGGCCGTCCTCAGGCCGCTCAAGCCGGACGGAGTGCCCGTCGTAGTTGATGGGGAAGAGCCGCATGGTTTCCTCCCTCGACTCCGGCGAGGGGAAGAGCACCATGAGGGCACCGAAGTCGCTTGCAGCGAGCCCGATGAACGGGTTACCGCCACGCTCCTCAAACACCCGACGAAGGAGGAAGCCGGGCGAGCTGGAGGCGGGCTCGATGATCGCGTAGGCGAACGGGCGGCTGCCAGAGACGTTGTGGGCCGGGGGCATGAAGATTTCTGCGTACTCCGGCCGCACCGGCAGGAGGTCGTCCGCATCAGCAGCCGGCGGGGGCCGGGGAGGGCTGGCAGCAGCCTGCCTCCCAGCGCCAGACGGGGGAGGGGCGAAGATGGGTGGCCCATGGATGCCCGAGCGTGGCGTCGTGGTCGGGGAAGGGGTGTCAGCACCCGGGAAGCCTCGTGGATAGGGCGTCGGAGGCCGGAACATGGGCGGGCGGAAACGTTGTCCAGCGCTGTCGACGCGAAAACGATCCAGGGGGCCGGCAGCAGCAGGCCCCTGGCGCGGCGAGGGCGGAGAGGCGGACCGGGAACGGGAGAGGCGCAGGGACATCCTGGGAGGAGCCAAATCAGAAAGTGAGCCAAGATTGGGAGCTGAGAGGGAGTAGGTCAGGGGGGGAGACTCACATGATCGACGTTTGTGGCCGGACCGGCCACACGCAGCGCACCAGAGAGGGTCCCGGCAGCCCCGAACACCGTGCTCGGGCGAGAGGCAGCGGAAGCAGAGTGGGCGGCCCTTGATTGGGGAGAAAACGAGCTTCTTGCGTCGTAGCGGTGGTGAGGGAGATGAGGAGAGCAGTGCATCCTTATAGGTGCGAGGAGGGGAGCGGGGGGAACCAGGCGAAAAACCAGCGGACATGACCGAGCAGTGGAGCTCTGCGGTGAACGGCGGAGGAGCAGAGCTCCCATGCTGGGCAGCTGAGAAATCAACAGGATTCGTGGGTGTGAGAGAGAGATCTTGCGCAGAGGGAGAAAACGAGGCGCGCGGCGATGGGACCGAACAGGAATCCGGCTCGCGTGCACTGAAAAAGAGCTCATCCACCGGAGCGGCGTTGAGGAGCGTCTCAGCCGGATTTGCGGGTGTGGGAGAGGAAGAGGGGCGGAGAAGCGGAGGAGTGGGCGAGTCGCAGAGGGCAGGTTGACTTGGGGAGCGGCTGGGGGTTTTGTCGTGTCTACCGGGAGGGGAAGGTGGGGCCTGGAAGGCGAGAACTTTCACAGCGGGCTCCCCAACCACGAGGGACTGCGTGGTCAAGGCCACGCTGGAGTTTGACTCGCGGTCAGCAGCCGTCGCGCACGGCGCCGCCGCCGAGCAAGAAGCAAGCAGGGCAACCGCGGCAGCGGCTTCGAGCTCCGAGCGGTGGAGGAAATACACAGATTTGCCGAGACGGACATGTCTGTGCGCAAGGATAAAATCCACGACCGTGGCATTGGCAGCCCTGGCAGAGAAGATGCCACCGCCATGGCTGCACACGGCGAAGCTGTCCGGGAACGCTGTCAGATTGAAATTTAGAGCATTGCGCACGCAGAAGGAGTTGTAGCGGGGGGACAGGCTACCGGGAGTGATCCAGAAAACGCAAACCTCGCTAGCTAAACCATGAACCGAGCTTGCAACCATGGTGTGAAAGGTAGAAAGCATAGAGTCAAGGAAAGCCGCACCTGGGGAGAGGTACTGCACGCCGTCGCATCTCAGGACCGACCGAGATGCAGTGAAGGGGCGTTCGCTGCGGTCATCGGCAGGGGAAGCAGCATCGTTGCCAGAAGCTGAAGGGCAAGCGGCGGCATCAGGATCGCCGGCCGTCGCCGCAACCGTCGTCGAGAGGACGGCAGGAGCAGCGGCAAGCCAAACCGGCAGCACGGGCGACTGCGCCAGAGGAGCGAGCGGGAGTAGCAGGTTGGGCGGGACGGAGCCAAAGGAGAGGTGGGGGAGGAGGTGGTCCGGTGGCTGAGCGCGCGCCGGCGACGCGGAGTCGCCCTTGCGGTCGCCAGAGCACATCCTATTCGCGTAGGTCTGAAGTTGGAATTGACCTAGTGGAGGCAGTGGCGAAGCTAGAGTGTCTAGTCACTGGGTTCATTTGCCTTGTTTGCTGTGTAATTGCTAGCTAAGAGATAGTGATAGAAACTAAAGTAGTGAAGTATTTAGAAATCTCGTTGGGTTCATCTGAACCCAACCGGGGTTGTACTGCAGCTCCGCCACTGAGTGGAGGTCTAGATCCGAGATCAATTAGTGCCACTCTTGGACTAAATATTTCAAAGTGGTTGAAGGGTGACGCCATCTGAACACTCTTCAGTATTACCTTATGCTCGGCATTGAGTCCTCGGCATTTATCGGTGTTCCAGAGAATTGACCTGGTGAAAAATTTACCTTGTTTGGTCGAGCTAGCTATTCTCGTTAGTTATCAATGCATGAACATATGTGCCTTGCAGTTTAGCCTGGAGTAGTACTTACTAAACCGGGTTAGGTTTACGAACTGGAGCTTAATCAGGCCATACTTTTCAGCAATCACCGTGATACGCACTCTTGCCGGCATCTGAAATTCCTAGGCCACACATGGAGAAAACAGAAACAAGATCTGCAAGAGCAAATCTTGCTAGCAAGCCAAATATGTCGATATAGACAGTTCATGGTTTGGCAGTCCCCATCCCCAATCCCCACACACCGTGGTGCAAGAATCGCACCACTCGTGGTCCGTATCGTCTCAGCAAATAATATCTGGGGCGACGCCACCAACTAATGGAGCCCATCGCCATTGTTCGCTGCTGAAAACACTAAATTAGGCTGTACTTAAAGGACAAAGATCCGAAACGGAGAGATCGAGCCAATCGGGCTCTTTGTTTCTTGCTACTGATCGTATTATTATGCGTCTCAATAGGCATCAGCGTCTCTGTTCTAGGCCCTACGGGGAATGCATTTTGGTTAAACAAAGACAAATGGTGCTTGGGGCTTTCAGGGAAAGCAAAGGTCCATTGATGACTGCTTGTTTCCTTATGAATTTTCTAGGTACCAGTGGCCATTCCACCTCCGGGCAGCAGGCCCGGCCGGCACCACGCGCGGTCAGGGCTGGTCGTCACAGCCTACCTCCCTACCTCGTGAAGATCTTTTGCCCTGAAGACGAATGGTTCTGGCCGTCGTAGCGATGTATATATATATATATATGGTTTGCATACCTCAATTTTAGTATAACCGGTAGAGAATATGTTCAACAACAGCGTCACGGATACAAAGTCAGGAGGTTCCTTGACCGACCAGTGACGATCAATGTCTAGAGAAATAGAACCTCACGTTTACATATGTGTCTAGACATTACAAAATTGACAAAAACAACTAATGAAATACTCATGCGATATGATGTGCATATGCGATCACAAAATTGCTCATGTAATATCTTTCTTGTCTGTTTGCCAATAGATATGGTTTGCTCAAACAATGTTTCTATTGTTTTTTTCTAAAAAATAGGCGCTTTTATTACTCAATCAAGCAATTACACCCGACCTCTGCATAGCTAAGATGCACATAACCGTTCAAATGTCTCAGGTATCAATAACTGAAAAAGGCGAAATACATATCAAGCATATGTTTCTATTGTTTGTACACAAAAGAATAATAGTTCAAATACGTCGTTGTGTGGTGCACTTTTTTTCAGTATATACATGAATTTTTCTTTATGGATACTTCAACATAATTCAAAGAGTAATTTTTCATTGTGTTACATCCACATGCACTATCCTCACCGTCAAAGGTTTGAGATCATGCTACAGAGCAACTCTAGCAGGTACGCTAAAATTCTGAACACAAAAGACGTTTATATCGCAAAAGGAAAAAACTAGCACGTCGGGCGGCCCACCTGGGTATTTCTTTCCCCAAGAGATCTTTTGCTCTGAAGACAAATGGCCCTGTCCTTCTTGGCGATGTATATATGTGGTTTTGCATGCCTTTCATTAGTCGTGTGGTTTCTTTAGTACAACTGGTGGAGAATTTCTTCACAAGATGGTCATGGGCACATAGTCAAGAGGTTCCATGACCGACAAGTGACGACCAATGTCTAAAGAAATAAAGGTCCAAACACCAGATTTCACTGGTTTTAATTGATTTTTTTGCATAAAAATCATGGGGTATATAAGAAATTTTTCCACCTGTGGCCAGGGCCCTTGCTGGTCCCTGTCTCCACCACTGGCGTCAAGGGCCTACATGACGCTTAGGAGCCTCATGTATATGCATGTAGGTGTAGCGATGCAAGGATTATCTAGTCCAACTACAACTTTTTTTCATTTGAAACGACATCTTATATTATATTTATCGAGGGAAACTAAAGCTAGTACAAAAGGAGATACAACTCAACACAAAATAACCAGCAGAAAACATAAATAACAAAAAACTATGCTGAACGTCTTCTTTCATTGTTCGATGACTGCCGGGATATAAAAATGTAGCCACCAAACAGAAAAGGATTAGGACACCTACAAATTCCCTCGCCAACCAAGGCTTTAAAGACCGTAATAACCACTTGCCATGAACAATGAGATAAATAACCGCTAAAGAAATACCGGCTGGGGATACATACACCCCAAGCAATACAAACCTGCAATCCTTCACCGTCAATCCAAAGGGTTTGAAGATCATAGACCTTGTAGTACACCTGAATAAACGAAGAGATCGAAGATGTCGTACCATATACCAGCCAACAACTTCCTTTGAGCAACACACCAACTACCAAGATCCAAAGATCCAACAAATCTGACACCAGCTACCCTCTATCACTAGCCATTGGTCGACATCAGGTCGAATGTTGAAGAGTTAGGGAGAGGCAAGAGAGACTTTATTCCACCACCACTTCTATGCTGATAGGCAGACAAAACCTAACAACAAGAACGAGAACACAAAAGAACATGTCCCCACCGCTCTTGCCGACAAGACCTCCCAGCCCGATCATAACTTTTGCATGTAAATATGGGTATTTCCTTTTTGTTTTTTCTATCTCTTCTTTTTATTTTCTACTCCTTTTCTTGTTTCAACAGACTTTTTTTTTGCAAAATACACGAATACTTTTTTTAGGGTAACCACACAAATGTTTATTTGAAATTCATACTGAACATCACAAACATTTACATTGATCTTATAAACAGTTTTTTAGACCGTATGAGCACTCCTTTTTCTTGTAAATAACTTCTTAAAATACATTTTGAAAAACTTTTATCTTAAAATACATGAATTTCATCATTTCAACATAAAAACATTAGTACATGTCAATGGGCCGCCCAGATCTAGCCCAGGAAACTACCGGTGTAGGGTTGTTACTTGACGCTTGACGTCTAGGCGTCAAATTCAAGCACACGGAAGTATTGGAAACCATAGCTTGCCCGGATAATATCAACATGCTTTGGGTGGCTTCTGATTGTCTAAATGTCATCAAAGAGATCAACAATGGGAGCTTGAGTAGCCAACAATGTATCATCATCAACACTGAACGACACCAAGTAAATGAGG
Organism: Dactylis glomerata; assembly: GCA_007115705.1. NCBI lineage: Eukaryota > Viridiplantae > Streptophyta > Magnoliopsida > Poales > Poaceae > Dactylis > Dactylis glomerata. Next base: position 2,275,851 of record QXEO01000204.1, on the reverse strand, counting down.
ATGCACATCGCCTCGCACGATTCAGCAACTACTTAAGCTATTGGAAGGCATGAGTGGTTTTCTGATCCCCTGTTGAGTTGGCTGTTGTTGTAAATTTTGAACAATTAATAAAGTTTCAGTAATTCTGCTAAAAAGAAGGAGCACCCGTAAAGCTGAGCCATGCCCATTGTTTGCTCTGTATATTAACCTGTGCACTGTGGAAAGAAATATAAAGCCTCGGAGGCCGGGATAGCCGCGCCTCTATGAAGTTCTACTAGCTTTGGACTTTTGGGACACTCAAATTGCTAAAAAAACTAGCAATTTGACGAGTAAATCTATGTAGCAGATAATCTAGATATTCCGATCATAGGGTTTTAGATGTTGTAGGTTTCAGTTTCGGCAGTTAAAAGACTTGGCCCTTTTCAGTTCCTAGTGTTCAGCATTGGGCAGAGTCGTGCCTGTACGATCTGTTCCATTTGAGCACGATCACCGTGGGCGTGTTCCTGATCGTGGGATGGCGCGATCTAGTAGGGGGCATTGCGATCTCCACGGCTTGCTTGTGTTTCCCTTCAGAATAAAAGGAAGAAGCAACAGAAAAGCAGTAAGTTGTAGGCTGCACAAAAACAGCGGTGTCTTCGTCTTCCTCTGCTCCTCTCTCTCTCTCTCTCTGAATTCGCGTGTGAGCTCGAGCTTCAGTTAGTTGTAGGCAACAATCTACACGTTTTTACCATTTACATGCACCCTTCAACTCGATACTTCCGCAGGATATGAGTATGATTTTGCATACCTAGCTGACGAACTCGTGGACAACACCATTGACCTCGATCATGCTACACCCGGGCACTTTGGCCACCCCCTCCTCCCTCATCTTCCCCCTGACACCCAAGCCGCGGCCGACCTCGCCGTCGCGTGCCAACACACTCGCCGCGAGCACGTACGCGCCGCTGTCCCGCGGGTCGCATTCCACGGCTTCCCGCGCCGCCCGGGCCCCCGCCTCGGCGTCGCCGTGCAGTCGGCATCCGGAGAGCAGGGCGCCCCAAATGGCCGCGTCCGGCTTCATCGGCATCGCCCGAATGACGCCCTCCGCCTCCTGGAGCCTCCCGGCCCGTGCGAGCGCGTCGACGAGGCAGCCGTAGTGCTCGATCCCCGGCGCGACGCCGTATTCGCTCGCCATTGACGCGAACAGAGCCCTCGCCTCGTCGGCCATGCCGGCGTGGCCGTAAGCCATCAGGATCGCGATGAAGGTGACGTTGTCGGGTCTCAGGCCGTAAGTTCCCAGCTCGGAGAACAAGGCGGCTGCTTCGTGGCATTGCCCGTGCGCTGCCAGCCCAAGCATCATGGCGTTCCAGGACGACAGCACGGCAAAGCCCTGCGACCTCGAGGCGTCGAACACCTGGCGAGCCTTGTGGTACGAGCCACACTTGCAGTACATGTCCACGAGCGCGGTGACCACCAGCGCGTTCATGGCGACGCCGCGCCTGTCGATGTACGCGTGCACCCACGCGCCCTGCTCCAGCGCGCCGAGGCTGGCGCAGCAGCCGAGGACGCTGACGAGCACGTTGGCGTTCGGCTCCACGCCGTCCGCCTGCATCGCGGAGAAGAGGTCCACGGCGTCCTGGCACCTGGCGGCGCGGGCGTACGCGCTCACCATGGCGCTCCACGTCGCCACGGTCCTGGCCGGCATGCCGTCGAACACCGCCCGCGCCTCGTCGACGCGCCCCGCCCTCGCGAGCGCCACGATCGCGCTGTTGCACGCCACGACGTCGAACTCCTGGCACTGGCCGAAGAGCGCCAGCGCCTCGTCTGCGCGGCCGCAGGACGCGTACATGGCGATCATGGAGTTGCGGGTGTACGCGTCGCCGGCGAGGCCGAGCTTGAGCGCCATGCCGTGGAGCGCCGCGCCGTCGCCGGCTCGCCCGAGGCGCGCGTACGCCGCGAAGAGAGACGGGAACGTGCGACGCTCCGGCGGCGTGGGCGACCGGAGCATGTCGAGGAACAGCGCCACGGCCGCGTCCGGACCGGGACCGTCCGACAGCGCCCTTATGGCGGTGTTCCACATGAAGGAGTTGGGCCTCGGGTGGTACCTGACGATGCGCGCGGCGTAGGCGGCATCGCGTCCTTCGCCGGCGCAGAAGGCGACGGCGCGGCTTGCGGCGATGCGGTCTTTGGCGAGGCCGGACTTGACGAGCGCGGCGTGGAGCTGGCGGAGGTGGGCCATGGTGGCGCATTGTGTATGGAGGAGGGTCAGGGCTGGGTGGGAAGCAAGGAAAGAGGAAATAGATGGGGAGGAAGGGAGGAGAGGTGCTGTGGTGGAGGAGGTATGTGCCGGCAATGGCGCCATTGCCATCCTCTGCTGTTCTCTGGTAATTGGCCGGTTTTTTTTGTTTTTTTGGTTCTCAAGGTGGTGATTTGTGTGTGCCACTGCAATGGTTTTCTTCGGATAAGATCAGCTTCTCACCGGTAGCCTATCAGGGAGGGAGACAGAATTCTCAGTGTTTACTTGCATTTGGCTGGGCCAAGTTTAGTTTGGGCTTTTTAGGCAAGTCTGGCCAGGGTCCAGTGGACAAGGGGTTCAAAATAGTACAGTAGGTTTGCATATATTGCTCAATAGGATTCTCAGAAAAAATTTGCTCAATGATCATGCGGTTAGCAGACTCACATAAATAGCAAATGCTCTACCCTACAGAAGAGCAAATGTTCCTTTGACATCCATGAGTTGTCACAACTCATAAGAGAGAAGTAATAGAACTCAATTTTCCCTGTTACAATTTTTCAAAATGTTCAACAACATGATCTGATAACTAAACGAAAATGACTGCTCTGGCTAGAAATTCTTGAGCTAAGATCTCATACTTCAGAAACAACAGAAATATAACAATGCACATGGATCCAATAGTAAGAGCTTATTGTAGAACAAAGTTGTAGTCAGACCTCAATGTTGCTTCGGTATCCCACAGTTCCCTTCTCATACCACTCCTTCAACAGAGATTGTTCAAGGAACTCATTCAGAGAAATGAATCGTATCGTCACCTGAAATGAAGGTCCCTTCATGCTAGGGTTACAGAAAACAATATACACTTCAAAGCTACCTAGCTGCTTGCTTTTTGGTGTAACTTCGATTTTCTTGGCAATGATCACAAAAACCAGCATTTGCAACTACGCAGGTCTTGCGGACCTTCAAACCACCTATCCCAAGACTGGTAGGCAGCTCCGGTAGTCCTGCAGTAACAGAAAATTTTATGTCGTAAGACTATGAATAAGACATATCTAGATAAATTAATATTAGGACATTTACATGGTTACTTACACTGGAAGTAGAGGATCTGCTTTGCTTTCAATTGTTACCATAAACCTAACAAAAAGGTTAAAAAATGAAGCCAATCTCCATCATCAACGATACACAATATAGATTATTTTCAAGCACTAACACCATTGAATAGCAATCGAATTGATAGTTTTCATCTGATACGTACTCTTGCAATGCCGCGGATACCTTATCTGTTTTGTCTAGCTCTTCAAGTTCCTCCTGCATGCAGTCCAATTGTGAACATCAGTAATATGGCAGAAAATGGGAGACAACTTCTTGTCAGGAAATGAACACCCCACCAGTTGTAAACAAATATACATCTGACGGATAATTTTTACCAGATCTTCAGATAATGATGTCCAGAACAGAAAGTGAAGATATCTAGTCTATCAATAGCAATACAATTGTGAATTTATATAATTTTATTTTCAAAAAGTTGTGATTTTTCTTCTGCCATGCATGCAGCTTTCTTTATTTACATCCCTGAAATATGCCGCTAATGGATAAGCTGGAACAGACTGTTCAAAATAAACTTGTCAGAAGTGAAGCATCATGAATTCTCAGTTATTTGTACATAAAGATGGCGACAATCAAGTCACGTGTTGAGCACTACACTATTATCCAATATATTTTCAGAGGACAACCGTACAACCATAAAACAACCAATTGTGTAATGGTTTAACTGACCAAACAAGTGAATCCGGTAGTATTATTAATTGTGCTTACTAGTTTATATAAACTCTCATAAATATTTTCTACTTTTAAGGACTAGGTAGTGGGGTGCGGTTATGTAGGGTAAACTAAACACTACAAAAGTAAAAATTCAATATGGCACTAATGTTCTGATGTTGCAAATAAGAAAGAGAAAAAAGGTAAATACATGTTTCCAACTGGATACTGAGTAAAATTATCTTGTACAAATGATAACATAATTTACAATCAAAATATTTTGATCTTTAGATGCGTCTTTACATCGACTGCCTTAACTTATTTGTACCTACAATGTAGTTGATATACAGAGAACATGATTTGCCACCAAATAAGAGCTATGCATGGTACACCATCTTAATCAAGAGTTATTACTTACATCCTTTATAAAGTTTGAACTTGTAAGAATTACTTCCCAAAAGAAAATACAAGGGATCTAGCAAAAGGCGCTGAAACAAGGCATGGCACTTATCTAGCAATACCATGCTCCTTTGTCCTAAAAATCTAGGTTATCTAAAAGGATAGAGCACATGATGCTATTCATCTGGTTTCTAATTGTATAAATTTAAGAGAAGAGAATTTATTTGATGAAGGAACTTTCATCATTAATTATAGCTTGAAATTGCGGATACAGAGTGTTTGTAGTTGCGGTGTTGAATATAGTTTGGTAAAGAAACTACGTGCAATCTAGAAACATATTTGATTAGAAGTAGGTGGTCAATAACTCAAAGGGCATAAAAGGATATGTTTATCTAGCTTTTCATATCACAAGAATATCTTCAAAATTCTACAGACCTTCAGGTTCCACTAGGGGTGGGATCACCATGTTCTTACGCGTTGCCATTGGCAAGCGGTAGGAAAAAACTATACAACATCTGCATGATAAAAGGTAAATAACTAGCCAAGTTGGTGCTTGTAAAAACTGCTAAAGGATGTTGTCAATGGGACAACTTGTCTTAAAGTTCACATTCATACTTTCTAATTGCACTAGTTAAGAAGTTTCCCAATCTTATGAGCTGCCCGCGCACATTCATGAGCATACCAAATTTTCACCTAAACTTACAACTATCCAAGATGTGATGAAAAGGCATCAACTAAAAATGCTTAATTACAGGACCTGTTTGGTCAGATTTAAATCTTACAGTAAGATATAGTACATCAGAAAATTCTATCTGCTTGGATAAGCCCGTAGATCCAACATCGATTTCTTATTCCAATGACTTTGAAAGATTGGATCACACGATTTCTCCTTCAGAGTTCAACAACATGGTTTCCCGTGCAACAGGTCCCCCAGCACCAGTGCTCTGCCATGTGCATCAGGGAACCAGATCCTCTGACTGTGAGAAGCAAAGTTAGGTAAGCTACAGTACTCTGACTTTCCTTCATCAAATTTATATTTTTTGATTTTAATATAACTTAAATTAATTTATATAATGCAAATTTAAGATATGTATTGATTGTTATTACTTGCAACCAAAATTATGGTGCAAAAAAAATAATTTATATGATTTAAGCTACAGTAATATTCTACAGTAATTAGTCACAGTACAAAATTAGATATTTAACAGCGTTCTACCCTGACTTTCCTTCGTAGTTTTCCGTGACTTTGCTTCTCACAGTCAGAGGAGCGTACTTAATTCTTCAGTAGTACACTGTGCTCAATCATTTGGTGCAGCAGAATTTTCCTCTTGTTTTTTTCAGCAAAGAAACTGGAATAAACTAGAAATAGTCGGACAGATCTGTGCATTTTTGTCCCCCCGTCAAAGGAAAAGCCCCACGAAATAGTACGGAATTGAATCTTTGCCGCAAGAAATCTGTGGAGCAGGTGTGCATGACCGGGGAGCAAGGCACAGAGCACACCGAATATGCACATGTGCTTGACCGCTTTCCCCCCACCCACCCCACCGGCGGCCCACCCCTACCCCATGGGACACAAGAAAGTTTAGAGACCTAGGACGTCAGCAATGAGCCAATAACAGAGTTTTCTTGGCATACATGAGAAATTAAGGTTGGATATCGAAGAAAATACTCGAACAAACTAGATTACATTCTTAGAACATTGGGCTGAAAAGCTGAATGCTTCCGCCTATTTGGAAATTGTAAGGGGGGAGTGCTGCCCTCGCCAGGAGATTTCTTCTCCAAATTTATTAGAGAAACATTATCCAAGGCCACAAGAACTTGCGGGATTAATTCTGAGAGAGAAGATGACAAAAGAATGAGAGAAGACTCAGGCGGACCTCGAGGAAGCGCGCTTCTTGCTCGAGCTTCTTGAGCTCGGCCTGGATCCGATGCCGGCCCCGGATGTCCCCCGCTTCCCCTCCAACACGGCCGCCGCCGCCACCGGGAGACTGCATCGCCGGCGGCGAAGCCAGTGGACCTAGGCTGCCGGCTCCGTGCTGTCCGACGACGTACGGCGTGATCCGGTGGTTGCGCTGCAGAGCGACGGGAACGGAAGTGGTGTCACCGGGTACGGACGGCGGAAAGGTTCTTTCTTTTCTGTCTTCGAAAAGGTTCCTTGCTTTGCGATGGCGATAGACAGGAGGATATGGGTTTGGTCCGACTATCCTCGCGCCGGCCCGTCACTAGTAGAAAAAAGGACTTCCGTTCGACCGCTTTAGTCCCCAAACAATTTGGTCCGCGACTAATATGAGCATGAGTCCCGGTTCAAATGAAAATGTGGGCCAGGAAGCATTAGTCCCGGTTCAAATGGAGACTTTAGTCCCGGTTTGAGCCACCAACCGGGACTAAAGGTCCCTACCCTTTAGTCCCGGTTGGTGGTTCAAACCGGGACTAAAGCCTACCCTTTAGTCCCGATTTGTGGCTCAAACCGGGACTAAAGGTCCGGCGCCCATTTTTCCTCTCATTCCTACCCCGCGCAGAAAAAACGTCTAAAACAAATAAACGAAAATGATAAAAACTTCAAATTTCAAAATCCTTTGACATGCATGTACCTCACGCAACCAACTTTTATGGAAAATTTGAATTTTGATATTTTTTTGTAAAAAAAAGTTGTTCCAAATCAAAACGGCTATAACTTTTGCATACGGACTCGAAAAAAAACGTATAATATATGAAAAATTATCTACACAAAATTTTACATCCGATTTCAACAGCCTACGGCCGTTTGCACAATTTCTTGTTTCTCAAAATTTCAAAGGGAAATATGAAAGCAGGAAGATTTTAGATTTTGTCAGAAATAATGAGAAAAAATGTTTTTTTTGGATTTTTTCATTTCTTTTGTTGTTTCTTCTACTTTTTGGTCATTTTGAAGTTTATTATTAATTTTAGAATTTTGGTATTCTTTTAGCTTTTTTATTATTTTTTGAATATTTTGAATTTAAAAATTAATAATTAAATTATGCATAAAGATTATTTGGAATTCATTGATGCTTACTATTACTTAATCATTGTTGCTTATTTTGTGAATTATTTGGAATTCAAAAAATTAAAATCATATGTTACCAAAGTGTATGGGTTAATAGAATTGATAGCATAGCATTATCAAGAAGTCGCGAGCGCAGTGTTGGAAGGTAGTAGGGAAGGAATGGAGAAGTTAAGCGTGCTAAGGGTGGAGTAGTGTGAGGATGGGTGACCGACCGGGAAGTGAGGACCATAAGTATGTAATTTGACATGAGAATAGAGGTTATTAGAGATTAAGTGGAGAGTGGAGAGTGGAGACTGTTAAACAATTCAAATATTCAAAAATATGGAAATTTAAAAAAATCCAAAAAAAATTTGGGCTTTTTTTCAATAATTCTACCAAAAATTATATCGGATCCCTTTAGTCCCGGTTGGAGCCACCAACCGGGACTAAAGGGTCCTCCAGCCTTCTGCACACGACCCGGACCACGTGGAGGACCTTTACTCCCGGTTTGTGAGCAACCGGGACTAAAGAGGAGGGGCTTTAGTCCCGCTTTGCTAGTCCCGGTTGGACATCCGGGACTAAAGCCCCTTACAAACCGGGAATAAAGCCCCTTTTTCTACCAGTGCGTCTACAGAATTTTAATCAAGCTGGTTCTCATGACGTTTCTGTTCTCTGAAGAGAAGACAAGAGTTTTAGCACATAATGCCAAAACGGACCAGGGATACAGTACGAGAAGGTATATACTCCTGCAAGCCATTGCTCACTCATTTTTTGTTTGTTTGTTTTGTGTATCCATGACAATGATATTGGTATACTTGTCCGATCTGTTGTTTGCCAGACTTCACCGTTTTCCAAGTAATCACGGGAATGCTTATGGGGTAGACTCAAAGTTTAAAATAGCGGGTTATTGTATTTAACCGTGATAATTTCAAAAACTATGAAAGGCTATTTCTAAACTATAGCGCAACTAAGTTTATACTAGATGGACCTAGCACGCTCTGCCGCACCGTCCTCTAGTACCATCATCAATTTTTATAGCGTGCCTTTTTATTTTATTGATGTTGTGCACATATGGTTTCCTTTTTGGCTCGCTGAGTTTTGGTCCCCGCCTCCTCGGTGCAGCATGATGGGGCTAGGCGCATTTTGTAGGACAGTGCATGATTGTTCCATTGCTGCTCCCCGCGGTACACTCCACTGGAGTTGCCATGGCACCACCACAACAATATGCGAAAAGATTGCACAACAAGTACCGGAGGAAACAAACCAGAGCGCAGAAGCATCAGCCCTAAAAACATAGCCGAATACAGCGGCAGCGCACAACAGCTGGTCGCACCGACACAAACCAGCCAATGAAGAAGAGGAAGAGCGCCACCAGGCAAAGAGAACCACCACCATAGAAAGAAGTGGAAAAGATCCCTGGTCAAAACAGCTGCGAATCGACCTCATGACTCTCGCCTCGCTTCCAAATCGATCACTTGCACCTCCAGATGACACACTGCAACAATACACACAGGTAGGAAAAAACATTCACATGTCGCTAATAGGTAGAGCCCAATAGAGAGCCCATAGACAAATGAACCAATGGCTCCCGATTCCACGACAGCCAAACCTTGCAAGTAGGCCCAACAAGCGATATTGCAATGAACCACATACGCTCGATTCGACTAACAGCTAAGTGTTACCCAAGGATTTGGATTTTGGTTAGAAAAACGACATTTCGTACAAAATTTCCCCATTTTGTCTTAGGCCAGTAATAATGTTTACCAGACAAAATATTTTAGCCCGATTTGAATTACTGGCCAGTGTAGCCACCAGCCCAGCCTCAGTTGACCTACGTGTTTTGGTTGTGCTTGTTGGCCCAACCTTCACCCTTACAACTCTCCCAAACTTGCATTTCGCTCTAAGCGATGTGTGTTTCTTAGGTATAGTCATATGCATAAGGGTGTCAAGTGTCTAGATATCTCTATAGGGCGTGTTTATCTCTTGGGACGTTGTGTTTGAAGAGAATATTTTTCCCTTTCAAATCCTTCATCCAAATGCTGGATCTCGCCTTCATGCAGAAATTTTGATTTTACCTGAACATTCATCATCCACAACTTCTGATCATGGGGGCATGCATAATAATGATGATCATATGCCTATTGTACCTATCACTAACCCTACGCAGGTTGAGCATGGAGAAAACATCAATACTATGCAGGTTGAGCATGGATGCCTCAAATCATTCTTTCAGTAACCGGGAGTTGCATAGCCTCATGGACTAAGGAACCAATACTTGACATTTAGTAAGCTACAACAAATTAAACCTATTTTGACATGATCTATTTGCTATGCTATGATTTGGGTCTTGTCCATTATGTCATTCTCCAATGACGCAATCTTGTTGTTTAATGACTTAGAAAGTCTATGGTTAGGAAACCTTAATCATTGAGAAACCAACAAGCTAGTTAATAGAGGCATACTAGGGACGCAGTGTTTGTTTATGAAACCACACATGTTTTAATATTTTCTTCTTATTACAATTCTAGCATGGAATATAAACTTATCATGAACAAGGAATATGATAATAATATAATATTATTATTGCCTCTAGGACATATTCCCTTCACCTTCTTCAACTTCACAAAAAAAAGAAACTCCATTATTCGTCATCATATTACTATCTTACTTTGTTCATCGCCTTACGATCCCTCATGGCTTAACATGTCTCTTTTATCTAGGAGTAACCAGCGTTCTAACTATACATTCTATATTAGTTCGAACAAAAATGTTGGATCACTCGCCAATAGTGTCATTAGCACTACTTCAAAGAAAAATAATTGGATTGTTTGTCGCCTCTTTTATCCAGGAAAATACTACTGTTCAAAATATACTATTTTTCTACTACAATACCTTCAGAGAAAATCCATTATTCATCGCCTCTTTTACACAGGAAAATTCTACTACCTCCTTAAAAAATACCCCACCATTTCACGATACTTTTATTTAGGAAATATATACTACTAATTTCGGTCGCCATATTTTTACCGTTTTAGATACTACTTCCTCTAATCGAAAATAAGTGTCAGCAATTTTGTACTAGCTTAGTGAAAAGTTTGTACTAAATCACCGACACTTATTTCCAATCGGTGGGAGTACCTATTTTTATTGGGACACGACTACATTGAGGTCATCCTCGATATAAGCTATAGCGAGGTCAGTTCCCGACATGATCCAACTTCCTTTTCTGGCAAACCAGGCTGGGCCAAAACTAAAACTACGCACGCACCAGGACGGGCCCATGAGAACTCGAGCGCGCGTAGGAATCACGCTCCCATATGTTCCCCCGCATGCCAAACCACCACCAAAAAAGTTGCCTTCCTCTGATTATTGCATCAGCAAAAGAAACAGAAAACTTCCATCCTAGAATTAGAAAACTTCCATCCTAGTTCTCTCTACGCCCCAAGATCTGGAAGACGTAGGTCAACAAATATGGAACTTCCCTTGGAAAACTAGACTATCAGATTCAAAGTTCCACCATGAAAAACTCCCATCCAGCTGATCTTGTACTTGTAATCTTGTATTGATACTTCCATTACAGCCACAAAAAGAGGAATCGGACAAAGTTGAATCACAAAAAAGTTAAAGCTTCCATCTAGGAATGTTCCATCAAACTGTTCCTTTAACTGGCCAAATCACATAGTAGGTTGCATCAAGGGGAAAAGTACATGGAAAAAAGTTCAATCTATAGATTCCCCTTCTCCATGAAGCATCTTCCAACTGTCAAACTTCCTTCCAAGCATGTAACATCTAGGAGAAATTGCATAAGGTACAAAGAAATATGGGAAATAAGCAAAGTAATATGGGAACCGGGGAAATAAGCAGAGTAACAAGTTAGCATGTTCCATCTCACACAAAATCTTGTGTTCTACATGTACTAAAAAGAACTAGCATGTTCCATCTCGTAGACAGAGTTGCATCAGGTTGAAATAAAAAGTGAAAACCAGGGAAATAAAGCAAAACATAACAACATAGCAAGTTCCATCTCATAAAAAATCTAGTTCCATTTGTCATGTTCCTTCTGACCGTTGCATTCCATTAGGTAGGAAAGAGATGTGAAAAACAGGGAAGAGAGCAAAGTGACAAACTAGCAGGTTCCATCTCATAAAAAATCTGGTATGTACAGAAAAACTAGTTTCTAAGTTGCATCACCTAGCAAATTTGTTGCGTTATATCTATCAAAACTGCATCATAAAAAAGGTTGCGTACAGAGCAAGCACCAAAAAAGAACAACTGCTTGTCTGCCTTCCATCTAGTATGCTGCATGGAATTGGTTGTGCATATGATTCTATCTAATTTAGAAAGCAAAATCAAGTGGAAAAAAACTTTACTTCCACTTGTTTGTAGTATTTTTTTAATGGAACTTACCTTTTGGCTTTCTGTATTCTAAAACTTGTTCACTGAAGACACAAAGATTGCACATAGTATGTTTAAACAACTAGATTAGAGAAATTATTCAGTAGCCATGTTGCATATAGTGATGGGCTATTGTAGTATAAAAGTAACTTCCTCTTGTCTAATTTCCTAGAAAGATGCCGTTTGTTGGCATGGAATTCAGTTAGATTCTTGTAAACTACCATCCCAACCCATCTAACTACTAGAGTAAACATGCTAAAAATATCACATCTGCAGAGGACCACATCTAGGTAAAAAATAGACTGAACTCCCATCTAAGAAAAATAAGTAGGAAAAAGACAGTGAAAAGATACCAACCCCCAACACCGCTCCCCCAGTAACAACCAAATCCCATCTAAAAAATAGCCAGGGGTAATGCAATTACACAAAAGGATCATCTAACACAATCTCCCAAACTGACATCTAAAACAATGTTACGCCTACAGAAAGATAGAGCTTCCATCTAACACAAATAGGTTGGAAACAGACAACCACCCAAACTCCGCCAACGATTACACCTGCAAAATTCCCATCTGAGCCACACACCGAAAATCATGCTATTATCTTATATCTATCAAAAAAGCCATGTGTTTTAGAACATGTAGTTCCAGTAGATACAATAGAAAGTACAGAGATGTAATTTATTTTCATTATCATTTTCCAAAAAAATTAGATTGACATGTAGTCACATGATATATAATAGAAACATCAGTACAAATACAAATAGAAACATCACCGATGTAACTTCTTTCAGTAGACTACAAAATGTTCCATCTAAAGAACTCCCATCTGAAAAAATAATCATTGTTGTGTTACACCTAAGAACTTCCATTAAAAAATCACAGAAAAATAAGGGCCACTATGTTACATTTTAAAATCTTCCATCTAAATAACTCCCATATAAAATATTACAAAAATTATCATCGATATGTTACAGCTAAGAACTCCCATCTAAAAGTCCTTGAAAAGTAAGGACCATTATGTTCCATTTTAAAATCTTCCATCTAAAAAATGTTTTACAAAAATGTTCCATCTAAAGAACTCCCATCTGAAGAACATAAATAATCATCATTGTGTTACACCTAAACTGTCATTATTAATCATAGAAAAATAAGGGCCACCATGTAACATTTTAAAATCCTCCATCTAATTAAGTCCCATCTAAAATATTACAGAAATTACCATCTCTATGTTACACCTAAGAACTCACATCCAAAAGTCACCAAAAAATAAGGACCACTATGTTACATTATAAGATCTTCCATCTAGAAAATGTTCTACAGAAATGTTCCATCTAAAGAACTCCCATTTAAAAAACAGAAATAATCATCATTGTGTTGCACCTAAGAACTGCCATTTAAAAATCTTCTATCTAAAAAGAAACTTTCATCTAAAAAACAACAGGAAAAATCAACTCTTTGTCACACCAAAAAGAACTCCCACTAAAATCACAAATTAAGAGTGCTATATATTACACATAAAAAGAAAAACAAGGATGTAAATACAAGCCATGGGATGATGGTTTAGTTCAAATGCCATCTAGACTACCATCTAATCATCTTAGACATGAACCAGAATGTAACCCAAACATGGGATGCAACTAGCATCCGAGTAAAAAAACATCATGCTAGCAAAAAAAGTTGCCATCACCTAAACTACCATCTAAAATAGGGTTGTGGCACAAAAGGCCATAGTGTTCGGCTAGCGGCCACGGGACGTGACTTCGCTGTAGCCCAGAATGAGGTCAGGGCACTGACCAAGAAATCAACAAAGAATTAACTAACATTTCTTATCTACAAGATCAACCACGGTAGCAACTAAAGCCTATCTAGCACATGCATAGATAGCACCATCATGTTGCTAGCAAATCTTTATAAACAGCAGTAGAACATCACGACCACAACCTGTAGCTTACAACTAGGGAGTCCAGGAGCACACTAGCACCACCACATGCATGGCACATATCCAGGAGATCACCACACAACTAAAATTGCACCAACGCCATGTTCCTAGGCCATGTACCAGTATATCACACCACCACTAACCAATGACTAGATCATAGTGCAAAAGAGAGATATAAAGAACTAAAGAAGGGAGAGTCAAGGAACTACTTACAAAAGCAGCCGAGCCCATAGTAGTCCAGGGAGGCGGCGCAGTCGAAGTATGGGAGAGGGCTAGCCGAGCCTACCAGCGCACTACGGTACGGGAGGCCTAGGCCAGCCAGGCCAGCACCACCACCACACCAGCATAGAGCCGAGGCAGCACAGGCAACGGGGAGGCCGTGGTCGGCGAGCTCGAGTTGGGGTCCAGGAGATCATCGAGGGCCTCGAATCAGAGGGTATGGAGCCCGAGAAGCTCGAGTTGGGGTCCAGGAGATGGTCGAGGGCCTCGAATCAGAGGGTATGGAGCCCGAGATGGTCGAGGGCCTCGAATCAGAGGGTATGCAGCATGTTGATTTTTGGCACCAATTTGTAATTTGCAGGTCACAGATACGGTGTCCACCCCCGAGATTGCTTTCACTGGTGATACAACATCAGATTTCATTCTTGATCCGAATAATTCAGATGTGTTGGCAGCAAAAATTCTTGTTGTGGAGGTATTTTGTTATCACTTGTTACTAATTTGCAGTTAATTTCTCAGTTTTTTGCATTGCAACATCTGACCAATTACTACAGCATTAACAGCAAGTAGAAACTGTACTTAGGGCATGCATGTACAACCGTTTAGACAATTGTTGACGAGGGGTTAACTCGACAAATGTCCTAGATGAAGGACTTAGGATCGGGGAGATAGGGCGTCGGATGAACTCGAAGGTAAAGTTAGTCGAAATAGGTGTGTATCGAAAGTGAACTTGGGCGTTCAACCTGGCTTGCTTTCAATCTGCCCTACACCGTCCCCTCCTGACCCCTATATATAGGTGGCCAGGTCTCGAGGATCGGGTAGGGTCCGATACAAATTACAAATATCGACATACGGTGATAACTCGTATTCGACTATCATTACAATTGGGCCTAGCTTATCGGGCCTCAGGGGTACTCAACTAGCGGGCTCTATTAACTATACCCTTGTTAGTAGCCCCTGAGATTCTACCAGAATTATAGATTCAGGTTGAATCTCTAATCTTCAAATCTTCGACTTGATCAATTCTTCGACTTCTTCACATCTTCCAATCTTCGACTTTAGTCTTTTTGACTTATTTTTACGATATTCTTTCGCAAGGGGTTTTGATGAGCAAGCCTGACAACTCTGACGGATCAAGAGGTCAGTTAACTGCCGGAACAGATACTTGTCACCTACTTCAAATTCAATCCCCTTGGACTTGAATTCGGGATACCGGTCAAATCCATTCTTTTGCCGCATTTAGGACTTACAAAGAATGAATCCCAGTGGTTCTCAAGGTACCCAGTGCGTCCACCAGGATTTTCTTCGCGTCGTAGACACGGATACATACCAGCAGAGCGCATCCATGTGCGTATACCAGGCCACACAGGACGGATCCCGGGGTCTTACCTTCGTGATAAATCACGGCATTCGAGTTTCGTTGCGATAACGTAACTCGAGAATCTTATGTCGCAGTCAGAATTTCGACTGAAAATATTCGGGTTTCTGCAACCATAAAACTCGCTCCCGATGGGAGTAATCTCTAATCTTTAATTTGTCGACTACGTAGTCGAAGTTTTGTATGCTTACCCTTCTGCATCTTCAATATTGATCATCTCATCTTTATTGGGTGCGCGCTCAGCGCTCCCGATGGGAGTAGCCCCCGAGGCTATGTTTGGCGACTTGTAGTCAAGCATAGGCTCAAAGTTTAGCTCTTCTTTCTTCTGCGAACCTCTTATTATTTTACGAGCCCCTGAGTCCAAGTCGAGGTTTTCATATCGCATAATCTCTCCTCCCCCTTTTTTTCCTTCTTCTTTGATATTAACGTCTGCTGTGCGCAGAATTTAACTCCTGTTGTAAATTATGTTCATGGGCTTTGCTGTAGCCCGAAGGCCCAATAATATGTGCTTATAAATAAAGCGCCTGCTAATTAAGGTTAAAAACCCTAATCAGACTCCTCCTCCGCCGCATCATCTTCTTCCTCCATCTAAGGTTTTTGCGAGGTTTTTCTGCTGTGCTCATGGCTGATGCTCAAGGTTCTCGTCTGACCCTTGGCTCTCCGGTAGCCCCACGAGGTCGGGGTCGCCCTCGTGGAAGTAAGAACAAGAAAACCACGCCGGCCGCCGCAGGAACTTCTTCTGACGTTCCGGCTAAGCGTCGTCCCGGCCGCCCACCTGGTAGCAAGAACAAGTCTAAGGTGATCAGCGCCACTCCAGGCCCTGCTGCTCCTCCTCCTGCTGCGGCTGCCGCTCCCGCTACTCCTCCTCAAATCTTCTCCTTCCTCTGCATTGCCATGGCGCAGTGCCGTGAGATTCAGCGATTACCGCTGAATTTTACGAAGTTTATGGATGGCCGCGAACTGCGAAAAGCTGTTCTCCGTGAACAATCTGGCGGGGCATCCCATACGTGGTGGAGGTATGGTACGATGGTGACGGCGAGCAGTACTTCAGGGGAGGCTGGTCGCAGTTTGCGGAGGACCATGACATCCGTCAAGGTTTCTTCATGGCCTTCCACTTCCATATCGGGACGTCGAAGTTCGACGTGAAGATCTTCGATGGCACTCTTTGCCAGAAGGAGTACGAAGCTTGAAGTCCACTTCTATTAGGACTTGCTGTGTTTTTTATGTAATTCCTTTTTATCATGTTCTTGCTACCATGCTTATCTGTAATGAATATTGTCCAAGTACTCGATGTCTTTTGCTAGTACCATGAGAACAAGTTATGTTCTGAGGTATGTTTTCCATATATTGGGCTCTTTGCGAACCAAAAAAGGTAGGAATAATGTCGGGTTCTTCTTATGAACCAAATTCTATCAATAATCGTCGGGTTGTCTAAACAACCTTATAATGAGGGAAAAGCCTCCATCTTGTCATAATAATTTTCGTACGACCCAGGGGTTGAAGCCCCCGAGCGGAGAAGTAACACAAGAATCGTACAATTTTGTCGAGTTCAACCCAAAGAACCCGACCTATGGCCTCATGTTCTGGGTTCAGAAGGCTAACTCGAATATATTGATACCTCTATATTTAGTCTACGCGTAAAAACGTCGTAGCTGTTCTGCATTCCACGGGTTGCTTTCGTCCTTCCCAGTCTTCTTGTCTTGTAGTCGATATGCTCCTCCTGGTATGACTTCCGTGACGATGTAAGGTCCCACCCAAGGGGACTCCAATTTCCCATGGCTATCTTGCCTGAGTCGCAAAACAAGGTCTCCTACCACGAAGGATCGTGGACGAACTCGACTACTATGGTAGTTTCGTAAGCTTTGTTGATATTGCGTAGCCCTTTCTAATGCTTTGTCTCTTGCTTCATCTAGCGCATCGACGTCGTCTTGCAATGCTTCTGTCGATGTCGCCTCATCACATGCTGTCACTCTTGGAGCCTCGTGTGTAACTTCGACTGGAAGCACGGCTTCTGCGCCATGGACCAGGAAGAAAGGAGTTTCTTGAGTTGCTGCATTGGGCGTAGTTCTTAGGCTCCAAAGAACGGAGGGCAATTCTTCTACCCAAGCGCTCTTGGCTTTCTCGAGAGGTGCTAAAAGCCTCTTTTTTATTCCACTACTTATCAGGCCATTGGCTTTTTCGACTTGCCCGTTTGTCTTTGGGTGCACCACAGATGCAAATTTAAGCTTGATCCCCAATCCTTCGCAGTAACTTTTGAATTCTTTTGAAGTAAAATTTGTCCCATTGTCTGTGATAATGCTGTGTGGTACACCAAAACGAAAAACTATCGACTTGATGAAGCTGATTGCTGCTGTAGAATCTTGAGTTGTTACTGGGGCCGCTTCCACCCATTTGGTGAATTTATCGACTGCCACTAGCATATAGACATGCCCTCCAGGCCAAGATTTGTGCAATTTTCCCACCATGTCAAGTCCCCATTGTGCAAAGGGCCAGGATAATGGTATTGTTTGTAGCTCCGCTGCTGGTGCATGTGGTCTGGATGCAAACCTTTGACATGCTTCACACTTTCGAACTATATCTTTTGCGTCCTCGATGGCTGTTAGCCAATAGAATCCCGCTCGAAAAGCTTTTGCCGCTATTGCTCTGCTGCTGGCGTGATGGCCACATACTCCGCCGTGTATGTCTTTCAATATTGCTTGCCCTTCCTGGGGTGTGACACAATGCTGTAAAACGCCGGTAATACTTCTCTTGTATAGTTTTCCTTCCAACACGACAAACCTTTCGCTCTTCGAGTTATCCTCTTGGCCTCCACTGCATCTTCTGGGAGCTTTTTATTTATCATATACGCAAGATATGGCTGCATCCATGTTTCTTCTATCATCATGACCTCCTCTGGTTCTGTCGCGGCCCCCGAGCCTGCCATGGTAGTCGAACTTTTAGCACTTTTTATTGATCTTTCTGCTATTTCTTCCCAAAATACCCCAGACGGCACAGGTAAGCATTGTGATCCGATATTTGCTAAAGTGTCGGCTTCTTCATTGCTGTTCCTGCTGATGTGCGAGACTTCGCATCCATCGAACGTTCCTTCTAGATAATGGTACAAATTCTTGTAGGCCATCATGTTGTCGTTGATTGCGTCACACCTGTTCATGACTTGCTGAACAACAAGATTAGAATCTCCAAATATTTTTAGGCGAGTTGCTCCACAAGCTTTAGCCATCTTCATTCTGTGCAACAAAGCCTCGTACTCCGCTTCATTGTTAGAAGCCTGCGGGAAGCTCATCCTTAGGACATATTTTAATTTATCGCCATGAGGCGATATCAATACTACTCCTGCGCCTGCGCCTTGGACTCGCTTAGAACCGTCGAAGTACATTGTCCAAGTACTCGAAAAATCTGGTGGTCCCGTGCTTTGCAACTTGAGCCACTCTGCTGTAAAATCTGGCAAGATTTGCGACTTGATCGCCTTCCTTTTTTCGTACGTGATGTCCATGGGAGATAACTCGATTCCCCACAAAGAGACACGGCCCGTTGCTAAAGGGTTGTTCAGTATGTTCGATAGTGGTGCTTCATTGACCACTATAATTGGGTGCACAGTAAAATACTGTCGTAACTTACGTGCAGTTGTGAAGACACTGTACGCCAACTTCTGATAATGCGGGTACCTCTGTTTGGTTGGAGATAGCACTTCACTGATGAAATATACCGGTCTCTGGACGCCATGAGCTTTGCCTTCTTCACTTCTTTCGACTACTAGAACTGTACTTACCACCTGATGGGTTGCGGCGATGTACAGTAGGAGTGGCTCTTTTTCTTTAGGTGCGACCAGCACTGGCGGCATGGAAAGCACTTTTTTCAATTGCGCAAACGCTGCGTCTGCTTCTTCTGTCCACTCAAATTTGTCGTCTGACTTTTTCATGAGTGCATAAAAAGGAAGTGCCTTCTCCCCTAGTCGAGCAACGAAACGACTTAATGCCGCGACGCGCCCTGCTAATTTCTGTACGTCGTGGAGTTTCGTGGGTTTCCCCATTGTTAGAATTGCTTGAATCTTCTCTGGATTTGCCTCTATCCCTCGTGCTGATACCAAAAACCCCAAAAGTTGCCCTGCTGAAACTCCGAAGGAACACTTTGTCGGGTTCAACTTAAGCTTGAACTTGTTCAGGTTGTCGAAGGTTTCTGCCAAGTCGCTGATTAAAGATTTCTCCTCTCTTGTAGTGATGACTACATCATCAATGTATACTTGTACGTTGCGCCCTATTTGGCTCCCGAGGCAACTTTGCATCATCCTTTGATAAGTTGCTCCTGCATTTTTTAGGCCGAATGGCATCACTTGGTAGCAAAACACCCCATACGGTGTGATGAAGGCCGTTTTTTCCTCGTCCTCTTTCTTCAGCTTGATCTGGTTATAGCCAGAATATGCATCCAAAAAGGAAAGCCTTGCGCAGCCCGCTGTTGAATCGATTATTTGATCGATGCGGGGTAAAGGGAAGGGATCCTTTGGACAATGCTTATTGAGAGATGTGTAGTCGACACATACTCTTTGTACGTCTGTGTTCTTCTTGGGTACTATTACTGGGTTCGACACCCAACTCGAAGTTTTGATTTCTCTGATAAATCCAGCACTTTCTAATCTGTGCAATTCTGACGCTATTGCCTTCCTCTTGGGTTCATCGAATCGTCGCAGTGGTTGCTTGACTGGTTTTGCCTTGGGATCTACATTTAGTGCGTGCTCGACGAGTTCCCTGGGAACCCCTGGCATGTCCGATGGACACCAGGCGAAGATTTCCCAGCGCTCACGGAGGAACTCGACGAGCACGCCTTCCTATGCGGGATCCAAGTTCACCGCAATTGATGTCGTCTTGTTTGGATCCGTAGGGTGGACCTGTATTTTCTTTGAATCCTGCGTTGTGTCGAAAGCCTTATCTGGCAGGGATCGTCCAACGTCGGGTAGCACATTATGATCTGTTTCTTCTTTTAACCTCTCGTATTCTGCTGTCATGCCGAAGGTTTGCGCCATCTTGTTGAATTCTCTGTCGCATGTGCTGGCTACTTCAAAGCTCCCTTGTACTGTGATTGTTCCTTTGGGCCCTGGAATTTTTAACATGAGATACGCGTAGTGCGGTACTGCCATGAATTTTGCAAATGCTGGGCGCCCCAGGATTGCATGATATTGTGACGGCCAATCCATGACTTCGAACTCCAGTTTCTCTCTTCTATAGTTTTCGCTGCTACCAAAGCAGACATCGAGTTCTATTCTTCCCAAGGGGTAGTTTGCTGCTCCTGGTACTATCCCGTGGAAAGAGCAATCTGTTGGCTTCAGACTCGTCGGTGATATGCACATAGCCTTCAGTGTTCTAGCATATATTAAGTTTATGCCGCTCCCTGCATCCATGAACACTCTTCCGATGTCGTACCCCCCTATTTGCGCTTTTAGAACCATGGGCGAGTGGCCCGGCCTAGGAACTTTCCGTGGGTGATCCGCTCTACTAAACTTGACTGGTTGCTCTGACCATCGTAGGTACTCTGTGGTAGCTGGTGGTGATGATATTGCTAGGTTCACTTGCCTGGATATGCTCTTTTGCTCTTTTTTCGACTTGGGCACCGGTTGAATCATGGCTGATATGTATACTTTTGACTCTAGATGCTTTGATAACCTTTGAGTTTGATATCCTTGACTGCTACGTTTTTCTCCTTGCCTTCCTTCTTGGCTCGAGCCCATGGCACCTTGCAACCTTAGGAATGTTCTGCAATCCTTCATCTGGTGATTTGAGACCCTTTTCCCGTCGAGGTACGCGTAGTGAATTCGACAAGGTCCGTATAGCATATCCTCAGCCGAAGGACCAGAGTATCTTGATTTTTCTGTTCCTTTTGCCTGAAACCTCCTACTTTCGTACCCTTCCTCTTCTTCTAGTATATAACCTGCGGCTACCTGATTTCGCCTTCCTTGGTTACCCCCGCTGCGGTATCGTCTCCTTTGTCGACTTGTTCTGTTGACTTCTGGCGAACGTCCTCTTTTATTGTTATACGCGTCCTCTCCATCAGCGAATTTGTTGGCTTGTTCCATTAGCTCAGTTACTGTCGTAGGTCTTGTTCTTCCTATTTCTTCTACAAGATCTGAGCGACGAAGTCCTTCCGAAAAGGCGTCTATTGCGCGTTCATCGGAGACGTCCTCTGCTGAGTTTTTGATTATACTCCAGCGTTGTATATAGGATCGTAACGTTTCGCCTTTCTTCTGCACACATGCTTTAACTTCTTCCAGTGATGCTGGGCGCTTGTAGGTGGAACGAAAATTTCTTGCGAATTGACTTTCGAGTTCCCCCCAGCTTCCAATGGATTCGTCGGGTAGGGTGTTCAACCAGAACCGGGCGGCGCCGGTGAGGTGCAGCTGCAAACTTTGCATTGCAGTCGCCTTTGTTCCTCCTAATATCTGCACTGCCTGTAGATAATCTGATAGCCATAGGGTGGGTTCCTGCGACCCGTCGTACTTGTTCTGGTCGTGGGGTAGTTTAAATCCTTTGGGTACTCGCGTTTTGCGAACCCTGCGGGTAAAGCATAACGCACCCATATCTTTATCATCGTCTTCGTAATTTTCTTCCCTCCAAGCATGCCGCGATTTATCTACTCGAGCTTATGCTATTATACTTCTTGCATCCTCCTTCCTTTTCTGTCGCTTTTTCTCTTCTGATGATTCACTATAGTCATCGTTTGAGTACTTGTACCTGAACTTCTCCTTGCCGCTTCCCTTGTAGCTTGTCGACTTCACCTCTGGGGCTTGCTCCCTGATTTTACCTTCTACTATTCCGAGGCTTTGTATCACGGCTCGGTGCATACCTTCTCGCGGGTCTCCATGTTCTGGTCTTGTAGCTAGCAAATACGCTTGTGCTGCTGCCAATGCTGCCTCTGGCGTTTTTTGTATCAGGTCATCTTCTTCCTCTTCTAGCTGCGGGGTGGGGCTCCTCGAGTACCCTTCTTCCCTGCCGCATGCTGTCACCCCCTGTTATGTTTTGGATCTCTACGCCTTTCTCTGCTATATTCTGAATCTTCGCTATAGTCTTCCCAGTATTCTTCCCTTGATGTACTGTTATTTTCTTGAAACATCATGTCTCTTTCCTCCCTTAATTTCTTCTTGTGTTGGTATAGTGCATATTGATATCCCATTAGAACTTCTCTTCTCGATCCCTCGGGTACTTCTGTACCATGATTAATTGCTGACGTAATCATTCTCCATTCACCAGCCGAGACGTGGACTTTCTCTTTTTCCTTTTTGTTGTGATCTTTCACTTTGTCGACTTGCCTGTCGACCTTTTTGCTTCCTTCGCTGTTGTTTCCATCTTCTGCTTCAGTGATGATGACACATAACTGATGTACTTTGGAGACGCTGCTGCTTCCTCCGGCGAAGTCCTTTGCGTTGTTGTGTGTCTGACACGCTTTTTCTTCTGAGTCGAGATTTTCCTCAATTTCGTCGCCTTCTGTGATTGATGCTTTTTCTAAGCTGATCTGCGAGTTCACCTCATTGGAAGAGCCTTCTAGTGACTCCAATGTTTCCTCTGTTTCGGGCTTTCTTGCCGATGGATCTGGTTTCGTCGAGTCCGAGAGGCGGGATGAACCCGATGGCCCGATGAGGATGCTGAAACTTCCAATTGTCAACTCCGTCTCTTGACTTTCGTCGAGCTCTGATCTGCTGTTGGCTAAAAGCAAAAAAGCCGTCGAATTCATGATTCCAACGCCCAGAGTCCCCACGGTCGGCGCCAATTGATGAGGGGTTAACTCGACAAATGTCCTAGATGAAGGACTTAGGATCGGGGAGATAGGGCGTCGGATAAACTCGAAGGTAAAGTTAGTCGAAATAGGTGTGTATCGAAAGTGAACTTGGGCGTTCAACCTGGCTTGCTTTCAATCTGCCCTACACCGTCCCCTCCTGACCCCTATATATAGGTGGCCAGGTCTCGAGGATCGGGTAGGGTCCGATACAAATTACAAATATCGACATACGGTGATAACTCGTATTCGACTATCATTACAATTGGGCCTAGCTTATCGGGCCTCAGGGGTACTCAACTAGCGGGCTCTATTAACTATACCCTTGTCAATTGTTGTCTGCAAACACATGCCATGTCACAAGAAAACAAACAACTTGTACTGTCGTACATTGCTCTATCTATTATGTTTTCTGTAAATTTGATTTTTATACTCCCTCTGTTCTTATATACAAGGCCACACACATTTCGAGGTTGAACTTTGACTAATAGTTTAACCAATAAAATATGAGTAATCTGTGACAAAAAATTATACCACTAGATTCATATTTAAATATATGCTTCCAATAATATATTTTTTGTGTCATATAACTTATAGTTTATTGGTTAAAATGTTAGTCCAAGTTTTGCCTCAAAATACGAAGTGGCCTTGTAGTATATAAGAACAGAGGGAGTATTACATTTTGTGCTTGTTTAACATAAAGCCTCTAACATACAAATCACAATATTCCCATGTGCCAATTAAAGTAATTACCCTAGAGATATATATGCCCTTAGAAACATGTAAGATTTCCACTGCTAAATGTTTTATTTTCTGTAGTTGTTCTCCTTTATGATTTTTACAGTGAAATATGCATAATTTCAGAGTACTTTTCTAGATAACTCCATTTCAGTTGAGGATGCAAGAGAATATGGGCACACACACTTATCTGAGGTATTTTATTTACCTACTATTTGAGATATTTCAAGCCTATTATTTGAGATATTTCAAACTTGTTTATTGAAATTCCCAAATGTCGAATACTTTTTTGTCAACACAGGTGGCAAGCCAGTCTGAGAAGCTTGGAAATAAAGCTATTCTACTCATTCATTTTTCTGCTCGTTATACTTCGGAGGTGGGCTGATATCCTAACCATTGTTTCAGTTCCGTTTATTTAAATTCTACTCTTGTCAGCTTTATTTCTTTATTATTTCCGTTTTGACTACTTCTATTTGTCTATTATATCCTAATTCCATTCATATTTAGTCCTTCTTTGGAATACAGGAATGACTAAACATAGGAAAAGAAAAAAACATAGGAATAGGATAGGAATGTAAGTGTAAAATAGAGGAATAAAAAACATAGGAATTATCCATATCAAGGTGTTTGGATAGGCAAAGGAAAAACACAGGAATCAAGGAATTATAGGAGCAAATAGAGCTTGCTTTCTTAGTCAATCTAATTATTTTATTCCATTCCCTTGATTAGACACAGGCTGCACCCATAAATACATTGTTTGCCTTGTTCTTTGTGCATAGAAAATTTTCCATGAGGTCCAAGTGGATTGTTTTTTTCCTATACTTTTCCTATGGAATTGGAGGAAAAGGAAAGTTTCCTTTAGAATTCCTATGAGCAATTCCTACAAACCAAAGGCTGCTACAGAAATCTCATCCATAGGAATTTGAATCCTTTGTTTTTCCTCCATTCCAAAGGAGGCCTTAAGATACCGCCGGCCGAGTTCACCGCCGGCCGTCCGCAGTGCCGCCCTGCTTCCTGTGCACTTCCGCAGCTGCTGCTCGTGCCCCGTCTGACCCTGAAGCCTTCGGCCATCTGCTCCTGCCTGCCCGCCTAATGTTTCCGCCGCCGTCGGCTGTCCTCCTCTCTGGTGTCCCAAATCTCCCAAGACTCCTTTTCCCAAATTTCTGGCCTCCCAAATCTCCCAGTTGATCTACTCTGCCCTTGCTTATGAACTAGTGCATCTCTGGTCTGCTCTGTCCTTCCTCATGGACTGGTGCGTATGCTCTCTGCTCTGCTCTGCTCTGAATATCGTATTTGCTCTGCTTTATGCCTCTGCCTTTGATCACATAGACTAGTGCCTTTGCTCACATAGACTAACCTGGACTAAAGAATTGGGAACAAACAAATATGTATATGCTGCACCTGCACTAGTATATTTTTTCAAAAAAAGTTTGAATTTTTTTGAAAAAAAAATTTCAATTTTTTTTTTGAATCTTTGAATTGTTTGACTCGCTAATCTCTCAATTAGAATATTTTTTTACACTAATTACACTTAATCTTTGGTCAAATTTAAGTCTTGGTCAAACTTCTCGGTCGGTCACCCATATTCACACTACTCCACCTCCAGCACGCTTAACTTCTCTGTTCCATCCGGATGAGTGTCCACGAAGCAAATTATACCTTGTTGATAATACTACCATATCAATCCTATTAACCCTTATACCACTATGTCACATGTCATTGGTTTTAAATTTCCAAACTATATATTAAGTAAACAACAATAAATAAGTAATAAATATATTAAATTCCAAACTATATAATAAGAAAATAAAAATAAATAATTAATAAATATATTGAATAATTTATATCTTTAAATCTCTAAATCGGAATTCGACAAATTATATATCTAAATCGATAAGAAAAATGAGAGGAATCCAAATATGACATCCATATGTAATGTTTTTATGTTTTATTTAATTTTGAATTTCTTATGCTCATTTTGAATTTAATGTATCATCAGTGATATCTCGAACTAATGAGATTTACATTGAAAAAATCATAAAAAATTTAAAAAATCAAAAAAGGAAAACCTTCACACCTAGTCTTCTTATGTTAAATACTAATGAGTCCACATGATAAACAATTTTTGATAGTTTTCTTATGTCATACCCCCGTTTTACCCCGTTAACCCTCGCTTTACCCCGTTGATAAACGGTGGGCATGAACCTTCTTAGCTAGGGGTTGAATTTCACAAAACTCTTTGTGTATCTCTAATGTAATAACATGTTGTGTATCTAAAAGTGATTTTTTCAAAAAATCATGAGGAAGCCATGATGGAGTTGTAGTTCAAATTTACCCCGCTTCCTACTGAATTGGGAAGAGTTTGTCTTTTTTGTAAAAGGTTAATGCAAAGCTTCACACACACAAACAATTGGTGATATATACATAAAATATGTCCTAATATTGTTTAAAATTTTGGTGGTCTAGTTTTGTAATGTATTTTCAGTACTTCCTTCACAAAAAAACCCAATTTTGGCACTTAGAAAATGAAAATTGATTTTTTTATGCATAGAAAATGAAAACTCCCAATATGAACTTTGTTTCCCATCCCAATATGCACACATGTGCACAATATGGGGTCATTTGAACAAACTATTTTATGATTCAGGTCATGACTTAGCTCATCTGGCTTGAAAGCCATAAAACTTCGTACATGATAGGTCATTTCTGAGAAGGAGTTTCTACAATATTTGCAATAGTCCAAGTTTATTATTTTTCCTCACAACTAGGTAACATAAAATGACACAATACGAAGGCTTTACATTTTTTGAATTTTTTTGAACTTCTTATGCTTGATTCAAATGCGGTCAAAACGGCGGGCATGAACCTTCTTAGCTAGGGGTTTAATTTTGCAGAACTATTTATGGATCTATGATAAAACATCTACTT
Organism: Dactylis glomerata; assembly: GCA_007115705.1. Lineage (NCBI taxonomy): Eukaryota > Viridiplantae > Streptophyta > Magnoliopsida > Poales > Poaceae > Dactylis > Dactylis glomerata. Next base: position 2,249,136 of record QXEO01000204.1, on the reverse strand, counting down.
GTAAACCTAAAAATGATTTTTTGAAAAAAACATGGGAAACTATGATACAGTTGTAGTTCAAATTTACCTTGCTTCCTACTGAATCGGCAAGAGTTTGTCTTTTTTGTAAAAGGTTAATTCAAAGCTTCACACACACAAACAATTGGTGATATATACATAAAATATGTCCTAATATTGTTTAAAATTTTGGTGGTGTAGTTTTGTAATGTATTTTCAGTACTTACTTCACAAAAAAAACCCAATTTTGGCACTTAAAAAATGAAAATTGATTTTTTTATGCATAGAAAATGAAAACTCCCAATATGAACTTTGTTTCCCATCCTAATATGCACACATGTGCACAATATGGGGTCATTTGAACAAACTATTCTATGATTCAGGTCATGACCTAGCTCATCTGGCTTTAAAGCTATGAAACTTCGTACATGATAGGTCATTTCTGAGAAGGGGTTTCTACAATATTTGCAATAGTCCAAGTTTATTATTTTTCCTCACAACTAGGTAACATAACATGACACAATACGAAGGCTTTACATTTTTTTTGAATTTTTTTGAACTTCTTATGCTCGATTCAAAATGCGGTCGAAACGGCGGGCATGAACCTTCTTAGCTAGGGGTTGAATTTTACAGAACTATTTATGGATCTCTGATAAAACTTCTACTTATGAACCTGAAAATGATTTTTTAGAAAAATCATGGGCAAACTATGATGCGGCTCTAGTTCAAATTTTCTCGACTTCCAACTGAATCAAAACCCTAAATCCCTAAACTGAAAATCCTAACTAATTAAATTAATTAGTTCTAAATTTTGGAAGGTTTAGATGAATAGATCTTATTTTTCTGCAAATTTTGATATATTATTTGTATTTTTGTGAATTAGAATGATTTAGTTATGATTTTTCTAAGATTAATATGGTAAAATGGAAAATAGCTATGCCGAGGGCATTGCCATCGGCGTAGAAAAGGCCGTCGGCGTAGCTATCTTACGCCGACGGTAATTCTACGCCGACGGCCAGCTACGTGGGCTGCCTAAAATATAGCCTACGCCGACGGCACCGACATTTGGCCGTCGGCGTAGACGCTGGCCCTCGGCGTCTTTCACCATTCCTGTAGTGTCTGATCACTACAATTGCATCATTAGCACTTCCTTCATGCAGAAAAATATTAAGTGGTATAAATTTTTGATTTCAGGCTGTTCACTTGTATCAGAGCATGTATAACTTAATCACAGTTCAAGTTTCTGACTTGAGAATGAGATGATTTAGTTGTTTCCATAGTTCCATGCTCTGCAGCTGGTGGGGTGTCAAGGTTGACAAGGACTTACACCGCCTCAATTCCATAGCCGCCCGCAGCGTGTGGACGTTATCACATTTGTTTGTGTTCTTCAAGTGCTCCACAAAATGTTCCAGTGGTTGCATTCAGTTTTGCTACACTTTCCAGTGATATCTGAGTAGTTCCTTGCTATTTTCCTATGTGCAGCTAGCGTGTAAACAGTGGGGTGTGTTGATGAAGGTAGTTAGAATATTCAGAGGAAAGGAAAATGTAACAAAATTGCAAATCTTTCTAATTTTGTACTTGGTATGATTTCTGAACGTTGTACAAGTATTTTATTCCACATACAGGTAAGGAAACAAACTGACACGTATTTATTACTAACAATAATTTTATTCCAAGCACAAAGAAGGATCCTTGTGATAGTATACGCCATAACCTGCTGGCAGAAGTTTTCCCAACCCTATCTTACTTTGATGGTGTTTGGCCATTTACATTTATAATTGCTGACATCGTATTTATTATGCTTTGCTTTACTATTGATTCAAATTGGGTACTACAACAATCTGATAGATATAACGTCGCCAAAACTGTCATTCCCGTATGGTTGAGATATATAATTGAGTATAAACACATTCCAGTGATATTTGAGTTGGAGTTCCAAAATTTCTTTGTAAAATTTTATTTGATAGAGATCTGCGTTCCCCATCGTATAGAATTTTTTTAATTACGGGAGCCCATCTATAGTACTATTTAGTAGTTTCAAACTGCTTCTTAGCTGTTCAACGAAGTATTGCAGGGTATCTGAAATTTTTTTTGAAACAAAGGCAAAAGCTTTGCCTCAATCTATTAATTAAGAAGAAGAGAATTGCTCAGTTAATTACGAAAAACCAAGTGAAAACCGTCACAACAACGACACAAACAACCCCCAAAGCATGAACCCCTCGACCACCTAGATACCGACAAACTCTCCTAAGATGTTACAACTCCAAACTCTCGACACATGGAACGCCACTACTCAAAAGAGGCCCGCTGAAACATGACAACCCGGAAAGTTTACAATCATCCATCATACAGCCGCGGACGCCTTCCTAGCCATGTCACTCTTCTTGCATTTGCTCCTGAGAGACTTCTTCACTTTCTTGATGATGCCCCTTGAATCATTTGCCGCCAAGATGTCAACAATCTCTTTGCCACCTCCCGGGCAAGCTGACTTTAAACTGATGAGTAAGTCGCAGAGCTCTTTTGCAAAGACAGTCTCGGAATCAGGTGCCGACGCACCTACCTCACCAATTTCGCCACCCAAAGGCACCACCAACAACGGTGATGACAGTGTCATGGGCACTGCCAAGACCCCTAGCGGACCCATCTCCTTCGGCATCACCACTGATGGTTCCCCACATAGCTTCTGCAAGTCAAGCACAACGTCGGTGATGTCTGCCACCACCGAGGTCCCAATCGAGACCACCTTCAAAGAGGCGGCCTCCCCACTAATCTCTTGCAACTCGGGCATGATTTGCATCACTGAAGTCATTACCCCATTGATGTCCTTGCTCTTAGATGCAACATGTACAACAGGTTGCGGCGACGAGGAAGGCCTAGCTCGAGGAGAAAAATTACCATAAAGGCATGCTTCCCCATTGTTAGCGGAGTTGACATGGAGCTCGTATGGAGGAGAGACATCAGGCGCAACTAGTGGTCTGCCAAGAGCGGTCTCCGCTCTCACCAGAAAACTCTCAACCCGTGCAAGGCAACTTTGCAACTCAGAGCGAAGCAACTCGGCCTGCTAAACTAGGACGCACTGCACATCTGTCGGCTCACAAGGTGGCTTCGGCTGCTACACAGGACCAGGCGGGGGATGCTGCTGCTGCGTGTGGTTAACGTGGGAGCAGACTGTCCTTGTGCGTGGTGGATAACCAGCCCGTTGGGAACCCCAAGAGGAAGGTATGATGAGTATAGCAGCTAGTTTTCCCTCAGTTAAGAAACCAAGGTTTATCGTTCTTGAAGAGGAGAGACAAACGACTGAAGGTAATGCGGAACCTACACACACACAACCAAGTACTTTGTTCCCAACTTGCGATGAGGTTGTCAATCTCACCGGTTTGCTTGAAACAAAGATTATGAGCGTATCGAGTGGAAAACAATATAGTATGCGAGTAAAGTAAACAGTGCGAGTAAAGTAAACAATGCGAGTAAAGTAAACAGGTGATAGCAATATGATGGAAATAGGACCGGGGTCCACAGTTCACTAGTGGTGTCTCTCCATAAGATAAATAACACATGCTGGGTAAACAAATTACAGTTGGGCAATTGATAGAATAAAGATAAACGTGATATGTCAAGAATATCACTATGAGATTTACTCTGGGCATTACAACAAAATACATAGACCGCCATCCAACTGCATCTATGACTAATAATCCACTCTCGGGGATATCAATCCGAACACCCCATGAGTATTAAGTTGCGAACAACAGATAATTGCATTAAGCAAAGTGTGTAATGTAAACAAAGCATATGCCCTTGAGCATATGAATGTTGTTTTCTCCCTAGTAGCAACATCACATCTACAACCTTAGAGGTTTCTGTCACTCCCCCAGATTAAATAGAGGCATGAACCCACTATCGAGCATAAATACCCCCTCTTGGAGTCACTAGCAACTACTCGGCCAAGATAGCTACTAACAACGGAGAGCATGCAAGATCATAAACAACATAGAGATAACAAAAGATATAATTCAGTACAGCAACTTAATCATAAACACCAATATTCATCGGATCCCAACAAACCAAACATGTAGAATTACATAACGGTGATCTCAATCATGTAGGGCAGCTCATGAGATCTAAACATGAAGCACATGGTGGAGGAGACAACCATCTAGCTACTGCTATGGACCCATAGTCCAAGGTAGACTACTCACTCATCGCTCCGGAGGCAAGCATGGCGATGAAGAAGACCTCCGGTGGCGATTCCCCTCTCCGGCAGGGTGCCGGGAAGAGCTTTTGGACCCTCCCGATCTTTGGGTCGACGGTGGCGACGGATCGCGATGTGTTCTGGAAAATTGATCGGGTACTTAGGTTTTTTCCGTCGGGGGGTCTTTATAGGCGAAGGGGCGATGTCAGAGGAGGAGCCAGGCGCCCTCACGCGGGGCCCGCGCGGCCAGGGGCCTGGCCGCGCCACCCCTGCGTGTGGGGCCCTGGTGGCCCCCCTCCTACTCTCCTTCGGATCTCTAGAAACTTCCGGGTAAAATAAGACTTCAGGAACTTGTTTCGTCCAATTCCGAGAATATTTCCTGTGTATCACTTCTGAAACACAAAAACAGCAGAAAACAGGGAACTGGCACTGTGGCAACTCGTTAATAGGTTAGTTCCGGAAAATGCATAAAAGTGCCACGAAGTGTAACGAAACAATAGACAAATGGTGTAAAAACAAGCATGGAGCATCAAAAATTATAGGTACGTTGGAGACGTATCAAGCATCCCCAAGCTTAACTCCTGCTCGTCCTCGAGTAGGTAAGTGATAACAAAAGAATAATTTTTGAGGTGACATGCACCTACACAATCTTGATCATATATGTAAGCATTGGTGAGCTGGGATCATAAGAACTTAAAACATGGGCATGAAGATATAATCATGACAATAAGAACTTAGCAACCATGTTGTAAACATGCAAATGAACACAAACAAAAGATCATGAAAATGAAACAATGAAAGTCAAACGTGTGTTCAAATCATAAGGAAAAACATACAAATGGTTTTCAGCTTGTCCTTCAAAGAGAGCAAAACATAAATGCATAGGACACCTTCAAGTTTAAGAGGGCGACTAGATACAAATAATTTAAGAACAAGTGAAACCAACAATATGAATCAATCAATGAACTTTGGGACAATGCATATTATACTAAGAATGACAACTATGCTCTCTTAATGGTGCATAAAGATAGAAGGTGGTGACTCAACATAAAAGTAAAAGAAAGGCCCTTCGCAGAGGGAAGCAGTGATTAAACATGTGCTAGAGCTTTTCATTTGTAAAATAGAGAGATAAAAAAATTGGTTTTGAGAGGTGGTTGTCTTTGTCAACGACTGGCAATGGGGTTCTTACTATCTTCCATACAAAAATGAAGCAAGTTTTTGAGAGAGAGAGATTGGCACTTTTTGTGCTCTTTTTTATAAAACTTGGCACTCCTCCCCACCTTTTTTCCTTTCTCAAACCATGGCTAACCGATTCTATCGGGTGCCCACCAACATTCACATTCCATGGAGGAGTGCCTTTTTTTTCTTTCTTTTTTTTCTTTTTTTTCTTTTTGGAATAAGCAATATGGAAGGTAGCAAATCCGACCACTACGTCCCCATGAGCTAAAAACAGTGGCACAAAACAAGAAGTAGTTGAAAGTTTTTGAAAGGTAGCACATGAAAATTTACTTTGGAATGGCTTACAAATACCATGCATAGGAGTTTATAGTGGACACAATGGCAAACTTTGTCTTTTAGGAGTTGGATGCACGAGTAGAGCTCATACTCAGTACAAGGCGAGGGCTAGCAAAAGACTGGGAGCGACCAACTAAGAGAGCAATAATGGCCATAATCATGCAAAGCAACAAAGCGACATTAAAAGAAGCATAAGATGGCATCAAAAGTCAAAAATTAAATGATCATGAAGGCTATTGGCGACTTTGTAAGAGTCTAACATGTGTGAGCATGCGCCAAGTCAACCCAAATAAAGCATCAAGGAGAAAACCAAAATAATGCTTCCATACAATAAAAATAACGCATGATTTTTTTCAAAGGCTCATTAAGCAATCTCAGTTATTTGAGACAAGTCATGCTACAGCAAAACCACTAAGCATACTATCAAAAAGATATCAAGCATGACATGAAAAAGCCTAAGCCGCAGTCTACACAAGCTCCTTCTTGTACCACTATTTTGCACAAAGCTTTTTCTCTTTTCCAACACCATTTGAAATTTTTATAAACACCTCTTTTGATGAAAACCAATAAAGATCAGAGGCAAAAATACACCTTGATGAAAAGATATGACAAGGTCTGAACGCAAATCAAGGCGAAAACGAAAACCAAAAGCAGTAGCGGAAAAAGAAGAACACATGAACAACTCTGTTTTCACTCTTATAATTTCAACGAGTGTTCTTCACAAATGAAAAGCAAGGCAACTTCTCCAAAAGAAATTTGTTGGGGTCCAACCATTTATTGCAGCAAACAAACAAACTAAACTAACTAAGAAAACTAAAACAACTGACGCTCGAAGAAAAACACAATAGTGCATGAAGCAATAAAAATATAGCGTCTTGAAAGGTGACCTGATTTTTGCCGATGAAGAAGGGGTGCCTCGGGGCATCCCCAAGCTTTGACGCTTGTACTTCTTGGATATTTCTTGGGGTGATGCATGGACATCACCAAGCTTGAGCTTTTATCCATTCTTCAACTCATCTCATCATTCTCCAATCCCTACACTTGAAAACTTCCTTCATACAAAACTAAACACAATTCTATTAGCAACATTAGTGCAAGCATAACATATAATCAACCTCTTTTTGCTTCAGGTTTCAACTCAAAACCACCACATATATAGCAAATACTTCTGTAGCAACCTCCCTAAAAGTTCCGTGATCAAAAGAACTCAAAAGAAAGCGATAAAGTGGCAAACACAAATATTGGCAGAAATCTGTCAAAACTGAACAGCTGACAAAAGTCGAATTTTTGAGGGGTTTTCTGTTGCTCAAATCAAAAAGTGTTCAACTAACAAAAGTTTGGATACAACCTGGGGCATATGCACAAGAAATCGCAGGTCCAAAAGATATACAGAGAATTTTCACGAATTTTTACGGTGCAGCACCGAAAACAGTTTCAGGACAGCAACATCCCCAAATCTTTACCTCACTCGAATTAGAGGCTTCTCTTGGCACAAAAACGAAATAAACAAGATAAGGAGCGGTCATTACAGTAGTAATGACTTCCAAGACTCAAATAAAAGAAAAAGTACTGAAAAGAAAACATTGGGTTATCTCCCAAGAGTGCTTTTCTTTAACGCCTTTGAGCTAGGCGCAGAAAATTGCGAATCAAGTAACATCAAGTGATGAAGCATCAATCTCATAATTTGCTCTAAGAATGGAGTCAAAAAGTAATTTCTTTCTTTTCCTAGGGAAGTGTTCCATACCTTTCTTTAGTGGGAATTGATACTTGATAGTGCATTCCCTCATATCAATAATAGCACCTACAGTTCGAAGAAAGGGTCTTCCCAAAATAATAGGACATGAAGCATGGCATTCAACGTCCATAACAAGAAAATCAACGGGAACAAGGTTATTATTAACCACAATAAGAACATCATTAATTCTTCCCAAAGGTTTCTTCTTAGCAACATCAGCAATAGGAACATCAAAATAACATTTTTCAAGCGGTGGTAAATCAAGCATGTCATAAATCTTTCTAGGCATGATAGAAATACTAGCACCTAGATCACATAAAGCATGGCAATCAAAACCATTAACATGCATATCAATGATGGGTTCCCAACCATCTTCTAACTTCTTGGGAACAGAGGCTTTTTGCTTCAGCTTTTCATCCCTAATTTTTATGAGAGCATTGGTAATATGCTTAGTAAAAGCAATATTTAGAGAACTAGCATTGGGAGTCAAAGCAAGCTTTTGCAAGAACAAAATTACTTCAGATATATTGCAGCCATCAATATCAAAATCATTAAAAGAAATAGAGCTATCATCTCCCACACTCCGAAAAATTTCAGCACTCTTTTGAGAAAAAGTTTTGGCGGTTTTAGGCTTTTTAACACAAGGAGTGGGAGTTTTCTCTACACCAATCAAAGTTAGAGGATTGCTAGCATTAGGAGCAACATCATTAGGGGTAGTAATGGTACATACCTTCATTTTTCTAGCCATCTCATCTTCTCTTTCCCACCTGGCATGCAATTCCGCTAACAATCTAATATTTTCATCAATTCCAACTTGGATAGCATTAGCGGTAGCAAAAACATTGTTCTCTTTCACGTCATTAGGCAACACTTTTAATTTCAGAAGTTCAACATCATGAGCAAGGCTATCAACCTTAGAAGCAAGAATATCAATTTTGCCTAACTTTTCCTCAACAGACTTGTTAAAAGCAGTTTGCTTACCGATGAAGTCCTTGAGCATTACCTCAAGCTCGGAGGGCGCAGCCCTAGTGTTGTTGTAGGAATTACCATAAGAGTCACCATAACCATTACCATTGGTAGAAGGATACGGCCTATAATTGTTACTAGCAAAATTGTTCCTATAAGCATTGTTGTTAAAATTATTGTTTCTAATGAAATTCACATCAACATGCTCTTCTTGAGCAACCAGAGAGGCCAAAGGAACATTATTAGGATCAACATGAGTCCTATCATTAGCAAGCATAGCCATAATGGTATCAATCTTATCATTCAAGGAAGAGGTTTCCTCAACAGAATTTACCTTCTTACCTTGTGGAGCTCTCTCGGTGTGCTATTCAGAATAATTTACCATCATGTTGTCAAGTAGCTTCGATGCGGCTCCCAAGGTAAGGGACATAAAAGTGCCTCCAGTAGCTGAATCAAGTAGGTTCCTCGAAGAAAAATTCAGTCCTGCATAAAAAGTTTGGATAATCATCCAAGTAATCAGTCCATGAGTGGGGCAATTCTTTATCATAGATTTCATTCTTTCCCAAGCTTGAGCAACATGTTCATTATCAAACTGAGTAAACTTCATAATATTGCTACGCAAAGCTATAATCTTAGCAGGAGGATAGTATCTACCAATAAAAGCATCCTTACACTTAGCCCATGAATCAATACTATTCTTAGTCAAAGACAGCAACCAATCTTTAGCTTTTCCTCTCAAAGAAAAAGGAAACAACTTGAGCTTAATAATATCACTATCAACATCCTTATATTTCTGCATCTCACATAGCTCAACAAAATTGTTGAGATGAGCTGCAGCATCTTCAGTACTAGCACCAAAAAATTGCTCTTTCATAACAAGGTTCAACAAAGCAGGCTTAATCTCATAAAAGTTTGCAGCAGTAGCAGGTGGTGCAATAGGAGTGCAGATAAAATCACTATTGTTTGTGCTAGTGAAGTCACACAACTTGGTGTTTTTAGGATTGGCCATTTCGGCAAAATGAAAGTAAACAAGTAAAAACAACTACCAAGGATTCTAATTTTTTTGGGTTTTTGATATAAAGCAATGCAGGTAAAATAAATAAAGTAAAGCAAAACAATAAAACAAAGTAAAGGATGTGCGTGCGAAAACTCCCCTCTCAGAAGTCTTCTACTTCCTCCCCGGCGATGGCGCCAGAAAATTAGCTGATGCTGATTGATGGAGCCCAATTGACGAGGGAGATTATTCTTCTGCGTTCCCCGGCAACGGCGCCAGAAAATTAGCTGCTGCGTGTGGTTAACGTGGGAACAGACTGTCCTTGTGCGTGGTGGATAACCAGCCCGTTGGGAACCCCAAGAGGAAGGTATGATGAGTATAGCAGCTAGTTTTCCCTCAGTTAAGAAACCAAGATTTATCGTTCTTGAAGAGGAGAGACAAACGACTGAAGGTGATGCGGAACCTGCACACACACAACAAAGTACTTTGTTCCCAACTTGCGATGAGGTTGTCAATCTCACCGGTTTGCTTGAAACAAAGATTATGAGCATATCGAGTGGAAAACAATATAGTATGCGAGTAAAGTAAATAGTGCGAGTAAAGTAAACAATGCGAGTAAAGTAAACAGGTGATAGCAATATGATGGAAATAGGACCGGGGTCCACAGTTCACTAGTGGTGTCTCTCCATAAGATAAATAACACATGCTGGGTAAACAAATTACAGTTGGGCAATTGATAGAATAAAGATAAACGTGATATGTCAAGAAGATCACTATGAGATTTACTCTGGGCATTACAACCAAATACATAGACCGCCATCCAACTGCATCTATGACTAATAATCCACTCTCGGGGATATCAATCCGAACACCCCATGAGTATTAAGTTGCGAACAACAGATAATTGCATTAAGCAAAGTGTATAATGTAAACAAAGCATATGCCCATTGAGCATATGAATGTTGTTTTCTCCCTAGTAGCAATAGCACATCTACAACCTTAGAGGTTTCTGTCACTCCCCCAGATTAAATAGAGGCATGAACCCACTATCGAGCATAAATACCCCCTCTTGGAGTCACTAGCAACTACTCGGCCAAGATAGCTACTAACAACGGAGAGCATGCAAGATCATAAACAACATAGAGATAACAAAAGATATAATTCAGTACAGCAACTTAATCATAAACACCAATATTCATCGGATCCCAACAAACCAAACATGTAGAATTACATAACGGTGATCTCAATCATGTAGGGCAGCTCATGAGATCTAAACATGAAGCACATGGTGGAGGAGACAACCATCTAGCTACTGCTATGGACCCATAGTCCAAGGTAGACTACTCACTCATCGCTCCGGAGGCAAGCATGGCGATGAAGAAGACCTCCGGTGGCGATTCCCCTCTCCGGCAGGGTGCCGGGAAGAGCTTTTGGACCCTCCCGATCTTTGGGTCGACGGTGGCGACGGATCGCGATGTGTTCTGGAAAATTGATCGGGTACTTAGGTTTTTTTCCGTCGGGGGGTCTTTATAGGCGAAGGGGCGATGTCAGAGGAGGAGCCAGGCGCCCTCACGCGGGGCCCGCGCGGCCAGGGGCCTGGCCGCGCCACCCCTGCGTGTGGGGCCCTGGTGGCCCCCCTCCTACTCTCCTTCGGATCTCTGGAAGCTTCCGGGTAAAATAAGACTTCAGGAACTTGTTTAGTCCAATTCCGAGAATATTTCATGTGTATCACTTCTGAAACACAAAAACAGCAGAAAACAGGGAACTGGCAATGTGGCAACTCGTTAATAGGTTAGTTTCGGAAAATGCATAAAAGTGCCACGAAGTGTAACAAAACAATAGACAAATGGTGTAAAAATAAGCATGGAGCATCAAAAATTATAGATACGTTGGAGACGTATCAGCTGCCAGGGACAAGGACGGACAACAGTGGGGGCCTGCGAAGAGCGGCGATGCTGGACCGGAGGAGGGCGGGGAGAGGTTCTCCCAGAACAACTCTTCGCTTTATGGCCGAACTGCCGACAATTGTTGCACTTCACCTGCTCGCGGCATACTGATGCCCAGTGACCAGCTTCATGGCAACGATGGCATCTCCCATATAGCCAAGCTGGAGGAGGAGGACGGGTCTTAAGAGGCGGACAAACAAGAGCAGTGTGCCGCATGCCACGCCTAGACTGGACGAGCTCCCACGGCGCCTCCTCGCACCCTGCACCGCTCCTTTCCTCTGTAGTAGCTGGAAGAGAAGACATAGGTGGCACAGACATCGAGGAGAAGCCTGCTAGGCCGCTGCCCTTCTCACCATGAAAGGCCGAGGCAGAGACGGGCGAAGTGGGACAGCCTGACGCATTGACGGCGTCGTTGATCTCAGATGGCAGCCGCTGCTTCGAGGGGCTTGATTTGGGGATGAATTCTTCGACACCAGTCGGCGTCAAATCTTCCGCCTGCAGCACCGATGCGGCGGTAGACGCAGCAAGCCGGGGCTGGCAGCACTTACCAACAGGGAGCTGCATAAGGGGCGCCGTGGGTTGGCCGGAGGAGGCGCCGGCGGAAGGAGCTTGTTCGGTGAGCTGCGTGGCTGGAACGGCCTTGGAGAGGAGCGGCCGCCTCACCATCACCCGCCCACGAACGGCAGGGTCAGCCCTGCGCGAGGCAAGGGCAGCGGCGGCGAGCGCGACGGCGGGAGCAGGGGCGGTGGGTGGCGAGGCCAGGTTGGCCACCGTCGCTGGCATGAGGATGGCCTGATCTCCAGAAGCTGCAGCGTTGCCCAGGCGTCCACAGACCACGCCCCTACATCCCACAGGAAGGAGTGGAAAGAGGGCGCTGAGAAGTGTCGGTATCTGAAATTGTTTGCACTGATTGGAAAAATTGCGTAATCATGGCAAATTATACTGAAGTTTTCATCAAATTTATTATCTCCTTGACAAATGTACGATGGTATTATTCAGACAACTCCTGCAATAATACGAACATTAAGAGGATAAACCGCATTTTTTCATTAATGAGAGGTGTGTTGCATGTGCACGCTAACTAGTTTTAGCAAGACAAATAAATAGCTCATCCTTTGCACATTTATAGTTTAACCCATGGGAACATGAAAGTCATATGTTTATCAATACAAATAATGTATGCCTACGGGCGATACATCGTCATGAAAGTCATATTTTACAATGATAAAAACCAATAGACCAACAATACCAAATATATGATGACATCTTGTATGCTCTAGATATTTCTATTTTACTTGCACCTACGTTAGATAACTATACACTATATTCTAGAAATGTATGCAAAAATTATTACATGTGAGCCTGAGAGCTCCATGTTGAAATAATAATGATATAATTTACTACAACACACACATGTACACTAGTATATATTGATATATTTTCAACAAAATTAATCGGTAAAGACATTGCCCCTTTATTTATATAGCTTTCTGATGTATAATTAATAGGTTTAGGAGTGCTTATAACGGGAAACAACTCATGCAATTATTTACTTTGAAAACAATGTGTGTGATTTTGCACATATCCAATCCAAAATATATATTAATATTATGTAAAAAACATAAGTTATTCTAATATTTAGCATCATTATGATGTGATTAATTTTGGTAAGTGTAGTAAAGACTGGCACATGCAGATTTAGCGACCCGAGTTGAGGTTGGCTACAAGAATCACAATAAAAAAAACCCGAGATAAATGCAATGCAACAGATTGATATGCATGTTGTGAAACATCAAACACAACAGAGACATACATAGATGTATGTAGCAAGAAAAAGTAAAGATCAGTTTGATTAATTCATTGTATCAACTAACTATAACGAGGTGCGGATTGGGGTTGAAAGTGAGGATGAGCAGATGGCAAACCACAAAAAAACCACTAAAAACTTCTAAAAAAACTACTAAAAATTATGTTTGGTTAAATTTATGTTTGTGTATTTGTTTTTTGGTACCATCATACATGGGGTATTATGGACATATATAAGGTTCATCATCAAGTATTTTCGTAATATGCATTTTATGTGGCGTAAAGTTAATTCATTTTTTTTAGTTTTTAAGTTAATTCATTTGATTTGACCAACAATTACTATGTTCATGGGACAATCCAGTATGCCGGCTCTGATAGGCTTTAGCTTTGCCCATATTTTCACCGGGATAGCCCTGTCTACACTTGAGGCACTTGAGGCTGTCATGTATTTTCAGCTGCCGGAGCGTTGTTGGGTACAAAGAGGTAGCCGTATGTAGCATGGGCTACGGACCTTGTGGCTGATGCGTGGCCCAACATATCAAGTGGAAATTGTCAATGCGCAACTACTTTACATGCATCAGTATCCACCAATGGACCACCCACATCCAAATCCATATCCACCATTTGGATAGTGGGCGATTCAGTTTGCGGTCACCAAGTTCCTTGCCACAGGCTCACAGGTGTCTTAGTTCGCTGCAATCACCCTGGGGGTCCAAAAGCCCTTAACAAATAGCTCAGAGGGTCTTTTTTTGGTAAAATTTGTTTGAGCCCAAATCGTAGTGTTTGAATTGGGGAAAAAACGTTTGAACTCATAATTCCCGTTCCGCTGCCGCTTGCTGAGCCCACCTTGTCAGGTTTACCCGTTATTCTAACAGAACTAGACTTTGTCAGCGTTAGAGTTCCGTTGCCACCGTCTTCTTCCCTGTTCTGTCGTCCTCCCCTGTTCTGTCCGCCCGCCCAGCTCGCCGTCGACCCCTCGCCGTCGCTACGCCGGAATCGAGCTCGCCGTCGCTTCGCCAGAATCGAGCTCCCCGTCGCTGAAACCACCCTGGTGCTAGGATGTCCCACATAGTGGCAAGGGCTCCCCAGGTCGCAGTTCCGGCTCCTCCCTTCCCCCATAGATCTAAGCTCCCCAGATAGGAGATCTAGAATCGCTCCCTCTAATGTCTCTAATGGAAGCGCGACACCAATGGAAGCGCGGCAATCTCAGAGGAGATCGGCTAGCTGTCTCTAATGGCGACGGCGGCGGTGGCCGTTCCTGTGGACTTGGTGGCGGAACCTCATGAACATCTTGTTTCTTGTTATGTTAATTTTCACCGAATTCATCTCTGTAAATGCGAATCTCAAAAATGAAGAACAATAAATGTAGATTTCAGATCTGAAATTTACAGGAGAAACACTAAATCTGAAAGTTCATAATATTTGGTTGCTTCAAACTTACAGAAGCTAGTAAGTAACACAAAAGGCGGCTTTAGCCTTGTCTATACAAAAGCTATTCTTCAGAGTTAGTCTAACACTAACTATACTTAACTGAAGAAACTAGGGGAGAGCAGCCTTTTTGGAAGTTGGCATACCAAAATGCTGCGAAGGGCTAAAGTTCATTGCTAAATCATCCGGAACTGAACGATTTCCCTTCCCGCCTAACTCCTGCTGCTTTTCTCCATTCAGCATGCACGTCGTGGCTTCCCCTTCCTCGGGCGGCTGCGCTCGCCCTTGGGGGAGGAGGGCTTTCCGCGCTTCTGGCGGAAAAGCGTCTGGTTGAACCTGACCAGCAGCGCCGCCGCGAGGCATTCTTCAAACGAGTAGTACGGCAGATCTTGATAGGTGTCGTATTTCCTGGTGAACCGCAGTCGCAATGATAGATCAGTGTAGTTGTGGTTCGCCGGCGGCGCATAAGCACGCCATATCGTAGAACTCGATATGGACCGCTTCCTTGCCCGCCGCAAGTTCTTGTTGGTCTTCGACGCCGGGAAGGCGGTGAATGGCCGACGACGACGCTTCCCCAGCTTACCCCACTTCAGCTTCATAGCCCTTACCTCGGACAGAGCCGGTGAGCATCTAGACCTTAGGGAAACCCTCCTCCCCGCCTGCAACGCCCCCGCCGACAACGCCAACTTGGGGAAGTTCAAGACAGCCACTATTGGCACCTGCACACCGGCTTTGACAAGGCAAGTCATTGCCTGCCGGATGGGGGCTTGATATTGGAGCGTCGGCGGCGGCGGTGCCATGAGCTACGGCGAGCTTTAGGGTTGGGACTGTGAAGTGGGGAGTGAGACAGGGGAGGAAGACGCGTACCAGCCTTAATCTGCCCCGTAAATAAAATAACAGTTGTCCATGTTTATCTAATTGGGCTTTTACTTCATTTTTCTGGGTACATTGTCAGTTAGACTGTGATTGCTATATGGGGTAAAGTACTAGATACCTCTACCCGTGGCGACCTCAACCCTAAAAATCACATTTCCAGTCGCCTTCCTCCCAAACCGGCGGCTGCTGGGGGTTGGCCGCCCCGCCCACAGTGACTGCTCGAACCAACGCCGGCCGGGTAGCGTTCGACCTCCACGGCGTCCTGCACGCAGGAATCCCTTCTCAAGGTAAGTGTAGGGTTTTCCCGTACGGATTGCCCAATGCTCCGATGTAGCACTAGTTCAAGGGGCGGCACTAGTTCAAGGGGAATGTTCCAAAAATATTTCTACTTCTGTAATGATAGTTCAGTAATTTCGTAATCGATATTTCGCAAAAGGAGTGGTTCATATGGTTAGTGAGCCTGCTTGATTGTTCTATAATCAGAACTATATGGTTGCTATGTATGTTGCACAAACTTGCATGCCCTGCCAAAACATTGGTTACCTATTGTATTTTAGTCTTTGTTCGGTTCGGTTTGTTGCCAAAATATTTAAAATGATTGAATGGGTGGTCTTATTCCAGTTTAAATTGTGTTGTATCTCGGACACAACATTGCTCCATTGTGCTAAAAGGGGAAATCTAGGACATGCTCTTGGTGGAGCTTTTAAAGCACTGTTGGAAGCTATGCAATGCTACTGGATATATTGACATGTTCTTGTTGAGATGAATTTTAAATGATAATAGAAAGCTATGTCATGCTCTTGGTGATTTGTATATCAAATATTGCATTCCACCTAATGTTTTTTGGTGATTTTTAATTTGTTATTTAGACGAAGAATATAGATGTGATGGGTTATGGGGTGACGGCACCGTGAGTTTGACCTAGAATTCAAAATTGAGCTAAGGAAATAAAAATAAAATCAAATAATTGGAAAACCAGTGCATGGAGTCATGGTATGTGATGTAGTATCTTGGAAAAATAGCAAACAGGGCATGCCAAGGATTCACAGGAACACTCTTCACAAATTTGGCATGCTTTTGGGAGCTTACGGCACCGTGAGTTTGACCAAGTTTTTCCACATGCTTTTGAAATGGAGGTCAGTTTCCAATGATCATACATAGTTAGGACATGCGCGTGGTGGAGCTTTTTAATTGCTATTGGAAGCTATGTAAAGCTATTGGGTTTAAAATCATGTTCTAGTTTACATATTATAATTGAAAGCTTAGCCATGCTATTGGTTATTTCTATATCAAACATTGCAAGCTACATCATGCTTTTTGGTGATTTATAATTGATTATTTATAAGAAGTAAATAGATGTGATGGGTTATGGGGTTTAGGGCTCACGGCACCGTGAGTTTGACCTAGATTTCAAAAGTGAGCAAAATAAATACAAATAAAATCGGAAAAAAAGGAAAAACAGTGCATGGGGTCATTGTATGTGATGTAGTACCTTGGAAAAATACCAAACATGGCATGCCAAGGATTCATAGGCAAACTCTTCACAAAATTGGCATGCTTTTAGGTCTTTCCAATGAGGTCGGATTCCAATGATTATACATAGTTAGGACATGATCTTGGTGGAGCTTTTAAATTGCTATTGGAAGCTATGTAATGCTATTGGTTATATTGTCATGTTCCTGTTTTAAAATGATAATGAACTGTCCCTCACACAATTACAGGTTACAATGCAATGTCATGAAGCATGCTACGACTGTCCCTCCGACGATGAGAACTGTGTGATTGGGCACAGTCCCAGGACTTACTAGTACCACACCCATCTAGGACCGGCGCTGACAGATGAAGGTAATAACTTATACATGTCTGGTTATAGAATTTGAGAGATAGGACATATATCTCATTCATGAAATAATTCATGTAGGTCCCATCGTTAGGGGTATAAAAGGGGGGGCTCTTGACCTAGCACCTTGGGAGCTAAATAAAATCGTTTATGGAAATGATGTACCAATGTCTTATGTAAGGATAGGACTTCTCAAATTGCTCTCACGGAGGCTTGATAGTGCTAATCCGGTGATCCCTTTGTATGTCTGCTCTGTCAAGAAGTCTCTGACAGCTAAAGGGAAGTCAAAGATGGTAAGATTTCATTGTGCACAGTGAATACTAACGTGTTTGCTCAACTGCATGACACCCTAGTATCTATACTATCATATCAGGTATTTTCGAAGCCGTACAGCCAGCTCTATCTCAAGCAGTACCTGGAAGCAGGAGATATTATGGTGCCAGCCTGCGCCGATGACCCGTATGCACCTGAAGGTGAAACTGAGCAGGATGTGCATTACGTCAAGCTTCAGATGGGCAACGATGGTCGTGCCCAGATTACAACTAACTGGAGCACGCTTGTGACCACCTCACGCATGTCTGTTGATGACATGGCTGTGTTCGAGCTTGAACCAGATGAGGAAATACTGTTTATCCATCTGATGAGTAATGTGCCGATAGGTAAGCCAGTTAAGTGATAACTTGAACTACTAATCTGGTAGTGTATGCATCTGCACCAACTCAACTTGTATGCCAGATATTAAGGCTTTAGTACTAATTCTGATCGGCTGGTTTATGCTATATATTAAGGCTTGAGTTGTAAAACTTGTATGACATGTTATTCTATATGCTATTACGCTGTGCATTCTCTTATCTAGATTTTGGATGCCATCTATCTAGTCCGTCTAGCCGCTGGAGCAGACAATTTTTTTTCCGTTTGAATACAACTAAGCTTAATTTATAGACATATTGACCATCAGTGCATCACAAAAAGCACAACACGTTGCAATCAGTTAATACAAACATTTCAATTCACAAAATCATGTACGAGTTAAGGCACTTCATCATAACAAGATGGTTTTAGTAAATAGAGTATAAGCATGCAGAGAAGAATGCAAGTAATTATAGCCTGCGCAACATATTGGCATATGGTTTAGACTACCAGGTGACACAATA
This sequence comes from Dactylis glomerata, assembly GCA_007115705.1. Lineage (NCBI taxonomy): Eukaryota > Viridiplantae > Streptophyta > Magnoliopsida > Poales > Poaceae > Dactylis > Dactylis glomerata. The sequence goes on along the minus strand of QXEO01000204.1, from coordinate 2,230,687 downwards.
ATATAATAACATAATTAACTAACTGATAGCAACTGCGCAACATATATAGGCTACATTTTTTCAACATGAACAGACAGAGCCTCCTGCCCCACATTCAAGAAGGTGAAGATGCACACATTCCCTTCTTCTATCGACGCTTTTTGGAGAACCTTAGGCCAGTTTGCTGTCATCTGGGCAACACCGTTGCCCTGATGGGTGAAGCTTACATTATAGAAACCATCTTGCTCACTGCAATATGTTGGAATGGTGCATGGAAGATAGCGGGCGAGGTGGGCATTGCTGTACTTTGCTGAAAAGTACTGGAGTACAAGGATACAGTCAGTTTTTGAACACAGATTCATGTGCATGAGAAGATTAAAAGAGTCAAGCAGATTACCATTTTTGCCTTCCCACGAAGGACATGTGACTTCTTCATCTCACAGATATAGTATGGAACTGTTGGCCTCAGTTTAGCAACCATTGCATTGAGATCGGCAATCTGGCGACCAGTGAGATTGATATTGCTTGCAAACACACAGTGCTTGTCGAATTCCAAGTCACCAGTTATCTTGGGACCTAGAAAGAAATGCACTACTTAGTGATCTTTATCTCCATAAGAATGTATTAAAAGATCATCAGACCCATGTTAGATAGATTCACACCTCTGCGAATGACGATAGTCTCAGCCGCCCTTGCAGGGCCACGATAGGATGAGAGTGGGCCCGATGTGAGTCTACGTGCCTTGGATTTAGGTGTCTTGGAAGATGAGATAGTCTCACTATCTGGATCAGTACCTTGATATGAAGGGAGGGGGTAATCCCTATTGGTTGTGGCTTTCTTGCATTTCTTGATAGCATAAGAATCATTGATTTTAAATAGCTTGAAATAATCGACAGAACGGTTCTTCCGTCTAGTACAAGCATCAGCCTAAAAATAGAGATTGTGCTTATTACAATGTTGTGTAGCACCTAAAAACACCATTGCCAGAAATAGAAATTTGTATAACCTGCACCTTAGTGGCGATATGGTCAATCGTTGGGTCCATCTGGAGACTTGCAAACTTTTCTGAAAGAAATAGGCACCTATTTAGTGCAGGCATCTATTTTCCTTGGAATAATAAACTATGCTATAATTAGCAGTATGTGCTACTACAATTTGCAATGACAGTATGTCATTCCATATCCAGTGTGAAGTGAAATCTACTACCATATCCAGCGACAACTACCCTACAATAATAGAGTGCGTACAGAGGTTCCCCAGCCGTGCCGCCCATCCCAAAATTTAAACTCGACATAATTCAGCATACTACATAAATTTCATTGAAATTTAGATGGTTTTTACAAAATATGGCGAAATATGAAATAGACTAAAAGAGGTGGTCTTCGTCGGAGTCCTCGTCGGCGGCGAAGTTCACCGATGCGGCCGATGGTGCTGGCGGTGAAGCGTTGGACGGCCCAGCTCCGTCATCGGACAGGCGGGCGGAAACCATCCCACGACGGCGACAGTTCTCCTCCGCCGCGCGCTGGCTGCAGTCGCGCTCGGGCTCCTCGAGGGATGAGATGAAGGTGCGGCGCTCCTGCGCTCGCTGCGCCGATGCGTTGAAGGAGGGGAGAGGGTACTGATGCTCGCGGCGCTGGCGCTCCGCCGCCACCTTCGCGAGCCCTACGGCCACGTCCGCCCGGAAGAGGCGTCTCTCAGCCTCCGCCATCGCAGCCCTCGCCGCTTCGATGTTGCGGCGGTGGGCGTCAGCGCGGGCGGCAGTATGGTCCTCCGCCAGCCTTGCCGCTGCCGCCCTCCTCTCGGCGGCCATGAGCTCCTGCGCCGCCCGGTCGCGGCGCTGCGTCTCGAACGACGCTACGATCGCTCTCTGTTCCGCGGCGGCCTCCTCCGCCTCCGCGTCCGTCGGTAGCTCGGCGAGGAACTCCTCGTTGTCGGAGTCCTCCTCCTCCTCGCCCTGCGGCGGAGCTGGGTCCTGCGGCGGCGGTGGAGGTGGGGGTGGTGGTGCTGGTGGCGCGCCGAACCGCCTCGAGGGAGCATGGCGTAGGTTGTCAAGAGACGGCGAGGCATTTTCTACCGGCGGTTGGAGGATGTGAACCTACCGTCGAGGCGACGAGCTATTTATAGCCGGGAACGGGGCGGGAAAACGAAGGAGAAGGGGCGGTGACAAGGGTATAGCTAATAGAGCCCGTTAGTTGTGTACTCCTAAGGCCCGTTAAGCTAGGCCCAATTGTAATGATAGTCGAATACGAGTTCTTACCGTATGTCGATATTGTAATCTGTATCGGACCCTACCCGATCCTCGAGACCTGGCCACCTATATATAGGGGCCAGAAGGGGACGGTGTAGGGCAGATTGAAAGCAAGCCAGGTTGAACACCCAAGTTTACTTTCGATACACACCTATTTCGACTAACTTTACCTTTGAGTTCATCCGACGCCCTATCTCCCCGATCCTAAGTCCTTCATCTAGGACATTTGTCGAGTTAACCCCTCGTCAATTGGCGCCGACCGTGGGGAACTTGGGCGTTGGAATCATGAATTCGATGGCTTTTTCGCTTTTAGCCAATAGCAGTACAGAAGTCGACGAAAATCAAGAGATGGAGTTGACAATCGGAAGCTTAAACATCCTCATCGGACCGTCGGGTTCATCTCGCCTTTCAGATCCGACGAAACAAGATCCGTCGGCCAGGGAGCCCGAAACAACAGCAATGATGGAATATTCTGAAGGCTCTTCCAGCGAGGTAAACTTGCCGGTCAGCCCAGAGGAAGTGCAAAAAGAAAAGATCGCAGAAGACAACGAAGAAAAGAAAAATTTTGACGTGGAAGTCCAACTCGAAGATCTCACGATCTGCCTCGACGAAATCGCAGACAAATCAACAGACACATGGAAGACATGATTAGAGCTTTCTGATGATAGTAACTCGATCTTCTCAAGCTTCGAGGGTAACATCGGCGAACAATGCCAGGTGCTCGCCATTATAGGAGATAATTCAGAAGAATTCGACGAAAACGACAATCCAGTATTAAACCCAGCAAATATCGACAGAGGAGCAAATCGCCTAGCAGAAGGGCAAACACCAGAATCCCTCGCAAGCAGGGAAAAAATTCGACTATCAGTCGACGAATGGGGGATAATAAGAGAAGCCGTAGAACACGGCACGGCAATACCATCAAATTCTAGCAAAGACATGCTTTTGGGGTATCACTACGCCCTAAGGCAGCAGGCCAAGCAATTAGCAAAGGAGAAAACAGAGATACAAAGAAGAAAAGATTCAGCCATTGCAGCTAGCGAGGCTGCTCGAAAAGTACGGAGCGATGCATCATACAGCAACGCAAGGAAAAATCGTCGACACGGTTCAAGATACGATAACCTCGAGTATTCTGACAGGCAAAGTATTTCCAAAAACCTCGACTCGTCCTTCCTATCGGTCGACGAGCAGGGAAACATCCTACCAAAAACTCCTGAAGCAGCACTAGTGGCAGCACAAGCATATCTACTTACAACTCGACCAAGTCCAGGAGATCCTAGAGAACATATGCATAGAGCATCACTGAACGGACTCAACATGGTGGGCCACAAGCTATCAGCAAAAGGAGAAGAAGCATATCACCACAAGGAAGTGCACAAAGCAAGGTCACCTCGCCGTCACAATAGTCCTCGGCGTAGAAGCAACAAACACCGATCTCGATCGTCATCACCAAAGCAGCACGGTGGAACCCGAAGATCACGATCCCCAAATGAAAAGCGCGACTATGAAGACGACGAAAAAGAGATGGGGGCATCATGCTTTACCCGCAGGGTTCGCACCACTCCAGTTCCCAAGGGATTCAAGCTACCTCATGATCAGCAAAAATACGATGGATCACAGGAACCACAATCATGGCTTGCAGATTACTTGCAAGCAGTTCAAATATTAGGAGGAACCAAGGAAACAGCAATGCAAAGTTTGCAACTACACCTCACCGGTGCAGCAAGGTCATGGTTGAGCAAACTAGAGAAAGAATCTGTTGGAAGCTGGGAAGACCTAACAAAGCAATTTACAAGCAACTTCAGGTCGACATACAAACGATCAGCATCAATAGAAGAAGTCAAAGCGTGCGTACAGCAACGCGACGAAACACTACGGGCATACATCCAAAGATGGAGCCTTATCAAAAACTCAGCAGTCGAAGTTTCAGACGAAAGAGCAATAGACGCGTTCATCATCGGATTAAGGCGAAGAGACCTAGTCGAAGAGATGGGTAGAATCAAGCCGAAAACAGTGTCAGACCTCATGGACACAGCAAACAGGTTCGCAGACGGAGAAGATGCGTGCAACAACAAGCGGACGCGATCTCCAGAGGACGACAGAAGAAATAGGTATGGAAGTCAAAGGAGACGATCCCAAAACTATGACACCTACGGCTCGCATAGCCAAGTCGCTGCAGGATATAAAGACAACAGCTATCAAGGAAATGATCGCAGAAGCTCGGGATATAGAAGCTACGGAAAGGAGGACTATAAGAAGTTCCCTATAAGGGAGTCCAGAGAATACAACCCATCACCAGAAGATATGCTCAACGGGCCTTGTCATATACATTCAGCGTTCGTCGACGGGAAACGAGTATCAAGGCACGCAATGAAAGATTGCACAACATTCTTAAAACTGCAAGAAGCAGCAATAAACAAGCAAACCGAAGCAAGGCGACAAGGATTCGAAGGAAGCAACAATCCTCCAACAAAGCAGCAAGGAAACAATGGAGCGCCTCAAGGACAAGACCAGCAAACCCAGGGACAGGACGACGACGAAGGGTATGTACCATCAAAAGGACACATCATATCAATGATACAACCTGTACCCAAGTCGAACAAAGAAGAGAAGAGCATAACTCGACAAGTCAACTTAGCAGTCATATCACCTCCAGCTGCAACGGAGTATCTGCACTGGTCAGAGCAACCAATAGAGTTCAACAGAGAAGATCACCCTATAACAGTACCTCGGCCGGGAAACGCGCCTTTGGTACTCAAAGCTCAAATCGGCACGTATGATGTCGACAGAATATTCATGGATGCAGGGAGTGGAATCAACTTGATATACGCGAAAACACTCCGAGCAATGCATATATCACTAGAGTTCCTGAAGCCGACAGATTGTTCCTTCCATGGAATCGTACCAGGAAGTGCCAATTACCCGCTGGGTCGAATAGCACTCAATGTTTGCTTCGGAAACCGACAAAATTATAGAAGAGAAAAGCTAGACTTCGAAGTCATGGATTGGCCATCGCAATATCACGCGATCCTCGGACGACCCGCGTTTTCGCGATTCATGGCAGTGCCTCACTATACATATTTGGTACTTAAAATGCCAGGACCAAGAGGAATAATTACAGTGAAAGGAAGTTTCGAAGTTTCACATCTCTGCGACAGGGAATTCCACAAGATGGCGCAAAATTTTGGCGTAATAGCCAACCATGCAGAAAAGGCAAAAAGCGCGACTACAGAAGGCGTCAAGCTACTCGAAGGATGCGTCACGGAGCCCAAAACGAAGAAACCACGAGTAGAAGCATCAGGAGAAGACACAGGCGCAGAGGGAAAAGGGAAAGCCACGACGACATAAGCATCATAAGACAATAGAGTAGAACAATAAAGGCTGTAAAAGCCACGAGTTATACCAGGGGCAATGCCCTCTAGATCCAGAACATAGGTCACAGGCCGGATCTCTTGGGTCACCCCATGTATCTTACATTACAAGTATAAATAAAGACAAAGCGTTCCTCATATTCGAGTTTACGAGTCTTTCAAAGAGAAGATGCGGCAAACGCACGAACCATACAAATACGCCTTGAGAATAAATTTCAGACATATAGTCGCGAAATAAATAAACTCTCGCGTTCCACATACACCTTACAACATCGGGTTGTCAGAATCATCAACACCCAAAGGGTCTAAATAGTGAAACTCACGGAAAAACGCGGCATCTTCTTGCAATAGCCTGGCTATAATCCGTCGGGCAGGCTGCAAGGTACTCTCCAAGTGTACCCGAAGGCTGGCTCCCCCTGGAGGGTAGCTCAATGACATAGAACTATAATTGAGTCTTGGTTTCCACTTGCGTATCCATCCGAGAGCAAAATTGGCACCAGCCACTAAGTTCAGCTCTATCAACCGATGAATTCGCTGACTGGATCTAAAAGTATCAAGGAGAAGTGGGAAAGTCGCAGGTAGAGGATTGCGAGGAAGCATAACTGAGTGCATAGTCACGAGAGATCTTCTACAGCCATCCACCGCTTCGCCAATGTGCTGAGCACGATCTTGAAGCAATACAACAGCACTCCGGCGTCGAGGGTCGGACCATGAGTTTTCAACACCTGCGGACATCTTTTCCAGAGCTGCGCTTCGTTCGGTAACCCGACGATCTTCAGCAGCAAAGTCCAAGCAAGTGCCTATAAGGGCAAAGGATATCACAAAAGTAACAGTACAAAGAGAAGAAAACAAGTCGAGAGGAAGCTTACATCGCAACATTTCACAGGCAGATTCGATGATACCAAGAATGAAAGAGTTGCATTCTTCGTGATGCAAAATCCTCGCCGTCAAGCTGGACACTTCATCACTAAGAATCGACACCTGCTTCGTCAGAGCAGAAGTTTTGCTAGCCTTATCAAACGCCATCTGAGCTTGGCGTTTGGCTGAAGTCAAGCGGACCTCAAGGTCAGAAATCCTCGAAGAATATTCTGCGCATTGATTGCATCGACTAGGAGTCGACGAAATCTGAGGATCGAATCCACGGGCAGAGGAAGGAGCAGAACCATGAGTCAAAGGATCATGAACATTCATCGACTACAAAAGAAAAGGAAGGAGAAACAATTTCAGAAAGGCAGCATAAAACTTCATATGAAGAGGATATATTTACATAAGAGCACAACCCTATGGCTAAGGTTCTCGGGTTGCACTTAATTGAAGTCTTTACATTCAAAAAGGAGAAAACTAAAATAGCTACAAAGAAGCTGAGTCTACGCCACCTCAGCATTGTGCTCCGTGGAAGAAGGGGGCGCGGCCAGTTCCTCGCTAGAAGTCGACGGTGGCACTGGATCCTTCGCCGCTGGAGGTGGTACAGCAGGCACAGCAGATGCCGCCGAAGGAGAAATCGTTGTCAACAACGCAGGTGCCAACTTCTTCGCCTTCTCGAAAAACACCTTCATCTCATCACGGGTGTGGCCATGGGGGGAGCTAACCCTCCCCCAGTCGAAGTCTGTACCGTGCGCAAGAGAAAGTGCAATAGCACCCTCGGCGCCGCGCTTAATGGACAGACCTTTCAGTTGGAGAGTGGGGTCTTCAGTGGTATCGAAGGACCTGACAAGTTCAGTCAGATTGTCCTTCGGGATTGCCGCCCTTCTCTTCGGCCACAAGCCGGCAAACAGCCGTGATAAAACGCGGCTAACCAACTCAAAAGTCTCCTGGATAGATATCCAGTTTTCTTCGAGTAGGTTAACTGCATCCATAAGAGGATCATCGTCCGTTTGTAAGGACGACGGAGATACCCCGGTGAATTCTGAGCAATAGCAAAGAAAAGAAGAGACAGATGTCAACAAATACATCAGTTCAACAGAAGACGAAAACAGAAGACAAGGCGAAGCACTTACTTTCAGCAGCAGTAGACATGGTGTGAAGACGCTCCGCCACGGCTTGCTCTCGCTGAGCATACTCCTTGTTGGCTTCAGCTAGAGCTTTTTCAGCTTTCTTCGCCTTACCAAGCGCAGCTTTCTGCGACTTCTCAGCATTCGCTTTAGTAGCGGCCGCCACGTCATAAGCTTTTCGCGAAGCATCAAGCTCCGCTTCAAGCGACGCAATTCGAGCATTGGCTGTTGCTAAGGCAGCTGCAAAAAGAAGACGAAAGGGAGTCAGATAATGGGGAAAAGGATAAAGCACAAAAGAAAAGTAAGGACTCGACGTCAAAGTTGTACCTTCGGAAGCTTTCGCAACCTTTAGGTACTCAGCACATTCAGTGCCCAAGGCAACGAATCTGCTCAACAAAGCCTAAAGAGAAAAGAAAGTATAAGAGCGCAAGTGTATGCAAGGAGAATGAGCAAGAGAAAAGTTACTCACATCATGGGGGGAAGATGCGGATTCATGTGCTTCCAGAGAAACTTCAGGTTCTTTAGCCTTCTTCGAGCGTTTGGGGTTTCGGGAAATAGGAACCTTCTTTACAGAGGCCCTTGTAACCCGGGGCGCAATTTTTTGGGCCGGGGGCACATCATCAACAGCTGTAGGAATTGGAGGAGAACCTATAGCAGGTTCTGACGGCTCTTCATCATCTCTACAAGAAGCAAGAAACTTATGAGTAACACGATGGAAATAAGGCGAGAGAAATACAATTGAGGAACTCGAATAAAAAATACTTACGATGCCAGGAGGTCGAAGTACTCCTCATCTTCTGCAGGAGCAAAGGTCTTATCAGCCGCTGCAGCCGCTGCAGAACTCGAAGAAGCAAATTCTTCGACTCGCTTCCTTTTCTTGTCGACACCAGTATCTTCAGCAGGCGTGGAAGGAGACGATGTCGATGAGCTCGTTTCTTCTTCCGACTCTTCGGCACCATCCCCGTCTTGATTATCGTCAGCCTCGGGGGCTTCAGATACAGGTGAGGCCAGTTCAGCTGGAAGAGGCCCTGCCTCTGGAAGAGGAGGGTGCGAAACAAGGAATTGGTGACCCTACATATAAATAAACAAGTTAGCAGAGTGCAAAGGCAAATGTAAGTCGACAAAAGCACAAATCGACAACAAGTGAACATAAAGATGCATACCTCGGGTAAAGGGTGCACGGAGTCGAAGTAATCAGCGGTTAAGTCAGCAACCGCATGATCCTTGGTGAGCTTGGTAAGGCTCCTAACTCGCTTGTCGACATCTTTTTTCTCTATTAAATCTTCAGAGACGCGAGTAGGATCTTCCAAGCCAGAGTAATTCCAGAACTTGGTGAGGCGGTGTTGCAAGGGTTGAACTCGACGTTGTATGAAGAACGCCATGAGTTGAATACCCGATAAAGCTCCTCCTTGGCCTCCTTTCAAAGCTTGAATGCGAGATAGAAGGGGAAGAACTTGTGCTACCTCGTCATCTGAGGGAAGTGCATCCCACGAAGCCAATTTCTTCACTTCCTTGGAGGCTTCGAAAGATGCTAGACCATATTGATCTTCAGGAGCGGCCTTGCGGTCTTTGATGTAGAACCACTTGGTTCTCCACCCTTGGACAGACGCGGCCATGGAAAATTCAAGATATTGTGCCTCAGGATGCACCGACACAACAGCTCCGCCCAGTTCGGGTTTTCTGCGTAAAGCAACATTGGGGCGGAGGCGAAAGATCGACCTCCAGAGGAGAAAATGGGGCTCAATGCCCAGGAACGACTCGCAAAGAGTCACGAAACACGCAATGTGTAGAAGAGAGTTAGGTGTGAGCTGGTGAAGCTGCACACCATAAACAAAAAGAAGACCACGAAGGAACTCGTGGGCGGGAAGAGAAAGACCACGGAGGAGGAAAGCGAGGAATATTACCCGATAACCGCTCGGGGGCTCCGGGATCCGTTCAGTACTTGGAAATCGGATGGAATCTTGGGCGGCGATGAGGCCGTCCGTCCTGGCTTTTTCCACATCCTTCTTCGTGATGGTGGAGCGCACCCAGCTGGTGGAGGAAGAGATCTTGGCCATGGTGTTCTTGGTGGCCAGATGTTTCACGCGCATCTAATGCACGAAGTGCGCTTGGGGGCTATGAACGAGAGAAGGAAGCAGAGGAGATCAGCAATGGAGGCGGCGGAGGAAACGAGCTGGTAAACAGTAAAAATCCCCCACTACGCCCTTTATATGTCTTCAGGGAGAAGGATCGTGGGCTGAGACGTGGCGCAAAGAGCAGAAACGGCAGCCCACTAACGGTCAAAAATTGCGGAATTTACAGTACTGCCTATGCAACGGTTCGAAATGATACAAAGTGACGTAGTCATTGATGTCATAAAGGATATATTATCGGACAGAAAATGGCGCCGACAAATGCAAACTTCTTAGAGAACATTATGTGTGAAAGATTTTTGGATAATAGCCTTGGGGGCTACTACTCTTAAAAGATGGTAACTGGAAATCTTTAATTAAGTTGAGGAAGCATATTCGACGACAAGGCGTTCTTGGAGTATTTCGAAGATGAAGTATCTCGAAGTTGAAGTATTTCGAGTTGGAGTATGGTGTATTGCACTCTATTTCGAGCCTATACTCGAAAAAATCTCTTTCGAGTATAGCCTCGGGGGCTACTCCCATCGGGAGCGCTGAGCGCGCACCCGACGATATTTCTTGGCAAAACATTATAATTGGAGAAGTGAAGGAGTGTTACTCCCATCGGGAGCGAGTTTTATGGTTGAAGAAACCCGAATATTTTCAGTCAAAATTTGACTGCGACATGAGATTCTCGAGTTGCGTTATCGCAACGCAACTCGAATGTCGTGACTTGTCACGTAGGTAAGACCCCTGGATCCATCCTGTGTGGCCTGGTATACGCACATGGATGCGCTCTGCCGGTATGTATCCGTGTCTACGACGCGAAGAAAATCCTGGTGGACGCACTGGGTACCTTGAGAACCACTGGGATTCATTCTTTGTAAGTCCTATATGCGGCAAAAGAATGGGTTTGACCGGTATCCCGAATTCAAGTCCAAGGGGATTGAATTTGAAGTAGGTGACAAGTATCTGTTCCGGTAGTTAACTGACCTCTTGATCCGTCAGAGTTGTCAGGCTTGTTCATCAAGACCCCTTGCGAACAAATTATCATAAGTCGAAAGACCAAGTCGAAGATTTGAAGAGAAAGTCGAAGAATTGATCAAGTCGAAGATTTGAAGATTAGAGATTCAACCCGAATCTGCAATCCTGGTAGAATCTCAGGGGCTACTGACAAGGGTATAGCTAATAGAGCCCGTTAGTTGTGTACCCCTAAGGCCCGTTAAGCTAGGCCCAATTGTAATGATAGTCGAATATGAGTTCTTACCGTATGTCGATATTGTAATCTGTATCGGACCCTACCCGATCCTCGAGACCTAGCCACCTATATATAGGGGCCAGGAGGGGACGGTGTAGGGAAGATTGAAAGCAAGCCAGGTTGAACACCCAAGTTTACTTTCGATACACACCTATTTCGACTAACTTTACCTTTGAGTTCATCCGATGCCCTATCTCCCCGATCCTAAGTCCTTCATCTAGGACATTTGTCGAGTTAACCCCTCGTCAGGCGGGAAGCGCGCGACATGGCATTCATTTCCCGCCGATGCGTGCTGCGACGCGACGGCTCGCTGCCCCGCTGCAAAGCTGTTTCCGTTTGCACCGCCATTACTGGGCGCGGGAGACGAGACGAGTGGAGACGACGAAGCGTCGGTCGTGCCGCTGACAGTGGGCCACGCATTACTGGGCGAGTGGAAATGCTAGTAGATCTAGTACGCGACGGAGCGAAGAAAAAAAGGGAGGCGACTTAAAATCACCGTACGTGCTCGAGGCCCACCGCCGGCGATCTAGGAAGAACGCCGGCAAGGTTCACTTGGAAGCGAGAGGAGAGCGGACGATCTTCTCCGGGGTCTAGGAATCGAGCGGCACTTACCAGCCTACCTGCAGCGGAGGAGAGAGGACGGTCTTCTCCGGGGACAGGATTACGGCGCCGCGCAGGGGATTTCGTCGCCGGAGCTGCTAGGGGACGGTTTTCTGCAGCGCGCGCGAGAGGATTTGGGAGAAATGATGGTAACAGTGGGGCCAGGGGAGTGGAGGCAAGGCAAGAGGGAAGGGGATCCCTTGACGTGCCCAGCTCTGCAGTTCAGTGGCTGATAGGTGGGCCCTGTCAGGCGTGGGACCCACATGTCAGTGAAAGAAAGTCAGGGGCATGGCAGGGTGGGCGAGGAGGCCACGTTGCCACGCGGCAGCTAACCAGATGGCGTCGGTGGCGGCTGACTCGTTGCAACAGCTGTGTCGATGACGAGTGGGTCCACGAGCGTGGCAGAATAGAACACAAGCCTTATTCTTAAAAGACAGAAAATACATAATCATAGGGGAGTTTTCACGAAAAAGCATTAAAATTAGACCTCAAACAGAAGAATTTTAGATAAGTAAATAAAATTTTAAAACAATAATTATTCTAACAGTAGAGGAGCTATATCTTGACGACATGGTGTTGATCCATGGGGTTAGTGGGAATAATCGGTAAAATTGTTTGCACCATACAGAAGGTCACACGTGCACCATCCCATTCATACATCTTTCCATGGAACCTCACCAGATCTCGGTTCCGCATCTTGATGTAAACATAGCCGTCGTCACCATTTTGGTGAGATTGGATGATCCGCCACCTGGCATCCTGCATCTTGCTGAATAGAACACACGCAACCACATAACCTGCTGGTTGTAGGTTTGGTGTTACAATGTCTTCCAGAATCTTAGTCTGTCGAACACCATATGTCACCCTTAGCTGATAGATGACTATACGGGAGATCCTAGCTTTCTTTGCGGATTTGATATCAATATTTGGTGATCGCGGTTCAGGGTCATCGTCATCGTCATCACCTTTTTTGTTCCCTTCATCCCCTGAAAAATTTCTTGGACTTCCTCCGTCAAGAGAACCATACGGATCCGCGTCAGATTCAGGTTCCGGATCAGAATCTTCTTGCACATCCTCCACCTCTACAACCTTCAGCTTCTGACATATGATACAACACGCGTTAAAAATCAAGAAATGTTCCTTTTATACGTTTATACGTAGTACTAACATATTTTGAAACAAAGACAGTCCTGTGTAGTACCTTGTCATCTTTGCTAACTCCTTTGGAAGAGCCCTCTCCGGCGAAAGTGCGCTTCTTACCCGCTCCTCCGCCCGCATCCATCGATCAATGGTTAAGTTCAAACTACAATAGGGAGTAAATCATGGTTTACAAGCAGAAATAAAAACTATACGAATCAACCCTAAAATATTGATACATACCTCAGTAGCTTAGCTGAAAATGGTTTACCGATGTGGCGGAATTAGTGTTAGCCATACGTCCCTTTTATAGAGACTTTCTAGGAACTGACGTCCCGATATTCACGTATCGGAGTAGTGGAGAATAGGAAGGATAACGTTTCTATCCATTAATCTGTTGCAGAAATTTCGGCGGTGATCTAACAGTAGAGGAGCTATATCTTGACGACCGCAGTGTGCACCATCCCATTCATACATCTTGCTGAATAGAACACACGCAACCACATAACCTGGGCAGTGTGCACCAACACGAGAATCAAACCATCTAATTTAGTAAACAAATGCAGTGTGCACCAACATGAGAATTCAGATAACATGGGCACCAGTAATGCAACAGCAAACTCCACATACATTAACATAGTCTTAAACATCTGGGTATGATTGCCCAGATTCCACCATACATAATAAAAACATAGTCTTCAAACATCACACAGTTTTACTCTCCAGGGAGACAACACAGACTTAAACTAATCTTTTGGAAACAGAACATGAGGGCCAACAGCAGGACCGATAACCGGGATGAGGCCAGTCTTGACGAACTTTTCGAGGAATCTGCCATAGGCGGCATGCTTCGCCATGGTGTGGCCCTTGTGCTTCTGCTTGCTTCCTATGCCAACGCCATTCGCGTGCTGGATCAAGCTCTCTAAGTTCTTGCTGACGACCTTGCCGCAGAATGGACAAGTTAGCTCCCCATACCTGGTGCGGAAAGGGATCTGGCCACTCTTGAGCCGCTTAAGAACATAGCGGCTCTTGCGGTCCCTGTCCTCCTTGTCGTGGCCCACGTCGCCAGAGTCGTCCTGTGAATTTTGAAATACATAAGAAGTGAGATAAACAGGAGCACAACAAAGATCAAAGTAAATAAGCTGTATAAATATAACAATGCTGCCAAAATGATTCTAAATTGTTGCGGTGATAGTACTATCAGAGGCTAGTAATGTTGTGTGGCCAATATTTGATGAATCGAGGACACACTATGGAATCATCACATTAATAAGCGCAGCAAATTAGGAAAATGTTAATTATAAATTCCATGCATCAGATCAATCATTTTTTCCCAAATAAAAATCTTGTTATCATAGTCTCTACAATCAAATTAGAGTTAGATCACAATGTGAACAGTACGACGAACAGAGGGGACTACATTAACACATTAAGAATGTAATCTGATAACTATTAACTGATAGATATCATATGAGCAATAACAATGTGAACAGTACAACGAATAGAGGGGATCGATCAGAACAGCTCAGAACCTCGGTGCTGTCGTAGGAGGCCTCCTCCTTGAACGGTACTGCTTCTTTGTGGTCTTCTTCAAACAAGTACTCGATGGAGTCACGGTCGTAGCCGGCGCCGGCGTAGTAGTCATCGTCTGGCACGACGATGACTTGGCCTGCATGCTGGTTCTGCAGATCTGCCGCCACAGCCACGGGGTCCTCCATCTCCACTTCGTCGACGGCGCGCCGAGGAGCGGCTGGTGCTCCCGAAGAAGACTCGCCCGCCACCGCGGCGACGACCGCGGGTGCATCGCCAGAGCCTCCGACCGCACTAGACTGCGGCTCGTCTTCGTGAGCGCGCTTCATCTTGCAGATGCACAAAGGAATGAGATTGGTGGTGCGGTGGTGGAGCGGATTGGGGTTTTTTGGCAGATTGGGGAAGAAGTGGCCGATGGTGTGAGAGACGATGAGACCGAGACCGATGTGTTATATAGATGCTGCCGGTTTGGTTTCCTCTCATGGACGCGTGGGTGTGGAAGCGTGTAGTCGTGCATGACATGTGGGACCACCCGTGGCTTCGTTTATGAGAGAAGAGTAAATTGGGGAAGCAATTGTTTTGGGATCCAATTATTTTCCAGGCCGCGAGATCGTGGGATAAATAGTGTGCGACGTGTCGCTGGCATGCCGCGTAAGTAAATGCAGTGTAGCGCTTCGGGGGTGCTTTGAAAGTTGAACCCCCCACGCGAGCCCCCATCGCATCGTGAGAGAAGAGGAAGTTGGGGTAGCAATTGTTTTGCAGGCACGCCGCGGTAAATGCCAGTCTAGCGCTTTGGAAATTGAACCAGTCGCTTCGTTTCGTTTCTGAGAGAGCGCTAGACCGACGTGTCACCGCGGGCCCCGGTACAGCGGCCCACTTGTAAGTGAGAGGCTGGTATCTTGGGTAAGGATGTACGTACGTTAACCTACAGGCAGCAATTAAAGGGGCTCTCGTTGTTGGGCCCCTCGTTGTTTGACTACGGGCAGCAGAGCGACAGTCTAAAAAAGGAGATAGCGTGCAAGGGGTCCGGTCTCGTCTGACTCGCGGAAGGAATAGAGAACAAAATCTTACTCCTACCATTGAAATGCTTCTCATCGAGGTCACCTGCTCCATGAGCCAAACGAGTGAGACAAACTAGTCCACGTTTAGCATCCGAAGCGTGTGGGGACCCACTTGTCTGGGTTAGGTTTGGTCCGACGTGTGTCTGGGGCCCCACTTGTCAATAGTGTTCCGGGCCTTAGTGGGGCCACATGTCATTAGGGTTAGGATTCGTGGCCAGTGGAAATTGTCGGTAGCAGCGGGATGAGAATTGACAGGGCATTGAGATTTGAAAGGCAAGTAAATTGACAAGACACGCCGCAGTCTGACAAGGCATGCTCAAGAGATCTCAGTAGCATCGTCATCGCTCACTCTACTCTGGCGACTAGTTCAGTAGATGGAGGAGTTCCCTTCCATGGGTAAACAAATGAATAAATGAAGGAAATTCCATAAACCACCAACTATTGTTGTCATCGTTGCACAAACCACCAACTATTCAGTAGATGCACACCAGGAAAATTGGGGAAAAATACAGGGAGGTCCCCTGGGGGTGTGGGACCCTAGAACCAAGAGCAAACCATGGTTCCCACCCCACCTGGCAGACATCGATGGCACCGCCGAGTCTGACCTAGATCTCGGAGGGGGCCCTGGGGAATTCAGAAAAAATCAAAAAAAAATGGAAAAACACTGCATGGAGTCATGGTGAGTGATGCACCACCTAGGAAAAATACCAAACATGCCATCCCAAGGGTTCACATGTGGACTCTCTCACAGAGAGGTGCTTCCAGGCAGGAGTTCTCTTGGTCTTCCTTGGCAGATGACCATGGTTTGTGCAAGTTCCACAGCAAACTTTGGAACCATGGTCCCATTTTTGGTGGAGATGTGCATCTTTGCATTCCCAACCACTTTTGCAACTAGTGTTTTTCCAGTTTCCACATAAAAAATGCATTTCCCATTTTCCGGGTGCCCGGAGGGGTCGAAACAGGTGCTTTTTTGTGAAGGGGCCACCAAGGGCATTGTGCAGAACATCACCACTCTATTTTTCATGGGTGGGGGACCTGCCAGGGGTGCCACATCCAGGAGGCTAGGAATTATCTAGGCCTGCTGCCATATAATGAATTATTCTTGCCCTAAATCCTTTTTAATCCAATTTTGCACTAGGGCTACAAGAAATGCACACCAGGAAAATTGGGGAAAATACAGGGAGGTCCCCTGGGGGTGTGGGACTCGAGAACCAAGACTAAACCATGGTTCCCACCGCACCTGGCAGACATCGATGGCACCGCCGAGTCTGACCTAGATCTCGGAGGGGGGCCTGGGGAATTCAGAAAAAATCAAAAAATGGAAAAACACTGCATGGAGTCATGGTGAGTGATGCACCACCTAGGAAAAATACCAAACATGCCATCCCAAGGGTTCACATGTGGACTCTCTCACAGAGAGGTGCTTCTAGGCACGAGTTCTCTTGGTTTTCCTTGGCAGATGACCATGGTTTGTGCAAGTTCCACAGCAAACTTTGGAACCATGGTACCATTTTTGGTGAAGATGTGCAGCTTTGCATTCCCAACCACTTTTGCAACTAGTGTTTTTCCAGTTTCCACATAAAAAATGCATTTCCCATTTTCCGGGTGCCCGGAGGGGTCGAAACAGGTGCTTTTTTGTGAAGGGGCCACCAAGGGCATTGTGCAGAACATCACCACTCTATTTTTCATGGGTGGGGGACCTGCCAGGGGTGCCACATCCAGGAGGCTAGGAATTATCTTGGCCTGCTGCCATATAATGAATTATTCTTGCCCTAAATCCTTTTTAATCCAATTTTGCACTAGGACTACAAGAAATGCACACCAGGAAAATTGGGGAAAAATACAGGGAGGTCCCCTGGGGGTGTGGGACCCTAGAACCAAGACCAAACCATGGTTCCCACCCCACCTGGCAGACATCGATGGCACCGCTGAGTCTGACCTAGATCTCGGAGGGGGGCCTGGGGAATTCAGAAAAAATCAAAAAAATGGAAAAAACACTGCATGGAGTCATGGTGAGTGATGCACCACCTAGGAAAAATACCAAATATGCCATCCCAAGGGTTCACATGTGGACTCTCTCACAGAGAGGTGCTTCCAGGCAGGAGTTCTCTTGGTCTTCCTTGGCAGATGACCATGGTTTGTGCAAGTTCCACAGCAAACTTTGGAACCATGGTCCCATTTTTGGTGGAGATGTGCATCTTTGCATTCCCAACCACTTTTGCAACTAGTGTTTTTCCAGTTTCCACATAAAAAATGCATTTCCCATTTTCCGGGTGCCCGGAGGGGTCGAAACAGGTGCTTTTTTGTGAAGGGGCCACCAAGGGCATTGTGCAGAACATCACCACTCTATTTTTCATGGGTGGGGGACCTGCCAGGGGTGCCACATCCAGGAGGCTAGGAATTATCTAGGCCTGCTGCCATATAATGAATTATTCTTGCCCTAAATCCTTTTTAATCCAATTTTGCACTAGGGCTACAAGAAATGCACACCAGGAAAATTGGGGAAAATACAGGGAGGTCCCCTGGGGGTGTGGGACTCGAGAACCAAGACTAAACCATGGTTCCCACCGCACCTGGCAGACATCGATGGCACCGCCGAGTCTGACCTAGATCTCGGAGGGGGGCCTGGGGAATTCAGAAAAAATCAAAAAATGGAAAAACACTGCATGGAGTCATGGTGAGTGATGCACCACCTAGGAAAAATACCAAACATGCCATCCCAAGGGTTCACATGTGGACTCTCTCACAGAGAGGTGCTTCTAGGCAGGAGTTCTCTTGGTCTTCCTTGACAGATGACCATGGTTTGTGCAAGTTCCACAGCAAACTTTGGAACCATGGTCCCATTTTTGGTGGAGATGTGCATATTTGCATTCCCAACCACTTTTGCAACTAGTGTTTTTCCAGTTTCCACATAAAAAATGCATTTCCCATTTTCCGGGTGCCCGGAGGGGTCGAAACAGGTGCTTTTTTGTGAAGGGGCCACCAAGGGCATTGTGCAGAACATCACCACTCTATTTTTCATGGGTGGGGGACCTGCCAGGGGTGCCACATCCAGGAGGCTAGGAATTATCTCGGCCTGCTGCCATATAATGAATTATTCTTGCCCTAAATCCTTTTTAATCCAATTTTGCACTGGGGCTACAAGAAATGCACACCAGGAAAATTGGGGAAAAATACAGGGAGGTCCCCTGGGGGTGTGGGACCCTAGAACCAAGACCAAACCATGGTTCCCACCCCACCTGGCAGACATCGATGGCACCGCCGAGTCTGACCTAGATCTCGGAGGGGGGCCTGGGGAATTCAGAAAAAAATCAAAAAAATGGAAAAACACTGCATGGAGTCATGGTGAGTGATGCACCACCTAGGAAAAATACCAAACATGCCATCCCAAGGGTTCACATGTGGACTCTCTCACAGAGAGGTGCTTCCAGGCAGGAGTTCTCTTGGTCTTCCTTGGCAGATGACCATGGTTTGTGCAAGTTCCACAGCAAACTTTGGAACCATGGTCCCATTTTTGGTGGAGATGTGCATCTTTGCATTCCCAACCACTTTTGCAACTAGTGTTTTTCCAGTTTCCATATAAAAAATGCATTTCCCATTTTCCGGGTGCCCGGAGGGGTCGAAACATGTGCTTTTTTGTGAAGGGGCCACCAAGGGCATTGTGCAGAACATCACCACTCTATTTTTCATGGGTGGGGGACCTACCAGGGGTGCCACATCCAGGAGGGTAGGAATTATCTCGGCCTGCTGCCATATAATGAATTATTCTTGCCCTAAATCCTTTTTAATCCAATTTTGCATTGGGGCTACAAGAAATGCACACCAGGAAAATTGGGGAAAAATACAGGGAGGTCCCCTGGGGGTGTGGGACCCTAGAACCAAGACCAAACCATGGTTCCCACCCCACCTGGCAGACATCGATGGCACCGCCGAGTCTGACCTAGATCTCGGAGGGGGGCCTGGGGAATTCAGAAAAAATCAAAAAATGGAAAAACACTACATGGAGTCATGGTGAGTGATGCACCACCTAGGAAAAATACCAAACATGCCATACCAAGGGTTCACATGTGGACTCTCTCACAGAGAGGTGCTTCCAGGCAGTAGTTCTCTTGGTCTTCCTTGGCAGATGACCATGGTTTGTGCAAGTTCCACAGCAAACTTTGGAACTATGGTCCCATTTTTGGTGGAGATGTGCATCTTTGCATTCCCAACCACTTTTGCAACTAGTGTTTTTCCAGTTTCCACATAAAAATGCATTTCCCATTTTCCGGGTGCCCGGAGGGGTCGGAACAGGTGCTTTTTGTGAAGGGGCCACCAAGGGCATTGTGCAGAACATCACCACTCTATTTTTCATGGGTGGGGGACCTGCCAGGGGTGCCACATCCAGGAGGCTAGGAATTATCTCGGCCTGCTGCCATATAATGAATTATTCTTGCCCTAAATCCTTTTTAATCCAATTTTGCACAGCAGCCGGGCCACCCGCAGCAGCCTCCCGAGCCAGACAGTCAATCAGCTATCCTTCTTCTTCTACCTCTTCTTCTACAAAAATCACGGGCATGGATGCACTCCGGGCGAGGAGATAGATGTACATGTACGGCTGGGCGTGCGCGTCGTGTCGCCGCTATCCCATCGAGTTCAATGCCCAGTCCCATCGTGGCAGTGCGCAGTGAAAAAGCAAGGGGCTACTGCTTCCTATTCGTTCGTACCTACGGTGACCCTTCGTCGACAAGGTACCAAGGGCTACGCTTAGATTCAAACGGACGGCCGAGATTGCTTGAGATGGTGCCCAGGAGGCAAGGACACGGTGGTCAGCTGAAGCTGGTCCTTGACCGTGTAGCACTATTCTTCAGAAACCCACTTCCTCTGCTTCCTCCTGCCTTCCTTGCCCCTCCCTCCATTCTACGACGAAGCCATGCCTCCCAAGAAGCGGACCCGACCGGCGTTGAAGACCGATGGGGTCAAGACTAGGGCGGCGGAGAGGAAGGAGTTAACCCGCCGGCAGGCAGATCTCCATGCAAGCAGCCTAATCAGTCAGGCCGAAGCCGTCCTCTCTTTCTGCGCACCAACGGACGAGGGGGACGTTGTCTCCCCCGGGTGGGTTTAGGGTTAACGACGCCTTGATCTTCCGTTTGTTTGTTCTTTCCAAATTCATAACCTATATGATTTTGTAGGGCACCAACATCGACGGATAAGAAGCTGCCCATGAAGACCATGGACCCGTCAATGGACTTCCTGATCAAGCCCGTTCCCCGCCTAAGCAAGGTAATCGCATGCCATCTAGTGTACTTGCTGATCAAGCCCGTTTACCATTGTTCATAACCTGCCTTTCGCAATGCGGCTAGGTGCTATGCATGTAGATATGTATAGATTCAGTGTATAGATTCACTCATTGTTAACCGTATCTAGTTTACTTTGAAAAACTAAAAATAACTATATATTTGTGAAAAGAGGCAGTATTAGCATTGATCTCTTTTATTGCCTGCCCTAAACTACGGTGCAGGAAGCGAAGGAGAAGATCGAGGCAGATGTGGCCGCACTGAATGTCAAGATACAGAGCCAACTGGCCGAGAAACATTCCCTCGAGCTGCACTGTGCTAGCCTAGGCTCACATTTGGATCAGGAGAAGGAGAAATCACGAACTTTGGCGCATGAGGTTGACAAGCTTACGGCTGCGAAAAACTTGCTATCGGGGCATATGGACTACCTTGTGAAGACGCAGGAGCAGATGAAAATGTTGTTGGACAAGGATGGGTTGACCATCAGGGCGCTGGAGGTGGAAAATCGGAAGCTAAATGCCATGTGCAGCGACCTTCGTGTGCAAATCACCAAGGGCCTCAAAGAGCAGATCAAGCAGAGCGAGAGGACCGTGGTAGCCTATGAGGCCAGAGACAAGTCCAGAGATCTCTTGAAGCTGATGACCGAGAGCACTCGCAAAGCAGCCGGTCTGCTCGAGGCTGTTAAGAAGGAGAATATCATGCTGAAAGCCAAGATCAATGAGTCTGAGCGCCTCCAGCAGGATCAGATTGCCTCCAAGTAAGAGGAGATACGATGTAGTCTGCGCGCTACGTTTCATCGTCCTGTATATCTGAACTTTGTGTTAACTAGCCGGAATCTTATGTTATCTGAACTAGTAGTGAAATGTTAACTGAACTATGATGTTGGCTTAATGCTCTCTCTGTTATATGGAAGCAATTGTTGTAGGTACGCTATTGCTTATAGATAACTTGAAATGCTGAATTACATAGACATAACTTATTCATCTAAAATTTGTTTCAATCTATCTAACTTGTCCTTATTAACTGCTGCTTGCTTCAAGAGATCTGCAATGCAGTTCTCCAGCCTTTTTTTCTCCTCCTTCAGCTGGTCCCTCTGCTTTTCTGCCTTGAGCTTCAGAAAGATCTGAATATCTAGAAGATTTTTCGAAATGGATCCCACCTGCCTATCGGTCATTGTTTTCTGGAGTTCTTCGGCCATATTGTTGTTTATTTCTTCGAGCTCCTTCTTATCCTGTGATAGCTTGTAACATTCATCAGCAGCAGCACAAGCATCACTAATTCTCCCAATACTTTCCGATTTATACAACTCCCATAACTTGACCAAACTTTTCTTCAGTGCGTCAGGCCACTCCGGATCAATCCACTCCACTACTACCCATGCCTCGGGATTTCTATTTTCGTGCCCTCAGGTCGTTAGTTGTACTCAGTTTTCCCCAGCTCGTTAGTTTTTCCTCAGTTTTCCCCAAGCCGTTGTCTGAAACCCTCAGAAGGAGCTCGGATGCATCTAATAGGCAAGAATCTAAGGGGATTATGACCTAGAATATATATGTAGCTTCATATGCATCGATTTATAGATCTAGCTATTTTCTATATATTATGCATGTAAAAATAATAGGGAATCACAATTTCCACTATGATTCGAGCACCACAGCCTCCAAACGATGTCGATGCCGATATTGGCATGGTCAGAACGGGTATGCATGCTCACCGCCACTGCTAGGTCACCGTCGGGATGCACCCTCAATCCCGTCCCCTCATTCGATCGGTGACACACCAGAGATACCGCTGAGGCCAATGACGAACGTACATGCTGATGCCAATGCCGAACATGCACGCCGCTGTGGGCACGGCCACGCCGCCCCGCTATGATGGACGCCACAGAGCACCGCGAGGTCTTTCCCTTCGCCACCACACTCCCCTAGCACCTATCTATACACGCCAGAAAGGAGAGACACTAGTTTTCTCTACATTGCTCGCGTTCGTGTCCGACACCGTCAGTCAAAGTGTTGAGGTCGTCGTCGATGTCCTCGACCATTTCTTCTCTTCTTTGCATGGTTAAACGCGTCTAGTTCATATCTATCTAATGCGTCTGGTCTCGCCTCATGCAGTTCTTTGCGGACGTCGATCTCATCTCGGCACCCCGCAGGCCACCTCCTCCGTGCCATCGCTGTAGAGCTCCGTTTAATAATCTAATCATACCCCTGTATTGCCCCCTGTATAGCGTCATGGAGTACAACTACTACCCATGCCTCCTACTACCCATGCCTCAGTGGAAATAAATAATTTATATGCTTTCAAAAGGAAAACAACACATAAGTTGGCAATTGATTTTGGATAAATCAGGTAAATTTTGCAGAACAATGACTGTCCCCTACTAGTTGGTATTTTTTATAATATTTGATTTTTAGTTTTTAATATTTCAATTAAGCATAGTTTTACTCTTCAAAATTTGAAATGTATTTTACAAATGTGAATCTACACAGTACAAGGCATGTGGATACACGACATGATTTGTTTGTAATATAATACAATAAGTGATGTAAACAACGCTTATTATTTCAGCAGTCATTTTATTACAACATCTCAATATCCCAGAAATGAATTTATTACATTCTCGCAACATAGTTCTACAATAAAATTACAAATTGAAACTAGTTTTCAGAAAAAGTTTGAGGCAGACAATATGAGATACAACATTTTCTAAGATACAACAGCTTATTGCATGGAGCAGCTACAGCACACTCACAAACATTTACAGAGTGATGCAGAATGAAGGAGATGAATCAAATAGTGACCAGAATTGGGTTGCACTTCTCACTGTAACATACCAGAACCTATGAAGCGGGAAGCTCAAAACTTCAAGATAACAGCTCTACAGCAGTCTCATCATCTCCAACCATTTCTGAAACTGCAACAATAAAAAATACCTTCTTACTCAATTTCTTCCTTCGGAAAACCTGCATGAGATCGTCATCTTTAACAATGTCGATGAAATCCCTCTTCTTAAAGTGCCACCAACGTAAACGTGCCTGCTGATTAGGGCCCCAAGGACATCTCTGCTTTAGCCGCTCAAGAATCTGGTCAACAGTAACTGTCTTGGGATCTACCATTATTTCCATATGATCGTTCTGCACAGCAAATTCTTGGCCATCATCTAGTACTGCAGTGTAAGGATCCACTTGCAAAGCAATTAGATACATTTGTGAATGGTCAATAGCTGCTAGTTTACAAGCATCCATACCACTGGGAGCACCACCATCTGGATCAACACCTTTGACACCTAACTGTGCTTCTGGTGCATCAACATCATCAACCATAACAAAGAGATCCAACTGACGAGTATCCTTATACTTCTCCCAAATCTGCAACAGCTGATGGGAGTGCTCAAGTTGTTCGTACACCTGATTCATGTTCATCCACACAAACTTAGCCTTCTGTTTGGATCCCCAAGAAATCCTAGCGTGAAGAATAGCAACAAGCTGTGAAACAGACACAATCTCACTGCAATTCACATTCATTTGCACAGACTGCGAAGCCACACACCTCTCCAAGCCATAATCTAATCTAGCAATGTACTCATGCACTCGGATATTTATTTTGTATGTGTTCTCTGAATCATCGCTGTCTCAAAAATATTGGGAAACAAAAGATACAAATTAGTTGCTTCTCTCTAATCATACCACAATTTGGGAAAACATAAGACAAAAAGTATGTTTTCTGCTTTTGGATAAATTGGAGCCTTCAGATCTGAACATAATTTGAGATGACTTCCATAAGATAAAAAAGCTGGGTTTGCATGTTGGTTGGTTTGATAGAGATTGAGGATTACTTGCATACAAAATAATACCACAATTTCGGAAAACATATGACAAAAATCAGTCAGTTTCTTCTCTATAATTGTTCAGATACTGACGGACAGTTACTCCTGCCGTTCCATAAAACATCTTAGTGCTATCGGGATGTAAGAGAGGGATCTGAAATATTCACCTCTGCTTTCTGGCGCTCACAGTCATAGTAGAAGGCCCAATTCCGTTCATCTTTGGGATTTGGTCTTTTCCTCCAAGGCGGCGCCGCGCCAGCGACGCCGGAGGGCTACCGCTCCGATTGCTCTTGGTCGGCGGCGCCACCGCCGGGCCGGCTCTTCGCTTGGTCGGCGGCGCCACCGCCGTCGGGCAAGCTTTCCGCTTCTCGCTGCTCCCCGCTGCTGGCTTGTTGCAAGATATCTGGCTGCTTTCCTGGCTTGCAGCTCCAGCAATCGCCGCTCCTGGCGGCGATGGTGCCTCTCGTTTCCTGCTGGTAGACATGCGCCGCCGCCGGAATTCGACTCCGACCTAGGGGGGGGTCTAGGGTTGGAAGGACAAGAAAGGGGATTTGTTCGTACTGAGAGTTGCAGGTGGAGTTGACATACTATCAACTAACGAGACAACATAACGGAGACACCTGACAAGCAGGACCCACTCGCTCGCCCCATAACGGAGAAATACTGACATGCGGGACCGCAATGGGCCCAAAACGGGAGAAGTCACGGCAATATTTGGTTTGCCCTCATTTCGTCCAGAATGGGCCCTCTGAGGAATTACCTACCCAACTTTTCAAATCGCGTCTATTATAAGCAACAAAGGCACCTGTCAGCCTATGCCAAGGAACTCGGTGACCGCAAACAAAATATCCCTTGGATAGAGTATGGAGTACCCCTTTTACTTTGCCCATGGGTAATACATGTGACCTAATGGATTACCCAACTAATCTAAACATGTTTTCATTGCTAAAGCTTAAAATACCAGTGAAACAAGAACCACAAGAACCCAATCAAAACTCTTTGCCTCATGCGACACCCTACTCCCCCATAGAATTGCGCCCCCATTCTTGTACGATTTTCCGTCGTCGGCCGCCACCGCCAGCCACCACAGTCGGCGGCTGTTGCTATTCGTCGACTATAGTGTATGTCTCCATGTGTCTTTCTGGTGGGTTGCTTGTCTGCAAGTACCTACCTATATTAATGACCCCAAGCTAGCAACAATGACTTGCCTATCTATTGGGTCATTTGTACCGACTAGGTAATACTCGGTTTTTTAAGTATGGAGAATATAAACATAATACTCCATCCGATCCATAGTAGTAAATGTTGTTGATTTAGTATAAAGTTGTACTAAATCTAAAACATTTAATATGATTCAAAGAAGTATTAAATGGGTATAGAGAAAGTTGGGTGTCCGTTTGTGTAAACCCATACCGTATCCAACAGCAGGTTCAATTGGTACGAGAAGCATCGTATACTAATTTGTGGAAATCAAGTACAAATAATCGCAGGGTTGCAATGCTACGCTCAGTCAAACTACAAAATTTTGATTCTGCCAAAATTTGTTGGATTGCAACAATTGAAAAAAAGTGATTCTTTGTAAGAGAATTGAATGGATGAGTAAGAGTAAATACAGTGCAAATAAATCCTTAGGAAAAATACCATATGATTCATTCTTTATACTCCCTCCGGTTTTGTTTACAAGGCACGCACGCAGTTTTAGATAAACTTTAACCACTAATTTTTGTTAACAAATTGTGAATTATATGCTATAGAAATTATACCATTGGAAACTTTTTTTGAGTATGAATCTAATAATATATTTTTTTTAACATATATTATTTTTTGTAGAAATAATTGATGGTCAAAATTTACCTTAAACTACGTGCATATCTTGTAAACAAAACCGGAGGTAGTATCAAAAGAGGTGTGAGTAGGATCTACAGTGCATATGGTTTTTTTAACAGGGAGAAGGGCCATGAAGAACCAGATTCTGCATTAATCTTCAGTGGTGGGCTTACAACTTACATGGAGGACCCCAAAGAAAACAAAATTTACAACACAATCCTCCAATTTGATACACATGACCTCAAAACAGAAAGGTAAAACTTGATTAGGTCCCTTTCCACTGTCAACGAACTTGAGCTTCACACGGGCGTCGACGTCACCACCGGGGACTAGGCCACTTGGGGTGATGCAGACGGAGCTCCTCGCGTCGAAGCGGTTGTAGGGCCTCCCATTTTGCTCGGCGGCCTGGAGGTTGAAAGGGAGATGGCATCGGAAAACTTCAGATACCAGAGCTCGGAGCAGCTGCCCTTTGGCCATGATAGTCGATGGCAGGCCGGCATTCGGCCACTGGAAGGCCACCAAGGATGCGCTCCAAAAGAAGACTCTCGCAGTCTGGGTCTTCCCCGCTCCGTAGATCGACAAAGGGCAGCACCAAATCGGTGCTCCTCATCTTCACCACCTCCTCAGTGGCCTAGACGAGGAAGAACCACATAGGCCATACCGTGGGTTGCAGCCCCTTGATTTTTTTTTTGAATTCCAACTCTTTTGCGAGACATGTGTATTATTTAGCGACTATAAAGGATGCGCAAGCTAAATCAATAAGGTTCGCTTTACAACAGTTGAGGTGTTATGCCAAATTTATTTTATATAATCAGCTACAAATTAGAACACATAGAAAAACAAGGCTAGCCCAAAAGATAGGCTAGGTTATCATAATTCACCGTATTACCATTTACAAAGTGGGGAATCGATCAGACAAGGACTGGCGGAACGGGTGAATCAATCAAGCTTGTTGCTCCTCACTGGGTATCCGGAACTCCTTGAACTCCTCGGGAACGTCGTCCTCCGACCACCACCAGCCCGCCTTCCGGGACAACTCCAGATGCAACATCTCCACGAAGAGCACGTCGGCAGACAAAACTTCGTCATCCCCCGACGGGAGCAGATCGGCGGGGAAGGAGGACGGCGGCTCCTCCACCGGAGGATCCCATGTTTCCTCAAGCTCCTCGTCTCGCTCCAGGAACGGGAAGTAGGCTCCTTCGATCGCCTGATCCATATCGCTCGCGCTCTGGTTCGCCTTTGGGTTTCGCTCCGAGGTGAGATCAGACGACCTACGGCGTGGTGGTGTGGTTTAGCTTTATAGGCTCGACCTCATCCAGGATACCGACTCGGTGTCGGTGCATAACGTCATGGGCCCTTGCCAATAGCCCATGAGTGCGTTGTTTTGGAGCCTGGGCCTAGCCTAGGTTCCATGGAGCCCGGTGTTTTAAAAAATGAAAAAGGATATTTAGGCTGGAAATTCAAGTCAGCTCGTGGGGACATATAAATTCATTGATCAAAACACATTCTAAATTATGAATTTAAATTTGTCTCCTGGGTACGTATGAACCCAAGTCAAAATCTACTTAACACTACTCCCTCCTTTTCAATATAAGATGGCTATAACTATTGCATAAAGTCAAACTTCACAAAGTTTGGCCAACTATATTGAAAAAGGTGTCGACGTTTCTAATCACAAAACAAAAAAATTAGAAACACCATAAAATATATTTTCATATTATGTGTATTTCGAATTGTACATATTGATATTTTTTTGTATATAATTGGTCAAACTTTATAGCTTTTACTTTGATCAAATATTATAGCCATCCTATTTTGAAAAGGAGAGAGAGTATATCTTAGGTAAGCTTTCCATGTGCTCTTCCTGTCTAAATAGTGAATACACCGGGGTTACAAATCTGTTCAGTCCACGATACTGGCCAAAATGGTCCTGAAGCATGAACCGGATCATTCCAATCTCAAGGGGCGAGTCAAAGGCCTTCACAAACTACTGCTAGGAAGAGTTTCAGTGGCCGCCCCATCAGATATTCAGATCACATTCCGTAAGAAGGCAGTGTGTTCTCGGTAGGTTCTTCCGTAGAGAACTTAACTATCGCAGGATTGCTGGTGCTATCTAGTAAATCCGAAGCTGAAAAGCTCACCAGCGTCCTCGAAGATCTTCAGTTGTTCGGGCTCGACGTCGTTTGCCGTGTCTACACTTGATCTTGGACCTTGTTGATTGGAGAGCCTTTTTTACTAACTTCGACTCTGTTTTTGGCACAACGTATAGGCTTGTATCTTACTACTACTCTATGACAAAAACATAATCTAGACTGTCATCTCTGTGTTTCCAGAACACATTACAGTGACTTATGCGGTACACGCCAACAGTTGCCATGACAAAATACATAATCAGATCATACACATTCAGGACTCGCTGCCACTTTGTTGAGAATTTTTTCACTTCACAGCAACTAAAGAGTATAGAAATCAGAAAAATAGTATCAGTGCAGCTATACTGTCGTTCTCTTAATGCATAAAGGCCTGATGCAAATAATATAAATACACAACACTTTGTCTTCGCCAAAGAAACCAGCTATTTATTCATTGCCAGGGCATATAAATACACAACACTTTGTCTTCGCCAAAGAAACCAGCTATTTATTCATTGCCAGGGCCTGACCTGCATTCATGCGTGCAAGTTGATGCAACCAGGCAGCAGAATGAAGATTGAAAAGCTGGTTCCCCCTTCCATCCTGCTCACATGAAAATTTAAAGTAGATGACAAACATGCATGAACTGGGTTTTAATGTATCTGTGTTTTTCAGTGTAGTTGCTAAATTAAATATCCAAAAACTGAAGTAGATGAGACACATGCCTGGGTTGGGTTTAAGTGTATCACGATTTTTCATAGTATAGTATAGAGTAGTGTAGTTGCTACCTTAGTGGTAGTAGGGATGTCGTTCAGCTTAGTTTCTTTCCAAGTAATTTAAATAACATATCACGAAGATATTTTAGTGGCTCCTAATTAACAGAAGGAGCTCAGAAGAGTAATAAAAGAACAGTACCAAATTATTTCAGTAGAGAGAACGATCTGATCTGATCTCCCTAGCTACCTATCCTCATGCACTTTCTCCTTTCCTGTGTCTGCACTTGCTCGATATCACCATGTGCTTCCCGTTCTCTAAACCAGATGCTACTGGTACTTGATGTCCATCCTCTGCAGCAATTGTATGGACTACCAAACAAATAAAAATATGATGGAAGCATTAGGAATGAATTACAAGAAAACAAATAAACAGAGTGAACACATTAAGAGCTGTGTTAATTTACCTCCAGATTCCATCATGTGTCGGGATACTGCATCCCTCACCCTCTCGGCATCCTCATCCACTGTCTGACGCAATTGCCCAACTGTATACTGCTCCTGATCGCTCGGCATGCCTGCACCATCCTCCTCCTCCATGTATATCACTATGTTATGCAACAGGCAGCACGTTTTGATTGTCCAGAACATCTGAAGTTGACTATTTGGATGCCACCCTTCTCCCTGCAGACACTTCCATGTGTCTTTCAACCGTGACAGCGCCTTCTGAGCAACGGCTATAGCTGCATAGTGTCGACTATTGAACTCCACTTTGAAATCTGAGAGCGAGACATCGTTCTCCAACTGGTAAGGTGTGAGGAGCCAGGGGAGAAGAGGGTATCCTACATCACCAACGACATATTCCCCAACATCCGAGCCATCTGATAACTTCAGCTTACTGCTATTCAGGCAAGCACCATCCTCGGAGGACTTAAAGAGCCAACTGTCGTGCAAAATGCTCAATTGGTTGACGCTACCGGACGACCCCTGCCAACAATTTGTCAACCTCATATCTGGATCAATGACGGTTTGCATTAGCATGCCATCATTCTCCTTGTCAGGGTTTTGCGATCCAAATTTGATGTGAGCTGCATGTACAACACCGCAGCAGTTTGGCAGTCCGTATACCTTGTAAAACTTGCGCTTGATCTTTTCCATTTCGCTGGTGTAGGGCCAATTCAAGAGGTGGAATGCTCGCTTTACCATAGCCTCAATAAACACCTGAGTTACCAGCGAGGCAGTTGACTTGTCCACACCAACAGAGGATCCTACTGTAACCGGTGGTTCACCAGAGTTCAACATTCTCAGAGCCACTGCTACTCGATCTTGTAAAGACAGCACCCTCCCATCAACGAAGGTGTGATCGCTTACCATCATATGTTCCAAAAATGGGATCCTCACCAAGCTGCAGACATAACTAAATGTACTTCTTTTCATTTTGTACATAGACTCAAATCCTTCTGCATCCACCATAGAAGATGATAAGGTTTCTGCATGGTAAGAAGAAAAACACAAAACTGGTTACATAATCTCTAATTTGCAAGCCAAGAGCTAACATATTACTCTAGCTAGATTCTTTGAGCTTGACGTTACCGAGCAGAGCAAGTAATTAGAAAGGGAAATACTTAGCAACAGAAGAGAGTGCAACCAAATCAAATAGTGGTAGCCATACGTTGAATAACACACAGGTACTGCTAGTGTTGTGTGCCTAAACGAGGATAAGACAAAGCTTATATGTCCCGTACAAATGTGCTTATATGTCCCACTCGGTGCCACATTGTCCGGCAGCTAGCTGAGCGAGCAGCCAAACCCTGCAGTCTAGCTGCAAATGCCTTGATTTTATATCTCGCATGTATTCTGGGAGCTTTTCCATGGCATGATCCTCTAGGACCAACCTCTCGAGTGCAGGGATACTATCCAGCACCTTTAACTTTGAGCAACTGATGATGGTAAGCTTATGCAGACTGGGGAGATTAGTGATTCTCTCTAGGCCAGGGCATCGAATCACTTCAAGCTCAACAACAAAAGGAAAGTTCTCGAGGTAGCTCACGAGCTCAACGCCTTGTAACACTAAACATTTCAAGGCCCTCGCATTGGAGGCAAGACCAGGAGGAACAAGTTTCAGTTTGCAGTTTACGAGCACAAGCTTCTCCAAACAGGGCATGGCTTTCACTTGCTCCTCCCACTCCCACTCCTCCCACTCAACCATTCCTATTAAGATCATCTTGTTTAACCTCGGAAATGGAACTGCTGCATCCTGCAAGAATCCAGTTCCAACACGCTTGATGCATGGAGCGCGGTTGACCTGCAGAATCTGCAGATAGGGGAGCTGACACAGCCCATTGGGAAGTTGTGTGCAACAAGCCAGATCAAAAAACACTAGAGTCATCAAGTTGTTGAGGGGCAATGTTGACGTGGACATCATCCAACTTGGGAGTTGCTGACCAAAGTACCCTTGAATATCAAGATATTCTACACTGGACGGAGGGCAGAGCTCATTGAACACCTTCTCAATTCGTCGCTGCTCTTCCTCAGAGACCCCATCTTTCTCTTTGACAAATCCATCATGTCCCAATCTGCTGGTGCACTGCATGCATAGTTTGATAAGATGCATCTTCTCACCAAGCCTAACATTAGCAGCAAACGAGGAAGCAGGTACATTCTCCAAATTACAAAGTATAAGAACTTTGAGGTGGGAAAGTGGCGCCAACTCATCCAAACTGCACCAATCACCATCCATGTGGGCTTGAAACCCAACTAGTCTCCTCATATTTGTCAGGCCGCGGAACCCTCTAGGTATCATACTTATGCTGGCAAGACGAAGTAACCTCAACTGGCCAAGCTTCACAATGCAACTAGGAAGATTCTCCAAATTTTCACATCCACGGAGGTCAAGGAACTGCAATAGTTTCAACTTCCCAATATTCTCTGGAAGTTCAGATATATTAATATCTACTAGTGTCAAATACCTGAGGTGCTTGAGTTTATGCAACGAGTTAACCAATGCAGCCACATCTGCAGATTCCAAATGTAGAGTTCGTAGACTAGAAAAAGTAGCCAATGAATCACCCGGCTTCATCTTGATTTGGATAGTTGAGATTAATGTTCTAATTGATTGCTGCTCCTGTAGAGATTTCCAGTCAACTTCACCTGATTGTGATCGCTCGGTTTGTATGGACAAGCGTAGAAACTTTGGTGAATTAAGTTTAGTCAGCATATTGATGTCTCCATTGTGAGCTATGAGTGCTTCGTCTTTAGTCATATATTGAGCAAATAAGCGAACAACATCATGCATATCGCAAACCCATATATCAACGTAGCGTTTATCTGGCTCTATGAGGTTTCTAGATACCAACTCCTTGTAGTAATCTCTTCCCAATTCTTCCAAATCACAAGAGTTTCCATGAATAAATCCTTCACTCATCCACATTCCAACAACTTGATCCAGAGTAAACTTTCTACTTTTAGGAAGAAGAGAGTAGTATAGAAAGCACTGCTTCAGGTAAGATGGCATATCTTCATAACTCAAGTAAACTGCACTGTTGAGCTCTTGGGACATTTCAGTTATCGACCATTTAGAATCATCCAAAATCTGCTCCCAGTCACGACGCAGGTCCCCTCTTTTATGCAGGAGTCCTCCCATTACTTTGACGGCAAGTGGTAAACCACCGCATTTTTGTACAATTTTTAATCCTATATCCTTTAGTGTATCGATGTGGTCTTCATCTATCTCACTTGAAAGTACCTGTGAACATGTAGATCAAGAGAACAACATAGTTAATTAACTATGTACCAAGCCCTTTTATGGTGCTCATATTTACTTCAGAAGCATAACTATTTGATGTAGCAGTAAGCAGTCCATTTATCACAGTTAGTTTGACTATGTGAATGTGCAAAGTACAGAAATTACATTTCCAAAAGAAAATGATAAAAATGTATTTCCTTATCCTGCTCATATATGCCGAGTTCATGCAATGACTTCGACATCTCACATACGCACTTCACTTTTACAAAATGGAGTGTTTTGCCAAAAAAAAATGGTTTTAATCAACTACACTAGCATCCAAGTTATAGAAGAGTATACTCTAAATTTAGCAGAAATCATTAATTACTTTGTCAACATCGTTATTTACCGTTACCTGAAATTTAAATAATCAACTGACACCGTGTCGATGCCAATCAGCTCTGTCTAGTCTATTTTAACTACCTCGTGATGCCTCTGTACACTAGGCCGGGATTACACGCATTCGGGTCAAACATCGACCCACCGCTAATTAATTAAGTACAATGGTAAGATAACTTGAACTCATACACTTTTTTAAACTAATATAAATGCATAATACTAGGCCAAAAAATAGCTGTCTGAATTCTGTGTGCACTTATTAGACAAAACTATACTAGAACTATTAGTCTAGTTAGACGTTTTCATATATTTTTCTTGTGTTGGTAGGGGTTCACTGGAAAAGAGCGATCTAACTTTTCTTATCTTTTACTTATGTACTATGGTAATGTGTGAGTAGCTAAGCACTTAGACCTTCATCCAAGGGTTCACTACACGAATATACAACCCATAATGCTTCATGGGAAAAAACACTATCATTTAACTAGCCAAATTTTCCAATTATAAATCAAGATCATCAATACAAAATCTCCCAATGTCATGAACGTGTATCATGTTGGCATAAATAAGATATGGAAAATCGAATTGACACTACGGTATTATTTCCTTGTTTAGCACCATGATTTAATGACATTATCATTTACTTAATTATTTGTAAAATATAATATTAAGTTAATATTAGCACAGCAAAATTATTGATAGTCTCTTAGTACCTTCCAAGAGCTGTACATACACACTATTGAATTAGACATAATTAACTGCTGTACTAATATGGAAGCATCTATAAACTAGACAATGTTATAAATAAGTAGAGGGGGTAACTATTCCATTGATTAAGACAATAATATTTAATTTCATACTGACCTGTTTCTTGAGTAATGACCAAGCGTCATCAGGCGTTAATGTGTCGACATGGTGGTAGGGCCATGTGGCTCTCATCCTTCTGGCCACACCTTCATCTCTAGTGGTGATGAGGACTCGGCTATCTGAAGCAGCAGCATTGACCAAGGGTATTTTCAGAACACCCTCCCATGCACCATGGTCCCACACATCATCCATTACCAACAAGGTCTTGTGGCCAATCAACGCGTCCTTGAGGGTTCTATTAAGCGCAACCTTTGCATCTCCAACCAGCTGATGGTCTCCTCCGACTTCGATGATGGCTCTTCTCAGAAGCTCAACGTCACTTAAGTTTTGATTGACACTCAACCATATCTTTTTGCTAAAATTGCCTTGGACAGCCTCATCATTGAACACCTTCTGCGCGAGGGTGGTCTTGCCGATCCCATCGACACCTACAATGGCAACAACCATGATATTGTTATCGACCTCATTTCTTGTCTGCAAGATGCGGGCCACTAGTGTTCTTGTGTCCTCTTCAATCTTCTCCCCGACCACACTCGACCGATCGAGATCCCCTGACGTCTCACGGCCAGGATTGCCATGACTCGAGGCATGCACCTTTCTGCTATGACGATCCTTGCAGGGCCTGAGATTAATGAAGCTGAAAGCAGCACTGCGCTCCTTGATGCTATCGAGCCTCTTGTTGAGCCCCTTGATGCGGGTACCGATCTCATGAGCATGGGAGGGATTCCGCATGAAAAACACCAAAGGATTGAAACACCCTGCATCAACAGAAGATGATCCACGCTCCATGGCCTTGAGATGGCAGAGGTCGAGGATGGCTTCATACATGGCACGCTTGAGCTGCCCCACCCACTCTCGGACGCTCTCGTCGATGATGTTCCTCCTATCGGCGTCGGCGAGGAAATTCTGGAGATCCTGAAGCTTGTTGCCCATCTTTTTAATCTCGCCAGAGACTCCCAGCATCGTCCCAACCTGATCTGCTGCCACCTGCTTGAGCATGTCGGCCACGTAGTATGCAAACGCATGTAACACCATCGCCATTGAGCTTTCTGGCTTTTGCTGTAAAGTAAGAGTGAGATGAAATATAGGGAAAGAAGCAAGATCGCTTATGTAGGTATAGAGAGACAAAAGTTGAACTACCTTGGATGGATGTCCAGCCAATTCAGATGTGGAAGAGTGTGGTTACCCGACGAGGCTGCAGCAGCTTGCCACGGTACATGACGACGATGGTGGACGGCGCGTCGTCTCTAGGAGAAGCATATCAACTCCTCGTTTGGCATGTCGCCTCCTTTGATTTCAGAGGCCCGGGGGGAAACTGAAAGACAGAGCCCTTAATTTAAACATGTAAAGTTAAAATAAATATGCGTGCATATGATGCATACAGAAAATATTACCAATAAACACTAGCAAACCAAGGTTTTTTCCCGTGGAAGGCAGGAGCTTTGATAGGCAATATAACAGGGGAATATCAAAACCAATGTTCATATATCACCATTAGCTATAGTGCTATACATACTCATTAAAAACCTAAATGTAGTTTTGAATGATTGGGAATCTTGCAGGCTACTTGTCAATTATTTGATTTCCATATCAACCATAACCAAAATGTGAGTAACTTCAATTTGTGCAGGAAAAAAAAAGCAAAGTAGAGAACTAGAGAGGGTTAGGCTAAGCGTTTTGAAAACTCCTTAACTAATCATGGTCACAGTACCTTGGATTAAAAGCTCTCATCCCCTTGATCTGTACTTAATAGCACTAGCCAAGGGTGTGCTATGGATCGGCAAATAAATAACCAGGGAAATACACTTAGAAATATCCAAAAAAAAAAATACTTAGTGCCGGCGTTGAACACACACCTGAGAGGCAAAGTGTAGTCCCCTCAACGGTATAGCATGCCAAAAGGGCTGGGAAAAGAATTTGAAAATTAGAAATATATTTCTAACGATATGGATATACCATATTTCCTTAATGGTAAAATTATACATCGATAGTTTATTTGCAAAAGAGCAAATTTTATATCATCCCTGCAAATTATTGGCAGACTTACAAGACTTTAACAGTAATAAAAATGAGGTGAAATGTAGGATTGATTAAGAAAACAAGCAAGATCTTTAGGTAGGTAAAATGTAGGAGGGACAAAATTAAGCTAGCTCACCAACGTTGGTGATGAATGAATGTCAGCAGCAGCTTGACACCGGAAACGACGCCGTCAGGGCAACGGTTATGTCGGCGTTATTGATCTGGCACGTTGCCTCTCCGAGCACAGGTCAGATCATTGTCTGGTGCATCGCCTCCGCAGCTACATCGGCCGCAGGACGAGGAGTAGCCTCAGGTGCTCTCCAGCGACGGAATAGGCGGCACAGGTGGAAGTGGCTGAGAACGAGTGAAGACTTTGTTTTTGGCCAGGCTTTACTGCATTGAGGTCGGAGACTAGCGTGTGTGCATCTCAAATCTGATCGGTGTAGAGAAAACACACCACATGGGCCGCTAGATTCGCCGCGTTCCCGCATTGAAGGGAGTAGGCTCCATCCATCAATGGCCTTAATGGTGACAGAGGAAATATCTGCGTCACCAGTAATACAGTTCCAGTAACATGCGGCAAATACAGTGACAGTGCAACTTACAAAGTCGCCAGCAGGAATCTATCTTACAATCAAGAGATATCAAGGTGCGTGGAGGTAGCCAAATCAGTTGGCTAACTTATTAATTCAGGTTCAGCCATCCAGGTGATAGATATAGATAGATGGTGCTAGTTTCAGGTCTAACCACTCTGCCACGCAGGCCACAGCCGCTGTTTCATATCAGATAGTGCCAGGTGACACAGGACATGCTGAATATACCGGGTAATTGAAGCTGAACATTTGTTACTGGATCGATGAGGTCATGAGGATCAGATAGCCAGTGTGGGTGAGGTGAGTGAGTTACTGAAGCAATTAGAATTACTTTTTTTTGCGGGTAAGCTAGAATTACTGAGCCAATGAAATGTTTTTTCAAAAATGACCAATGAATATGTAGAAAGGCAGCTAACCCCAGGTTGTAACTAAGAGGGAGCAAATTGGCTCGGAAAATCGGTATCTGGAATTGAATCTGGAAGAGGAGAAGGGGAGAGGGGGGGGGGGGGGTTACTCACGAGGACCAAGTTGTTGGTGCAGCCAAGATCTGGGGGCCTGCTCGTCCTGCTGGACGGTGTCGCCGCCCCCACCAGAAGCACCGCCACCACCGTCGACGCCACCATCTCTCTCCCTCCCTCCCTCGTATATCTGGAGCTGGAGTCGCCGGGGACGACGACGGGGCGAAAGGAACAGGGCAGTAGCAGAGGTCAGAGGATGTATGCGACTATGCGTGTGAGAGAGAGTTCACCTTTATTTACTTTTCTTTGAGCAATCTGATTTCCAAACAAACAAACATTGGATTTTGTCTTTGTTAATTCAAACGTCATTTAGGCCTTGTCAAAAAAGGGTTCAGTAATTTAAAAAATAGCTCGAAAATAGTTACTCCTCTGTCGACAGAAAAATAAGCTGTATGGTTTCTCTTAAAATAAAAAAACATACTTCATGATGCATCTAATGGTATTTATTTGGTGTTTTAGCTGTTCAAAGCGTTTCTTATAATATCTATCAAACTGTAAGATGTCTGACTTTAGACAAAATTGTATAAGCCTTTTTTTCAATAATGGAGATAGTATGTGCGAATATCAGCGGAAATGTAATCCGGCTCCCAAGAGCACATGCTCGTGCGAGTGGAATTTTTTTATAGATGTCAAAAAATTGTGAATTTTTTCAGACATGTATATGTTTGTACCACTTAGTTGTAATCAAACTTTATGGACATAACACAAATATTGCGACATGTGCTAAAAAGACAAGTTATACGCAAAACTTGTTGCTTGTTAAACTTTATTTTGTTCATTGGTTGCATGAAAAATTGCACAAACATGCAGAATAGAAACAAAATAAGTACACGAAATCAGCCACCGGGTAAGAAGCTATATATTTTTTGAAAAGTGTCAGGGTCTATTATAAAGGTTCACACGAAGTATAAAGTATTTCAAACATAGCAAAAATTACATCGAGATCCTTGGATTACCTAGTGACCACTACCACCAGAGCGAGCCGCTGACGCGACGCAGTCGCCGCTCCTCTACTGGAGCTAGCCTTATATTGCTGATGACAATCGGGAAGTCTTCATGCACATGCCTTTAAGGACCACTGCCCTAGAGTTGAAGTCACTGCCATTGAATTCCTAAATCAAGCCGAATATCCTAATTAACACCAAACATGCAACACAGGTAGACAATACGAGATTCGTCACTCCATAGGAGCAGCGACTAGATGATTTTCCAGTGTCCTTAACACCACCAACGAGATTCTCGACGTCGAAGTAGACGAGGAGGCGGGAAAACCTAATTCTTTTTTTAAGAAGTGTCGCCATAACCACCATGACTTCATGTCAGTTGACCAAACCCTAAGGAACCCACCTATAGCGCTAAGTGTAGGTCCTAGGTCCCCCACCAACACCACTGCTAGGGAGACAAGCAAAGGACGCGGAGACCCGTCGATGCCAAACAAAAATGGGCGACAACTAGGGTTTTTTCTCTTTTCTAGGTCGGGCAACTCACTCTATTTTAGAAGAAGCTATGTTCTATTATGCCCCCTTTTGTGACGGTTATTGTATTGGGGAAAAAGAGGGTGGTCTTATTCTCCGCTCTCAGCAGTGTTCTACGAGCGCGTCGCGCGCCCCGCGCGCCCCGTGCTGCGTTGTTGGGCTGCGACGCAGTAAGGTATTTCACTCCTTTTTTTTCATTTTTCACTTTTTGCTTCTCTTTTTCTGTTTTTCTTTTTTATATTGTTTCTTTTTTGTTTCTTTTTGTGTTTTACCTTTTTTTCATTTTGGTTTGTTTTTATTTTAAAAACAAAATATTTAGATCCAAATCTTTTATAAACCATGAACACTTTTTAATATCATAAGAAATACAAATCATGAACAATTTTTCAATGTCATAATTTTTTCAAAATTGATGAATAGTTTTAAAAAATCTTGAGCATTTTTCGAGAATTATGAGCCATTTTTTTTGAAAATTTGATGAACGGATTTTTGAAATTCATGAACATTTTTAAAAAACCTTGATTTTCTAAATTTAGGAACCAAAAATCAAATTCATGAATACTTTTGTCTAAAGGCGTGAATATTTTTCAACAATCATGATTTAAAAAACATTAATATAAAGGCGTGAAATATAAAATTCTCAACCATTTTTAAAAATAGAAAAACAGAAACCAAAACGAAAAGCAGGAAAGCAAAAAAGCAAAAAAGAAAACAGGAAGAAGAAAAAGAAAAGTAATCAGAAAAAGAAAAGTGAGTAATTGGGTCGGCCCAATGCGGTGTGGGGTGTGCAGCGCAAGCCTCCCACACCTCGACAAGGCGGCATATAGGATTTCTAGGACGAAGCGGTATGTTGTATGTAGCATGGACTGCAGGCCTCATGAATTCTGCATAGTCCAACAGGTTAAGTAGCAATTGCAGTAGAGATGAAAATAGCCCGCAAATAAAAGAAAGTGACTGGTGTCATTGTTTTTTTTATACTCCTTCTGATCGGAATAGGTTGACGGTGAGCTAATACAACTTTTTAGTAAGTTGTACCAAATTATTTGACAACTTTTTCTGATTGGAGGGAGTATATCTTTTGCAAAAGTGGAAACAAATACAGAAAAACAAGCAATAGCTGTAACAAATTATGGGCCAAATTCCTCCATTAGTCCATTGTTTTCTATTGCTGGTGTCACTCAAGCAATAGGGCCCCAACTCCCACATAGTCCCATTGTTTTCTTCCTTTGGAATTCTGGTTGTAACAAATTATTTTTTTCACCATCGATCCCTTACCTGCTCTCCTCACCTCCTCTGCTGGTGTTTTGATTGCATATTCGTTTTTGTCTCTTCGTCCCTATTTTGTTGTTGTAATTTTCACATCCGAGTTGCTTTGGCGGTACCTTGACCTCAATCGTTGCCTAGATGAACTCACGGGGATCGTCCTCTCGGCCATGAGGGCATCTCTAGCAGGCCGACCCATTTCGGTGTCTGAATCGGTCCAAATTGGTCTGTTTGGGTCGGACCGCGGACACCAAATGCGGCCTATCCGGATGGGTAGGGGGGTGCGCATAGCGGGTGATGACCCACAAGTATAGGGGGTGTATCGTAGTACTTTCGATAAATAAGAGTGTCGAACCCAACGAGGAGCAGAAGGTGTTGATCAGCGGTTTTGATCAAGGAATCACTGTAAATACTAGCAAACAGGTTTTCAGGGGTATTTGGTAATACGAGTAAATAAAGTGCGAGTAAATAAAAGACAGTAGTAACAATTGCAGCAAGTGGCCCAATCCTTTCTTCAGCAAAGGACAAGCCGGTTGTGTACTTATAATAACCAAACGTTCTCGAGGACACACGGGAGTTTCTGTCAAGAGCTTTCGCTTCATATAGCCAATAGTATTTATTGGTTTGATAGGTGTTATGGGGGTGAACCTGTGCTAGCGCACTACCCTTACTAGGATAAATACACACTTGTGATTATACCCCTTGCAAGCATCCGCAAATACAAGAAAGTAATTAAGATAAATCTAACCACAGCCTTAAACTCTAAGATCCTACGCTCCCTAGTGCAATGGTTTCCCAACGGAGGTTTAGGTTTCTGTCACTCCAGCAACCCCACAATCGGTAGCCAAATACACAATGCATCTCACTAGGCCCATAAATGGTGAAGTATCATGTAGTCGACGTTCACATGACACCACTAGTGAAATAGCACCACAACAGTATCAAACCATTAAATATTTCTCAACAATAATTCACTACTAACATCTTGACTTCTCCCATGTCCTCAAGAACTAAACGAACTACTCACAAGACATCATATGGATCATGATCAGAGGTGAAATAATGGTAAATAACAATCTGAACATAAATCTTAACTCAACGGTTCCACTCAATAGCATCAACTACAAGAGTAATCAACACCGGGAAAGTTTCCCCTATGAATATAACAAGATCCAACTCAAGATGTTACAGCGGGATGGCGTGGTGATGGTGGAGATGAAGGTGCTGGTGATGGAGATGATGATGATGATGATCCCGATGAAGTCCGGTGCGATGGTGATGACGATGGCGATGATCTCCCCTCTCCGGGAAGGAATTTCCCCGGCAGATTTCTCCCTGCCGGAGAGCTTTTCTCTCTCTGGTGTTCTCCACCCCGCAGAGGCGGCGGTGTCTAACTCTGAACCCCCCCCCCCCTTAACTTAGGTTTTCGGGGACGATAATGTACGCGAAGGGGCGAGACCAGAGGTGGGCCAGGGCTCCCTCACACAGGGCTGGCGCGGCCAGGGGTCTGGCCGCGCCACCCTGGCGTGTGGGGCCCCCCTCGCTCCTCTCGACTCATACTTCTGGCTTCCTGAGTCTTCTGGGAAAATATAATTTCTGGGTATTTTTCTGGAATTTTCCTAATCTTCAAAATATGGTCTCTTGATGGTCCTTTTTCCAGCAGAATCCTGACTCCGGCAGCAACTCCTCCGATGATCATCAAACATGTGAAAGCAAAGGAAATAACATAAGTATCATATCTAAATATGAAATATATCAATGAATAATAGTAAATTATGATACAAAATAGTGATGCAAATTGGACGTATCAACCCCCCCAAGCTTAGACCTCGCTTGTCCCCAAGCGAAAACTAAACTCGGTAAACATGACCATAGGTTTATGGAGTGAAGTGTCGATAATCAAAATACGGACAAGAAGCATCACATTTACCAAGGCACAAATTATAATAAACAGCAACTTCCCTTTATAAGATATAGACTTGCAATAGGTAAAAGGGAATCACATGTAAAGATGCACAAGGTAAACTATAATTGGCAATGGCAAACCTTAGTTCTTGGTCAAAGAATGGAGAACAAACTATTCTCTCTTTTAAACGGAGCCTTTTAAAACAGAGCTAATATAGCAAAGACTATATGCTCAACAAAGTAAACTTTTGCATTCATAGAAAGCTTTCAAAGATATATTCCTTCAGACAAAAGCATTATACAAAACAAGGAAGATAATAAACATGATTAAACGGATCAACATATGGATTAGTGAAACATACCAACTCAAATGCTTGCTTTAGATAGAGGAAAATAGGTTGACTCAACATAAAAGTAAAAGATAGACCCTTCACAGAGGGAAGCAGGGATTAAACATGTGCTAGAGCTTTTCATTTGTAAAATAGAGGTAAAAATTGTTTTGAGAGGTGGTTGCTTTTGTCAACGACTAGCAACGGAGTTCTTGATATCTTCCATACTAAACAAGTGAGAGCGGTTCCGAGATGTTTGATTAATTGGCACTTTGGTGCTCTTTTATAGCTTTGCACTCCTCCCCACCTTTTTCCTTTCTCAAACCATGGCTAACCGATTCCATCGGGTGCCGACCAACGTTCACATTCCATTGGAGGAGTGCCTTTTTTTCTTTCTTTTTCTTTTTGAGATTATAATGGTCTGACCAGCTCCCTTGCAAAATTAATGACGAGCAAATGAAGCTGCCTAGTCGAGGGGTACTTAATTTAGTATGGAAGATAACAAACCCATCCACTACATCCTCATGAGCTAAAAACAGTGGCACAAAATGAGAAGTGTTTGAAGGTTTTTGAAAGGTAGCACATGAAAATTTACTTGGAATGGCTTGAAATACCATGCATAGGAATTTATAGTGGACTCTTTGGAAGTGACTTGGCTTTTGGAAATTGGATGCACGAGAAGTATTTCCTCTCAGTACATGCTTTTGGCTAGCAAGGCTGGGTAGCAAGCATAAGAGTTGCATGAAACAAACAAACATACATATAATAAGAACAATCATGCAAACTCCCTTGAAGGTACAACGATTTTAACTTTAAGAATAACAATGCTTATAAGCCAAACATAAGGGAAAACTGAAGTGATGTAACTGCAAGCACTTCTTTATTCTTTTCTACTCAAACCTCAAAGTAAAGTTGCTACTGACCAAGCTAGGTTTGCCAAAACCAACTAAATCTACTCATGCTCCCAATGTGATACCAATACCAATCAACAAGACTAGTCATACAAGAGAGATTGCAAACTAACATAAAGTGTGCGAAAAGTAAACGATAAAACTTCTCATTAATATTTTATTACCGCAACTCACACCGAGGGATACATATATAACTAACTAAGGAGGATACTTCCAAACTGCAAACTATTCTATACGATAACTTCTCTATTCATGATATGACTCTACTTTGAAAAGTAAATGAGCAAAAGGTAATGATGTGATACCGCGGCACTCCCCCAAGCTTGGAACAAGCCAAGGGGATGCCTATACCGATGACGAATTACTCCTTTGGCGATGGCGGTGAATCTTCATTGTTGTCGTACTTCCAAGGCAGAGGTCCTCCATCAAGGAAGGATGTCTTGGTCTCCAAAATCCTGAAACTTGCAGCAGCACTCATTTGTTGAAATCTAGCTTCATACTCACAATTTTGGTTCTGCACGTCGTAGAGTTGTGCTTGTAATTGGCTAGTTGTCTCCTGGAGTGAGAGGACATCCCTCCAGAGCTCTGTAGTCTCCTTCTTGTACTTAGCAACAAGCTCTTGATTAATCCTATAGATAATGTCCACCTCGCGTTCTGTCATCTTCTTGTATTTGAAAACTTCCTGTTCCAATGCTTCCATCCTTGCTTCGAGACTCCCTTCTCCCTTAGGTCCTTGAACATCTTTAATCTGCAACTCCCCATCCTTGAGTGACAACTCCTTCAGATGCATCTTCAGCTCCCTCATGTACGGATTGATGGAATCCGCAAGAGGGTTCTCCTTAGATGGACCGGACGAAGACATTGTAACTCCA
Source organism: Dactylis glomerata (assembly GCA_007115705.1). Lineage (NCBI taxonomy): Eukaryota > Viridiplantae > Streptophyta > Magnoliopsida > Poales > Poaceae > Dactylis > Dactylis glomerata. Next base: position 2,186,764 of record QXEO01000204.1, on the reverse strand, counting down.
AAGCCGAGAGCAATCCCTGACAGAAACAGCTCGAAACAAAATACGACGAGAAAACGATATACAGACCTCGGGGACTCTGGGGGGTTAAATAGGCGAAAATTATACATCGAAATGAAATCACAGGAGGAAACCGGGACGGAAACGAGCTCCGGGGTGTTCTCACACCTAGGTGGCACGGCCAGGGGTGGGCCCGCGCCACCTGTGTGTGAGACACACACTGACTCTTTTTCCTGCCCGTTTTCGTCTCGTGATTTTTCATATTTAGTAAAAACAGCAAGAATATTAAAGGAAGAACTTTTCGCGAAACTTCTCTGACTAGAACTGTTACCTATTCGAAAATGAACTCTGCAGGTACCTGCAATTTGTCTTGGATGAATTCTTCCGGAGAAACTGTTTTAATAACATCAACATCTTCATTATAAGAATCTCCAGAAATATAATGTTTGAGTCTTTGCCCATTCACCACTTGTGTAGAGTCGTCTTTCAATGAAGCGATCTTAATAGCACCTGAGCGGTACACTTCCACAATAACATATGGTCCTTCCCATTTCGAAAGTAATTTTCCTGCAAAAAATCTGAGACGAGACCTATACAATAGAACTTTCTCACCGACATGAAACTCTCTCTTAAGAATTCTCTTGTCATGCCATTGCTTGACTTTCTCTTTGAAAAGTCTGGCATTCTCATATGCTTCGTTTCTCCACTCATCTAGAGAACTCAAATCTAACAACCTTTTCTTACCAGCTAGTTTAAAATCTCTATTAATGACGAGGGTTAACTCGACAAATGTCCTAGATGAAGGACTTAGGATCGGGGAGATAGGGCGTCGGATGAACTCGAAGGTAAAGTTAGTCGAAATAGGTGTGTATCGAAAGTAAACTTGGGTATTCAACCTGGCTTGCTTTCAATCTGCCCTACACCGTCCCCTCCTGGCCCCTATATATAGGTGGCCAGGTCTCGAGGATCGGGTAGGGTTCGATACAGATTACAAATATCGACATACCACTACAAGGATTCCGGTCTATTGCAACAAAATTTATTGCAACAACCATATTTCGTTGCAATAAGGCACAATATCACCACAAATTTTCCATTTGTGGTAATAGGACCCACATATTGCCACAACTTAGGTTAGATGCGATAAACCCATATTTTGTTGCAATAGGGTCCACATATTACAACGAACTACATGGGCGTTGTAATATAGTAACATTATCGCTACGATTAAGCTCCGTTGCACCAATAAGGCATCTTGTTGCAATAGAGGTTAGATATTACAACGAAATAAAGCACCGTGGCAATAACCGCATGCATATTGCAACAATTTATTAATGTTGCCTTACCTGCAGATGTCGTTGCAAAAACTTGGTTTCATATGGCAACAAAAGCCAACGTGGTTGCAACAGCAAATTATTGCTCTGATTTCACTTTGTTGCAATAGGTTTTACATATTGCGACAAATTGTATATCCGAGGTAATATATGCATGGGCTAAATAGACGAGTAATACATGGGCTAGCACTATAAATTCCCTAGTAAGGCCCACGGTAGTCACGGGCTGGTGCGGGGCTTTTATTGTGTACGATGATATTGGGTTTGGTATGAGAAATATTCTTCCCATAGTGTACATTCAAATTGGCCGTTCTCTCAAACGACTCATTCAAAATGAATGAAACTTTTCCAGATTTCTTAAATACATTTATTTGAATTATTGGAATTTTTTCAAAATTTTCTGGACACTTTGAATTTTCGGTCAAAATTAGGAACTGTACTTTCGAATCGACCGTTCTCTCAAACGACTCATTGAAATTGAATGAAACTTTCCCAGATTGCTTAAATTCATGTATCTGAATTTTTGGAATTTTTGCAAATTTTTCTGGACACTTTGAATTTTCGGTCAAAATTTGGAACTGTACATTCAAATGGACCGTTCTCTGAAATGACTCATTGAAAATGAATAAAACTTTCCCAGATAGCTTACATACATGTATTTGAATTACTGGAATTTTTGCAAATTTTTCTGGACACTTTGAATTTTCGGTCAAAATTTGGAACTGTACATTCAAATGGACCGTTCTCTGAAATGACTCATTGAAAATGAATAAAACTTTCCCAGATAGCTTACATACATGTATTTGAATTACTGGAATTTTTGCACATTTTTCTGGACACTTTGAATTTTCGGTCAAAATTTGGAACTATACATTCAAATGGACCGTTCTCTGAAATGACTCATTGAAAATGAATGAAACTTTCCCAGATAGCTTACATACATGTATTTGAATTACTGGAATTTTTATAAATATTTCTGAAAACTTTGAATTTTTGGTCGAAAATTGGAAGTCTACATTCAAATCGACTGTTCTCACATAGATATCATTGAAAACGAATGAAACTTTCCCAGATAGCTTACATACGTGTGCTTGATTACTGCAATTTCGAATTTTTCAGTAAACTTTGAATTTCTTTTCAAACTGTCAAACTGAACTTTGATGCCATCTTACAAGTGCCAGGTGCTATCTGTATCTTAAAAACTTGTTGCCAGGTGCTATGTAATAAAGGTTGCAAAGATTCATATTACATCCATCAGACTTTATCAATTGTGAAGTGTAGAAGCAACTAACTACTAAACATTGATGTTGGAACTCCACGTACGAACATCCTCTGAACCAATCCGGCGTGCAGGCAGATGCCAAACTGAAATTTCAATACAATGCATCTATTAATTGATATATAACTAGTGTAGGTCATCAGGAAAATAAATAAGCAAGTGCAGACTAGCTATGTTGAAGATCAAGAGCAAGTATAAGGCTAGGACATTGATGAATAACAATCTGTACTACTACTAAGTACTATTGGTCAAGATGCATAAATTTGAAACTAACAAAGCACGTGAGATACTCCACCACTCCATGGGCGTGCACAGGCTGTTGACCATGGGTATTCAAAGTAAAAAATAAAATCAACACTGCTCCTCTTGATCTCTCTGTTAGGTGTTCAAATGAAACTTCTGTATGGCCTACCTCCTCATTGAAAGTCCCTAGTCGCTAATGGAGGCTAGAGCGAACTAGGAGGCTGCACGCATACTACAGAATGACTAGATTTTGTTGGGCTAGAAGCTCATTCAGTGAACTAGTGAAGATGAAAGATAGGTAATTTTACTATGCTAGGTTGGCTGAATACTGCATGATATTTTCTTATCCAAAATAATAGGTATTCAGCTGAATACCCATGAATAAGCCTGTGCCCGCCTATGCACCACTCATGCAGAGATCAAGCTTGCTGCTTGCAAGAGTGCAGTATCATGTGCCAGGCACTACAGAAAGATGGTATGAGCAGCAATATGCAACTTACCAAAAGATCCAAACCTAAACAAAGAACCCCTCGTCGTCATCCAAACCTTCTTGTCCGAAAGGAGCAACATGGCCATCATTTACGTAAGCTTCATCGTCATCCGTATCATCATCGGATTTGATTTGAACTTCTTCAAACTCAGCGGGTCTTATATTTTCGATGACCGAAACATCAACGTTGTATCCTTCGACATCATTTCTGCACCAACTAGTGATACCTTCAGGTATGTTTGGAACTGTAATGTATGTGTCGACGACATCCTGCACGTCTGCCTCACCTTCGTCAGCTTCAGCAGGTTCATCAAGGCCTACGCCATTTATAGCAGAAGGAGCAAACAAATTGTGTGGATTCATTTTAATCACAGTTGCCCAATCAGGGTTCTTCACATCTTTGACATAGAAAACCTATTGAGCTTGGAGGCCTAGAATGTAAGGGTCTCCAGTGAATCGGGCTAGAGTAGTGTCAATGTCAATAATTCCGTATTTGTCCTTCTTATACCCCCTACTCTGAGATCTATGGGCCGGAGGCACGTCAAACCAGTGACATTGGAATAAAACGACCTCCTTATCAGGAGGATAGTCAAGAAATATTATTTTCTTGATCACTCCATAATAATAAATGTTGCCTATGCTGTCATCGCCCTTGACTATGACACCACTATTTTGGGTACTCAAGTCCTTCTCAATATACGAATTCCGATAGAAATATCCATTCAGAACTGTACGGTTGTAAACACGAGCTCGGTGATCAGGTCCTTTAGCAAGTGCATAAATAAGGTTGTTGACCTTCCCATCATTGTGGAGCTCTGTGATCTGTTTCATGGAAGAGGATATGTATGAATCATGAACATACTATGAGTAACGTTAGTGAAAATGTGAAAGGAACTTACCCGTCTCTCGAACCAGCCAACAAACTCTTCATTGTGTTGCTTATTAGGATTTCGAGAATTATTCCTTCTGAGCTCCTCAAGATGTTCACTTCAAAGATATAAATGATTATTAGTTGAACTGAAATAATTAATGCACGTCATGATGTGAAATAAATACAAAGGTTTACTTACTCGATCCATGGCTCGGTTTCCTCACAGTTTGTTATTATGAAATGCCTCATTTGATTAATCTCAGCCAAAGAGAGCGGTTCATAGACAAAACCTTTCTTGGAGTAATCAACGGTACTCATTATGCTAATCCCTGTTGTTTGTTGATCTGTTCCTTTATCTTCGTGACGTTCGGACTGACTTTGCTTTGTAGGCATGCCATCAAGGAATCGACTGCAAAAAGTCATGCACTCTTCAAGGATGTACCCCTCTGCAATAGAACCTTCTGGGTGAGCTTTGTTACGCACATATCCTTTCAGCGTACGCAAGTATCGCTCAATTGGGTACATCCATCTGTACAAGACTGGCCCTCCCAACCGGGCTTCTTCAGCAAGATGAACTGGGAGATGCATCATAATATCAAAGAATGCTGGTGGAAAGATCATCTCGAGCTGACATAGGAAGAAGTTTGCGCAATGCAATAGGAAGAAGCTTCTGAAATATAACATGGCAGTCATGAGTTTTGAGTCCACTAATCTTGCACTGCTCGAGGTTCACACATCGCTTAATGTGTGAAGCATAGCCATCAGGCATCTTAATGCTCTGCAGAAACTTGAGGAGCATTATCTTCTCTTCCTTTTTTAAAGTGTAGCAACCTTTCTTTATCTCGTACTTATGCTTACCGGGCTTTGGATGCTGATCCTTCCTAATTTTCAAGTCCTGCAAATCAAGACGAGCCTTCATACCATCCTTTGATTTCCCGTCCATCTCAAGCAAAGTTCCCAGAATGCTGTCACAAATGTTCTTCTCGATATGCATAACATCCAGATTGTGCCTAACGAGCAAGTGCTTCCAGTATGGTAGTTGGAAAAATACACTTTTCTTCCGCCAGTTATGCCAACTATTAGTTTCTGGTCGCTTTCTCTTATTTGTTCGCCCAAAGCGTGCATGCTCAATGTTTTCATGTTGTTGTACAACTTGTTCACCTGTAAGTGGCTCTGGAGCTTCTCTAAGTTCTGTCTTGTTGTTGAACAAAACCTTGTTTCGCCGCCATCTGTGGCTCATTGGCAGAAAACGTCGATGTCCCATGTAGCAATGTTTGCGACCATACTTGAGCCATAAAAAATCTGTCTTGGAGTGGCAATAAGGACATGCTAGCTTGCCTTTTGTGCTCCAACCAGAAAGCATTGCATAAGCCGGGAAGTCATTGATGGTCCACAACAAGCATGCATACATCTGGAAATTCTGTTTAGTTGCGGCATCATACGTGCAAGCACCATGCTCCCACAGAATATTGAGTTCATCTACCAAAGGCTGCAAGTACACATCTATGTTATTTCCTGCTGACTTTGTTCCTGGAATAATCATCGACATAATCCAGTTTTGTTGTTTCATACACATCCACGGTGGCAAGTTATATGGGATAAGAATGACAGGCCATGTAGTGTGCGATATACTCATCAGCCCAAAGGGATTGAATCCATCCGAAGCAAGGCCAAGCCGAACACTGCGAGCATCTTTTGAAAACTTGTCAGCATATTTCTTATCAACATGCTTCCAAGCCTTCGAATCTGCAGGATGCCTCATTATGCCATCATCCACACGACGCTCCTTATGCCATTTCATATTTGATGACATAGCTTCTGTCATGTATAGCCTTTGCAGCCTTGGAATGAGTGGGAAATACCATAGAACTTTATGTGGCACTGGCTTCTTTGATTTACGGCTTGATGCATTTTCTTCATCACTTGTAGGAGTAGATTTCCATCGAGACTCATGACAGATAGGGCATTCTTCGGCATCAGCATTCTCATTACGAAATAGCACACAATCATTAATGCAAGCATGTATCTTCATGTAATCAAGCCCAAGATCACGGATCACCTTCCTTACTTTCGCAAGGTTAGTAGGAATACAGTGACCCTTTGGCAGCACTTGCGTGAACAACTGCAGAATTAAGTCACATGCTCTATTGGTCATCCCACACACGCACTTGATTTGGTAAAGCTTCACAATGAAAGATAGCTTCGTGACATCCTCGCAACCCGGGTACAACTCTTTTTTTTGCCTCTTTCAGTAGTTGGTGACCTTGTTCAGCTAGCAAATCCCCAAATGGAATAACCACTAACCAGAATAAACTGAAGCTGCCCACAAATTCTACGTAGCTGGAGCAATGGAGGCACCGCTGTACAAGGGAGACAGAGACTCCTATGCACAAATATTTTTTAAAATACATGATCTTCATCGTACCTCTGCGCTGCCGGCGGCGGCGGTTCGGAGGCAGGCAACGACGAGCTCTTGGTAGTTGATTGGATCGCTCACCCCACATATCCTCACCGATTTGTGTTTTTCTCTCTTATTAGTGGATTGGATTGCTGATCAGCTCATGGTAACTGTGTTCGCTCGGTTGTAGCTGTCATCTACGCTCACAGCTAAAGTACTTTTCGCTAGCACACACATATGAACCTTGATTGCTTCAGTTTACAAGTACTGGATAAATGTCAGGAATCGACCGAGTCTGCTACTGCCTTCTACTACTATCTACGATTATAGCTCATTAATTGCCTGCCCCTGTGTTTAGATAAAATGTGTTTGCTTCAGCTGATTTTATGGAAGTCTCTGTATCCAAGGTGGAGAAAGGTACAATGGCACAGACGACAAATTCTGCAGGCATGAAAAGTACCACAGTGCTAACAATGGACACGGTGATGCAATTTACTGGGTTCTTAGAAGATGGGGAAGAGAAGGATGTGGCTGTGATTTTAGGTGTTGGCTGGCTGAGTGGTATGAGACAAAACAGAGTTCTGATTACCAAGTTAAAAGTTTAGAAATTTGCAAAAATATACTACTACTGCAGATTAAAAATTCAGAAGCTATTACATCAATTTGCAAAGGATAACGCAAAGCTGTTTCTAAATATCAAACAAAGACTTGTATGGCCAGCTTTGAGCCGATGACTTACAACTAGATCACACCTGACAGGGCAACTTGGTTATATCGTCGATGTCTTTGATATACATCTTGTTATGCCTTTTACCTATGACCACTCAGATCAGCGGCTTGTGCCATGCTTTACATTATTAACAATTAGTTTAGTTTTTGTTAAGCAACGATGAATTCCCATGGTAGTTCAAATGTGCTTAAGGGTTACAAAAACAGTACTTCCAATGTCAGTACCAAAACAGACCCATGTGGAGATGAAGCTATTTGACTTGCTATGAGATATATACTTTACTCTGTCTGACTTCTTTTATTGTCTAACCAGTTTTCTTCATTTGTAATCTCCGTGCTCCTCTCACACCGGCACCACTGCGGCTGCCACTCGAATCAAGGGAGAATGAGAAGGTAATAAGGTATTCAATTAGACACGCATGCTATTACTTGGGGATTCAATTAGACAACATCTACATGCAAGAACAAAAATTTCAGTGGGAGGATGAGCATCCGGTACGCAGCTTGTGTGCTCCAGCGACGGCCGCCTTGCCCAATCTCGCTCGCGACGGACGCGCCGACGGAGGAGGGGACAGAGGCGCCGGGCGGAGAAGTGACAGACGGCCGGAGGAGGGGACAGAGGCGCAGGCATACCGTCGTTTACACGGTCCTCGTCGTCGCTGTCATGGATGACAATCACATATCGGTGGTCTCCCATCGTCGCGAGAATGTGAGATTCGTAGCAGAGAGATGGGGATTGAAAGGGATTGGAAAGGGAGATAAGGGGTCGGGCCGTGGGGGCGGAGACTTGGCATTGACTTCATTTTTCTTTTTTTTTCATACGACAATTGTTTTATTTTTTCTAGAATATCATTTATATTGCACAGGATCGTTACAACAAATCCTCTTTGTGCTATCCCTATTGGTATTTAGGTATCTAGTACTTCTTATAAAGTAAAACCCCACTAAGAGATCATTTATGTTGTCTATCTTAACATGCAGACTAGCCACATCACCATCAAATCGGTGCCGTCCAATTCTCATCACCATCCGTCCACTATGTTGTCTCTATCGTGACATGTGAACATGTCTTTAAGGTTCCCATGTAAAAAAGGAATGAAATTCCAACGTAAAGAAGTAGAGCAGTCCGAGGCATGCACCATTAATTCCAACATGCAACAAGCAAGAACACATCAGCCGGCTGCTTGACTCCCCAAACACCAAACTGTCATCAGCCAATAAATTCATGGTGATGAATAGTTGGTCTCAACCTCTCCCCTTCCTTCCCTCCCAGTTCGCTCACTCATGCCACCAAGGAGAGCAACCCCTTCTCTCCTAAATCCGGTAATCTAATTGACTGCACACTACAGAAAGCATTAGCAGCAGTTTGCGGAAGCATCATGGTGACTGCACGTTGAAGACCGGTTGGAAAAAAATCATGGTGACTACAAGTCTGCAACAAAGAGATAATGATCTAGGATTCTAGGTACACCCCGAAATACCAAGACGTCCATGGATCTAATTTGCTTTAACTGATTGGTCTGAGGAATCCCACGCTATCACCGATGAGAGGTAACTCAACTTTCCTCCATTTTTTTTGCTAGATTGCACTGATTTCGCAATGAATTAATCTTATCCAACTTGCAATATCAAACAATTTTTTTTTGACTATGATCTTGCGATTGGATCTTTCCGAAGTGGCGTGGAAATTATCCCCTTTTTGCTCATTGGTAACAAATATTATTGCCAGGTATCTTCCACATATTAGTGTAGCGTTGCCAGAAGTTCATGTTCTATGAAATTGCACGTGGAACTGAATAATACCTTGGTTATATTACTATTAGAAAGCTAATTTCTTATTGGTACGTATATAGCTGCAGGATTGGTATTCTATTCCCTAACGTTTTATTTGACATGATCACAACCGATGGATGAGAAGTTTGAGTTTTATGCAACTACTCCAACTGAAAATTCATATGAACGTTCAGTCTGTTTCTTCATGAAAATCTTGCTTGGTAATATTCTCCTACTCGATGATTATTACATTTTGTCATGGACCTGTAAGCTAGAATGCACACCTTGCATACTCATTGTAAATGACAAGGAATTTAGTTGGTCAAATACAGAACCATTTAACATCGACTATATTAGCCTCTCGACTGCTATGGAAAATTGAATCTTATATATTCTTCTTAGACAACTTCATGTTTGAAGTGTCGTATGCTATTTCATTATACAACGGAGTCTTTAAAGAGGTCCCCGCTGCAACGCACGGGGTATCCTTCTAGTTTCTCTATAAATGTAATGTCGCTTTAGTTCAAATGGACAAATTTAAACAAAAGTCGGAACACTTATTTTGGTTTGGATGAAGTACTAACATATAACATGATTTGATAATATTTTTGTGTGTGTTGTGTGTGTGTGTTGGTTACTCGGGGCGCGAGATCACGGATGCTGGGACGGCGGCCCCGGAAGGTGGACTGCACGGACGGCTCGACGGCGAGCGACGTGGCAGTGGTGATGGCCTTCTCTTGGAGCCATGAGGGTGGCGAGGAGTGGGTGTTGGGAGTGTCTGGTGTTGGCGGCGTCTCGGCATGGTCAGTGTCCATATCGTGTGGTAGAAGCTCGGCTCAGGGAAGAGTTGTTGTATAAGGGACCAAGAGTGGCAAGGGTTTTTTCGGGCGAAATCCCAGCGCTTCGGTGCCTACGACATCAACGCCTGTGGGTGTCGTGACCCTCTTGAGGGCGTTGTTGTGGCTACCCTATCCACATTAGGCTCCTAGCTAGTGAAAACCCTATACCTTGTTGCGTCGTTACATCCTTGGGGGAATTGTCGTGGAGCCTAGGTCTCCTTAGTCTCATAGCGTCTTAGGTAGCAAGCTTGATGCTCCATAGTTTTTGTTGTTTTACAATTGGCAACGACGCGAACATCAATCTTGTGTAGTGTGCGCTCGCCACCGTTAGCTTCGTCCAACAATTAGCCGAAAGAGAATGGTTGAGCGATGATGACGAGTAGCTACGACTAGCAGAGACAACATTAGAGGGGAGGACGCCGGACTGTACCTCCACGATTGTCGGATATGTCATTTTTTCCGCCCCTCTAGTTGACTTGAGTCGGTAGGACTAAAATAGGTTGGTTCCACACATACACAAACAGTTGTTTGATTGGATGACCATGGGACCAACCAAAGCGCACCATTTGATTTGTCAAGTTCATTATTTACGACATCTACCTAGGTTCCAACGCAAGAGTGTAACCTAGTAGTTTTAAAATGAGGGTGGGGGTGACATGAGGTTTATATCAATGAGCATAGTCCGCACCACCTCCATTATCCTGGTGGGGTCAGCTCTTGTTTGTGTGCCGACTACAGGCTCATATGATTTGCAATGGCGCGGACATCGATCTCGTGTAGTGCGCCCGCTGTCAGTGGCTTCGCCCATGAAGTAGCTAGAGAGAATGGTCGAGCAAGAATGGTCGAGCAAGGATGAGGAGTAGTTACAAGCATTTCTTTATGCTCCTTTAGTTGATTTGACTTTTTTTTGAAAGTTTAGTTGACTTCACTTAGTATAACCTAGTAGCCTTAAAATGAGGGTGGGGTTGCGATGAGATTTCTGCCAATGAGCATAGCCCAAACCACCATTACCCCAGTGGGGTCGGCTCTTATTCGTGTGCCGACTATAGGCTTGTCCGATTTGGAAACGACGTGGACATTGATCTTGACTAGTGCGTGCTTGATTGGCCAACTCAACTCATGTTCGTGTGTCGGCTTCAGACTCATTGCCATCATAAACGACTCAGTACGATGGTCGATGGAGGATAAAAAGTAGCTACAACTAGTATTGACAACGTTAGAGGGAAGGGTGCCGGCTCACTCGTCGACAATTATCGGGTGCGGTATAGACCACAACGTATGACTGATAGAACAAAATAATGTTTTACCAACAAAATTAGCAGTAATTTTATTTTAACACCACATGTATTTCATATTTGATCCAAATTAATTCTCATCTAAAATTAATCGTGTACTAGAGGTATTTAGTATCTTTCCCGGTAAAATCACCCGCTAACATCTAATTTTTTTTAACCTTGAACTAATTTTTGCCTTTCCCGCTTAACTCTATGTTAACTCCCGCTAAAAATTCCTGGTAATAAATAGTCCTCGTTATCTCTATTATCTCTCCGTCTAAACAATTTGTGAGATTGGATCTGAGAGCCCTCTCCGTCCTCACGGCGTCGTGACGGCGGTGTCGACGATGCGGCACACGCCGGAGTCCACCGAACGGACAGCGTCTCAGGTTGGTCCTTCTCCTTGCTCCCCTATCTCCATCGAATAGAAGCAAAGCGCAGCCCCCTTACTCGCTCCTCGCTCTCGCCTCCGGCATGGCCCCGCCCTCCTCCCTCCTCGCTCTCGCCTCCAGCCTGGCCCCGCGCTCCTCCCTCCTCGCTCTCGCCTCCGGCATGGACAAAATCGCGACAGCCATGGAAGATTGGGAGGTGCCTCTATATCGCTAGTTCTAGCAATTTAGGATGAAAAGAAAGTTGTTCAGGGGGGAATCAATGGAGCAGGAGCTAGCAGCATAGAAGAGCAGCTAGCGCCACGCCCCCACCCGTAGCCATGGGCTTCCAAAGAAACGCTGTAGATGCGGCCACCGGCCGAAGATCCACGAGCCGGCAAGCGATGCGGAGATGGAATCGAGCGCCAAACCTTCTCCAATTTTCGTGCTCATGTATTTTCTTTCTTCTCTAAATTCTTGATTAATTTGATAGGATGGAGGATTGATAGAATTTTTTCAAGCTCCGCCACTGAGTACGAGTACTATTTTTTTCTGGTTATAGTTCCTGAGGAAAAAGACTGTATCTTTCACAGTAGCTTTTCCTTTCCCATGAAATGTATCCTCTCTTAGGAACCAAGCACTCCATAAGAACCAATCACGTTCAGATTTATTTAGATTGTTACTTGGTGGTAATTTTGTTCTAAACTGATTTGATTTTACAAGATGGATTAGGCCAAAAAAGTTCATGCAACCGCCAAAATTAGGCTGCTTGAAGACATCCATGGAGATGCTTTGGTAATGTTATGTCAATAAGATGATACTAAGAAAGGTCTAACTCAAACTCTGAATCTTTTGGTCCGGCAGTGAGGTGGTCTGAACCCAAAAAGACCCTAATCACTGGCTAAATTTGTCTGTTATTTTTGGACTCCTAGCTAAGGAACTCTCGATCTGTAACCTGAACTCAAATATTACTGCAGTCTACTGGTTACTGTGTACTCTCTGTATACCAGTGCGGTGGAAAATGTTTTAGGAAGTGGGCAGTGGTTGCTTCAGGTTTATTTATCTGAATATACTTGTTTTAGGAAGTGGGCAGTGGTGTAGTATCAAATTCAGAAAACTTATCTGTGCAGTACTGTAGTATAATAAATCTGCCAACACAAATTAGTGCTAAGCAAGTCTGTACATCTGCATCATATGCATCATGAAATGATGACTAGTTACACTGTTGATACATGCTCATCCCACCCTCGGTGACTTTTTACAAACAACTATCTTGGTCATCCATACCTAATTATGTACTGTAACGCTACGAATTTCATGGTTCATCTCTCTGTATAAATGCTAGTTTCCTATTTTCTGTTATAGGAAGATATTAGTTATGGGTACAAATGCAATTATGTTAGTTCATAGTACATATATAGAAAGAGATATGTGTGGCATGTTTGTGTGCCATTTGGGTTGTGTTTGCTGTAAAGCATGCCTATTTATATCTGTATGCATGAAATACAACCTATCTGTCATTAGCTTATATCTATACGGCATGTTTGTGTGCCTTTTGGTATTGCGTTTCATCTGAAATTAACTATATTTCTGATATTACATACCCAAGGGCGCAACAATGAATTCAATGCAACACCGTGCTGGTGGGAGACCGATGGCAATACACCGACGCCGAGTACAAGCTTCAGAGGAAAGAGATGATTCACACTACTCCTTTCAGCATGATACACAACTTCCTTAGTTCTTAATCATTATACTGAATGGTGCACTTGATAGACCTAAGTTCATTTATTGTTCTTGTGTTCAGTAGAGAAAGGATCTGTTCTCCTAACAAGGATGGAAAGTATAACAGCATACATAAATGAACATGGATCCGGTAAAAACTTTCTAAATTTGAAGCTGTCTCTACCATTTGCTATAATGCAGAAATTCCTGAATTGCTTAATCTTAACAACTATTAAACCTTCTACAGCAACTCCAGAAGAATGTAACACTCCAGTGTCTGGTAATGACATGTGTGCACTGGCTGAATGGCCATCCCATGCTCGCCGCAACCGTGAACTACTACAGAATGGTATGCAATTTGGTTCATATGTGTTTCCTAGTCTATTGCAATCAAATATCAAGTAACGCAATATTTCTCTTGTGATTTGGGTTGTAGAAAATGATGGACAGAAGAAGAAAGGGCGAGGTGTTCTCAAGGGTTTTAAAGCATCTAAGAAGCGTTATGCCAATGGAGCAGAAAAGCTTAATATTACATTCTCTGAAAATTTGGGTGGTCCAGTAGGAATGAACTACCGCTCATTCCTAGATGATGTAGTAGTCCTAATGAAAAGAAAGTTACCACTCATTGGAGTGAGAAAGTGGTCGGACATTCACCCGACCATCCATCGACAAATTTTCATGGATATGAAAGTGCGTTCATCATTTTTTAGATGTGTTATTTACTTTACCATCGATAATGCAGTAATTAAATATATGTCTTTGCTTTACGCATTACAGGATAGATGGGCATTGGAAGATACACCAGAAAATGAAGAGAAAGTTCTCAAAATTGCGCAAGAGCGATATAGGGGCTGGCGATCAACTCTAAGCTCCACTTACAAGGCATACAAAACAGATGCTGCTAGATTGGCTAATGTGCCGGAAGATTTACAACGGGAAGAGTGGGAATGGATGATTCAGTACTTTGGAACAGATGCAAAATTTAAGGTTATCTCTTATCTCACTGTTTGGTAACTGCAACTTAGATGAAAGGGCTTGTTTGACCGGTTATACTTTGTTTTAATGTTTGGATAGGAAATCAGCCAAAAGAACTCCGATAACCGTAAGAAACAGAAGACAAAACATAGAGTTGGATCAAAGTCATACTCACAACTAAGTTTTCAAGAGGTATGAGTCTTAACTTAATAATATGTATGGCTTGCTGGTAACTATGCTTTTCATGTTTCAAGCATCTCATGTTATACTACTTGCAGAAAAACGTGGAAACTGGAGAAGAGCCAGACTGTGTCGCTCTTTGGGAACTGACCCACAAGAAGAATGGAGCATGGCCCAACAAAGAGTCGCAGGATGTTTATGTGAGTAAAATATATTCCCCTTACTCTCTAGTTCTTTAATGTTGTGCACCTTGGATGCTTCTTCATCTGATGGGATTGTACTTGTTTTATATAGGACAAAGCATGTCAACTTGTTGAAAACAAAGAAAATGAAACTCAAGCTCCACTTTCAAGTGAAGAAAGAAGCAATATTTTCCAGACTGCATATAAGGACACTCTGAAATGCAAGTCATCCCAGCCACGTGGGTATGGCTACATGGCCAAACCACCAAGTGGCGCTGAAAGGATTAAATCCCAGCTTGAAGATCAAGCCCGTGCCCAAGCAGAGACCCAAAAGGTAAACTCTGAGCTTAGAGATCATGTCACTGAATTACAAGATCAGTTACAAGCTGAGCGTGAAAGCACACAAGAGAGGATTAACTTGGAGCATGCTGAGAGAGAAAACCTTGAGGAGAGGTTAAAAGAAGAGCGTGCTGAAAGGGAAAAATTATTGGAAGACGAGCGTGCTGAAAGGGATAGATTGTTGGAAAAGGAGCGAAAATCGAGACTGGAATTTGAGAACATGATGATGGCAAAGTTTGCACAGTTGAGCCAACAGGTGGTAACCAAAGAGGCGCAGCAACATCAGGTGATTGTAGTCATATGCTTGCAAACTTGTAAGTTTTATTTTGCTTACATGCATTGCTAAAAGTGCACTTCTATTTGCAGATGCCTAAGAAAACAACTTCTGGCAAAGAAAATAGTAACCCAAACCTGCAAAATATTCTTCCAAAGACCGCTGCTGGGGCTCTAGGTGTAAGGCAGAATGTAATTTCTTCAAATGCGCTGATACATGCGTCAACAAAGAACAGCAGAATGTTTAAAGCAATGGTAAGTCAACAACCTTGGTTTCTCTTCATGTTCACCTTTATTTGAGCCCTCATAATGTGCATACAATGTCTGTTGGCTGGAAGCATAATAAAAACATGCACCGTAAGCTGAACCAAAATTTGAACTTGGCTTCTATTTTCATTTTGCTGTTGGCACTAGTTGTCAGACACACTAGTTGCTACTGTAGAAAAATGAGTTGCTTGTTGAATGTTGCTCTGTTTTCTGATAAGCAAGTGATCTGCTTGCTGTAGGCCCTATAATCATACTTATTCCTAATTATTTCAAAGTTTGAAATCTAGTCACAATATTTACCTGTTTCTCACGTTCATGGATTAGCAATCAAAGTTGCAATTGCTCTTCTCAAATTCCGATGGATTATCGATTTCAGATGGCTAATTGCCCTTGTGAACTTTTCATTACATGAGGTGGCTGCGTGCTAGCTTTGGTTGAAATTGCTTGCCTTTGCACCATGTGGAGTTGTGGTAGTACAAAATCATTTGCACCAAAGCATACATAGTCTACGCACAAGTGACAGTAAAATTCGTAACACAAAGTGTTCAGATCACACTGCTATGGAATAGCATGTAACCGCTACTATTAGCCTATTTCAGCATATCTCATATAGATTTTCTGCTAGGTGTTACTCCTGATTTTATTGTGCTAACTGCTAGGTGGTGATGTTATATTACTTATATGAATGTCTATGATTTCTGAAGTAGTAACGTTTAAGTAAAATAATGCATCTTTAACTTGATCCTACTGGTTATAGATTCTAACTGTACAGTACTACCTCTGATCCATAATGTTAGCCTATTTACATGATTTACCTAAATTTTGAAGGATTGGTGGATGGGCACGATATTGTTTTCTTAATGGTTAAAGCAGCTTAGCACCAATTAATATTTTTGAAATTACAGTGCTGTGATGTCGTAGAGAGAAAAGCTATTAGCATAGTATTGTTTGTTTGCGTGAAACAAATATTGTTTATAATAATAATGTTCCCACTAAAAACCCATGATTTTTGCTAACATTTTTCATTGTAGAGATCAAGAGATGTCATAGGAAGCATACTAGATTGAGTATCATCGTGTGCAACAAGTGCATGTTAATTGCATATAGAACCCATCATAATATGAAATAATATCAAAGAATCCAAGTTTACTGATGGACTAGTTGAACCAATGGATCACTTCTTTCACATTGTTTTTACACATGTCCTTCTTGTAGAACAATTCCTGATAGTGTCCCATGTACTGATGCATATATTATGTTCCTTATAGATTTTTTCTTGTTAAATGAGGACAACATTTACAAGATTACTAGTAGCATCTCAATTTTAGTTATTTCGTCTTGTCCTTGACCTGTTCATTTCTAATCTGTGCATCTATCATGTAACTTCATCTATTTTTTGTTTCTTTATTGCAGGGTCAAAATAATTAAGTGGGATCATCAACACGTGGTTTTCTAATGAACATTCAGGATACGTCCAAGTTTAGTATTTGCTCTTAGTTAGGATGGCACATTCAAAATGTTGATTTGAGTGTTAATTTATATTTCGCGTGGTATAAATTATGTAAGCCATTTACTGGCAAATATTCGTCGTTCGCAGGTTTGTAATATGACCTGGTCCAATTCTAGATAATTGTTGCTTTGGTCCATGAGGATCTTTTACCTGATGGCTAATTAATATATTTTCAGTTGCATATTTCTCTGTATGGATATTGGCTATGCAAACTATAATATTCATATACGGATTGTTTGAATTATATATTTGAATGCATGTATTTTTTTTTTGGTTGCAATATGCTATTACCACAACCTAGTTAAGGTTGCAATGTGTTTGCACCACAAAAAAATTAGTGTGGCATTAAAGTGAAGCAACCACGCCCACCTAATTTGTTGCGCTAGGTTGTTGCGACGAAATAATATATTGTCGTAATAACTTGTCACAACAAACAGTCATCTTGTTGAGATAACTATTTCGTGCCACCAATTTCACTTTTGTTGAAATAGTCCTCTCGCCTCAAAATGTGTGTATTGTCGCAGTAGCCTCCCGCCACAAAAAATTTGTCCGTTGTGACAACTCCTTGGCGCCACGAATATCACCTTTGTTGAAATAGTCTTTTTGCCACAAATTATTTGCATTGTTGCGGTATCCTTTCGCCACAAATATTTTGCTGTTGTGACAATGGCTTGGCGCCACCAATTTCACTGTTGTTGAAATAGTCCTTTTGCCACAAAATGTTTGCATTGTTGCAGTAGCCTTTTGCCACAAATATTTATCTGGTGTAATAAGTAGTTGTCACCACCATAATAAGTATGTTGCAATATGATAATGCCACAAACATTGGATTCGTGGTAAAAACAACTATACCCACGAAGTCAAGAACTGTTGCCATCGACTATCATTACAATTGGGCCTAGCTTATCGGGCCTCAGGGGTACTCAACTAACGGGCTCTATTAACTATACCCTTGTCAGTAGCCCCTGAGATTCTACCAGAATTGCAGATTCGGGTTGAATCTCTAATCTTCAAATCTTCGACTTGATCAATTCTTCGACTTTATCTTCAAATCTTCGACTTGGTCTTTCGACTTATATTGATGATAATTTGCTCGCAAGGGGTCTCGATGAACAAGCCTGACAACTCTGACGGATCAAGAGGTCAGTTAACTGCCGGAACAGATACTTGTCACCTACTTCAAATTCAATCCCCTTGGACTTGAATTCGGGATACCGGTCAAACTCACTCTTTTGCCTCATTTAGGACTTACAAAAAATGAGTCCCAGTGGTTCTCAGGGTACCCAGTGCGTCCACCAGGATTTTCTTCGCGTCGTAGACACGGATACATACCAGCAGAGCGCATCCATGTGCGTATACTAGGCCACACAGGACGGATCCCGGGGTCTTACCTTCGTGATAAATCACGGCATTCGAGTTTCGTTGCGATAACGCAACTCGAGAATCTCATGTCGCAGTCAAAGTTTGACTGAAAATATTCGGGTTTCTACAACCATAAAACTCGCTCCCGATGGGAGTAACACTTCTCCAATCCTCAATGCTTTGCCAATGAATATCGTCGGGTGCGCGCTCAGCGCTCCCGATGGGAGTAGCCCCCGAGGCTATAGTCGAAAAAAGTATTTTTTCGAGTATAGGCTCATAATGTAGCTCGTCGTATTTCAACTTAAAACACTTTAACTTCGAAGTTCTTCAACTCGAGATACTTTCAAGAACACCTTGTCGTCGAGTATTAGTCCATCATTTTAATGAAGAGTTGTATTCGACTAACTTTGAAAGTAACAGCCCCCAAGGCTATAACCTAAAAATTCTTCATAGATAATCCTTTCCATAAATTCAGCATTTGTCGGCGCCATCCTTGTACCTTTACTTTATCGTGTCAATGATGACATAGCTCTTCATCAGTGCGAACCGTTTTATGGGTAACACTGTAACTTCCGTTATTTTATGACCGTTTAAGGGGCTGCATGATTTTTGACCGTTGGTGGGCTGCCGTTTCCGATCTTTGCGCCACGTCGCAACCCACGATCCTTCTCTCAGAGGATATATAAATGGCATAGTGGGGAATCGTACTGTTTACCAACTCGTTACCTCCGCCGCCTCCATTACCGATCTCCTCTGCCTCTTCCTCTCTTGCGGAGCCCCCAAGCGCACTTTTGTGCTGAATGCGCGTGAAGCATCTAGCCACCAAGAGCGATATGGCCAAATCCTCTGCCACCAACTGGGTTCGCTCCACCATCACCAAGAAGGAGGTGGAGAAGGCCACGGCAGACGGCCTCATCGTCGTCCAGGACTCCATCAAGTTCCCCAGTACTGAACGGATCCCGAAGCCCCCGAGCGGTTATCGGGTAATATTCCTTGCTTTCCTTCTTCGCGGCTTCTCCCTTCCTGCCCATGAGTTTCTCCGTGGGCTTCTATTTGTTTACGGTGTGCAGCTTCATCAGCTCACACCAAATTCCCTTCTGCATATTGCTTGCTTTGTGACTCTTTGCGAGTCATTTTTGGGCATTGAGCCTCACTTTGCTCTCTGGAGATCGATCTTTCGACTCCGCCCCAATGTTTCTCTGGCAAGGAAACCCGAACTGGGCGGAGCCGTCGTTTCTGTGCGCCCTGAGGCGCAATATCTTGAATTTTCTATGGCCGCGTCTGTCCAAGGGTGGAGGACAAAGTGGTTCTATATCAAGGACCGCAGATCCTCTCCCGAAGATGAGTTCGGCCTTCCTCCGTTTGACGCGTCCCAAGAGGTGAAGAAATTGAAGTCATGGGACTCACTTCCCTTAGATGCGGAAGTTGCACAAATCCTTCATCTTCTATCCCGCATTAAAAATCTGAAAACAGGCTTAGGAGGTGCTTTGTCGGGTACCCAACTCATGGTGTTTTTCATACAACGTCGAGTTCAACCCCTACAGCACCGCCTCACCAAGCTTTGGACTTATTCTGGCTTGGAAGACCCTACTCGCATATCTGAAGATCTGATGTCGAAAGAAGATGTCGACAAGCGAGTCAGGAATCTCACCAAGCTCACCAAGGAGCACTCAGTTGCTGACCTGAAGGCAGATTTCTTCGACTCCGTGCACCCTATTCCTGAGGTATACATCGCTGCATCCACTTTTATCAAATTTCGACTTGCATTACTCTTTGCCTCTGCACTCTGCTGATTTATTAATATGCAGGGTCACCAATTCATTGTTTCTCGTCCCCCTCTTCCGGAGGAAGGGCCCCTTCCTTCTGATCTAGCATCTCCTGCATCTGAAGCCCCCGAGGCTGACGAAAGTCAGGACGGAGATGATGTCGAAGAATTAGAAGATGAGACTAGCTCATCGACATCTCCTCCTCCTACTCTTGCTGAAGATGTTGGTGTCGATAAAAAACGGAAACGTGTCGACGAAATTGCTTCATCGAGTTCTGCAGCGGCTGGAAAAACCCCCGCTCTTGCAGAAGATATGGAGTACTTTGACATGCTTGCATCGTAAGTATTGTAGTCGAACTTTTCAATTGCTTTGTTCTTGCCTAGTGCTTATAACTTATACTTTTCATGCAGTGACGATGAAGAACCACCAACATGTGCGACGGCTATTCCACCACCTTCTCCTGTGGCGACTGAGGAGCCTGTCGAACCATATGTTGCTCCGAGGACTACCAGGGCCTCTATAAAGAAGGTTTCTCAAACTCAAGCCCGAAACCTCAAACGCGCGAAGAAGACCAAAGAAGCCGAGATTTCTCTGGAGGCCTATGCTCCTACAGTTTCTTCTGATGATGTAAGCGATAATTTTTTTTCCTTCTTTCCTTTCATGCACTTCTTCTCTTATACTCTTCTTTTATCAGGCTTTAGTCAAGAGATTTATCGCCCTGGGCACGGAGTGTGCGGGGTACCTAAAGGTTGCAAAATCTTCCGAAGGTGCGATTTTGATATTCAATCATTACTTTTCTTCTGCCCTTTTGTCTTTTGCTGTTTATCTGATTTTCTTTCGTCTGCTTTCACAGCTGCTTTAGCGACAGCCAATGCTCGCATTGCGTCGCTGGAAGCGGAGCTCAAAGCTTCGCAAAAAGCTTATGATGCTGCGACCTCTGCTAAGGCAATTGCTGAGAAGTCGCAAAAATCTGCGCTTGCCAAGGCGAAAAATGCTGAGAGGGCGTTAGCAGATGCCAACAAAGAGCATGCTCAACGAGAGCAGGCCGTGGCAGAGCGTCTTCACACCATGTCTACTGCTGCCGAAAGTAAGTTTCTTTCGACTTGTCTTCTGTTTTCGTCCCCTGTTGCACTGGTGCACTTGTTGACACTTGCCTCTTCTTTTCTTTTCTATTGCGTAGAATTTTCAGGGGTATCTCCGTCGTCCCTGCAAACGGACGATGATCCTCTTATGGATGCGGTTAACCTACTCGAAGAGAACTGGATATCTATCCAGGAAACTTTTGAGTTGGTTGGCCGCGTTCTGTCACGGCTATTTGCCGGGTTGTGGCCGAAGAAAAAGATGGCGATCCCGAAGGGCAATCTGACTGAACTCGCCAAGACTTTTGACAGCGATGAAGACCCTACTCTCCATCTGAAGGGGCTGTCCATTAAGCGCGGCGCCGAAGGTGCCATTGCCCTTTCTCTTGCGCATGGTACAGACTTTGACTGGGAGAAAGTTAACTCCCCTCATGGCTATACCCGCGACGAGATGAAGGTGTTTTTCGAGAAGGCGAAGAAGTTGGCGCCTGCATTGCTGAACACAATTTCTCCTTCGGCAGCCTCTGCTGTGCCTGCTGCACCATCTCCAGCGCCGAAAGCTCCGGTGCCACCATCGACTTCTAGCGAGGAACTGGCCGCGCCCCCTTCTTCCACGGAGCACAATGCCGAGGTGGCGTAGATTCAGCTTCTTTGTAGTACTTAGTTTTCTCCTTTTGAATGTAAAGACTCCAATTAAGTGCAACCCGAGAATCTTAGCCAGAGGGTTATGCTCTTATGTAAATATATCTTCTTTGCATGGAGTATTATGCTATCTTTCTGAAATTGTTTCTCCTTTCTCTCTTTTTGTAGTCGATGCGTGACAGTGATCCTTCCTCTCATGCTCCTGCTCCTTCCTCTGCTCGCGGACTCAATCCTCAGATTTCGTCGACTCCTAGTCGATGTAGTCACTGTGAAGAATATACTTCCAGGATTTCTGATCTTGAGACTCGCCTATCCTTGGCCAAACGCCAAGCACAGATGGCTATTAAAAAGGCTAGCCAGGCCAGCAGCTATATGAAGAAAATCTCTTCACTTGAAGAAAAGGTCTCCAGCTTGACGGCGAAGGTTGTTCATAATGAAGAGTGCGAATCTTTCATTCTTGGAATTGTCGAGTCTGCTGGCGAGCTGTTGCGATGTGAGTTTTCTTTCGACTTCTTCTTTTGGCTGTTTGTGCACTTCTTTTGTGATATATTTGTCATTGTAGGTACTTGCTTGGATTTTGCTGCTGAAGAACGTCGAGTTGCTGAGCGAAATGCTGCTTTGGAGAAGATGTCGACTGGCTATGAGACTCTGTGGTCTGATCCTCGACGCCGTAGCGCCATTGTATTGCTTCAAGATCGTGCCCAGCACATTGGCGAGTCAGTTGATGGTTGCCGGCGAGCTCTTACAACTATGCATTCCATTATGCTTCCCCGTAATCCTTTGCCTGCAACTTTCCCCCTTCTTCTTGATGCTTTCCGATCCAGCCATCGTATTCATAGGTTAATAGAACTGAACTTAGTGGCTGGTGCCAATTTTGCTCTCGGGTGGATACGCAAGTGGCACCCCAGATTGAATTATAGCACGATGTCTTTAAGTTTAGCTCCTGGTGGAGCTAGCCTTCGGGTTCATATGGAGAACACGCTTCAACCTGCCCGAAGACTTGTAGCTAGGCTTCTAGAGGCGGATGCCGCGTTTTTCCGCGAGTATCATTATTTAGATCCTTTAGGTGTAGATGATTCTGATAACCCGATGTTGTAAAGTATGTGTGGAACGCGAGAGATTTTTCGGGACTATATGTCTGAAATTTATTCTCCAGGCGTATTTGTATGGTTCGTGTGTTTGCCGCATATTCTCTTTGAAAGACTCGTAAGCTCGAATATGAGGAACGCTTTGTCTTTATTTATACTTATAATATAAGATACATGGGGTGACCCAAGAGATCCGGCCTGTGACCCGTGTTCTGGATCTAGAGGGCATTGCCCCTGGAATAACTCGTGGCTTTTACGGCCTTTATTGTTCTACTCTATTGTCTTTATGATGCTTATGTCGCCGTAGCTTTCCCTTTCTCTTCTGTGCCTGTGTCTTCTCCTGGTGTTGCTGTTCGTGGCTTCTTTGTTTCGGGCTCCGCGGTGCATCCTTCGAGTAGCTTGACGCCTTCTGTAGTCGCGCTCTTTGCTTTTTCTGCATGGTTGGCTATTATGCCAAAATTTTGCGCCATCTTGTGGAATTCCCTGTCGCAGAGATCTGAAACTTCAAAGCTTCCTTTCACTGTGATTATTCCTTTTGGTCCTGGCATTTTAAGTACCAAATATGTGTAGTGAGGCACTGCCATGAATCGCGAAAACGCGGGTCGCCCGAGGATCGCGTGATATTGCGATGGCCAGTCCATGACTTCGAAATCTAGTTTTTCCCTTCTGTAGTTTTGTCGGTTGCCGAAGCAAACATTGAGTGCTATTCGTCCCAATGGGTAATTAGCACTTCCTGGTACGATTCCATGAAAGGAGCAATCTGTTGGTTTTAGGAATTCCAATAATATGTGCATTGCCCTGAGTGTTTTCGCGTATATCAGGTTAATTCCACTTCCTGCGTCCATGAATATTCTATCGACATCATACGCGCCGATTTGAGCTTTGAGTACCAGAGGCGCGTTTCCTGGCCGAGGTACTGTTATGGGGTGGTCCTCTCTGTTGAACTCGATTGGTTGTTCTGACCAATGCAGATATTCTGTTGTAGCTGGAGGCGACATGACTGCTAGATTGACTTGTCGAGTTATACTCTTTTCTTCTTTGTTCGACTTGGGCACAGGTTGTATCATTGCTGTAATGTGTCCTTTTGATGGGACGTACCCTTCGTCGTCGTCGTCGTGTCCCTTGTTTTGCTGGTCTTGTCCTTGAGGAGCTCCATTGTTTCCTTGCTGGTTTGTCGCGGGATTGTTGCTTCCTTCGAATCCTTGTCGCCTTGCCTCGGTTTGCTTGTTTATTGCTGCTTCTTGTAGCTTTAAGAATGTTGTGCAATCTTTCATCGCGTGCCTTGATACTCGCTTCCCGTCGACGAACGCTGAATGTATATGACAAGGCCCGTTGAGCATATCCTCTGGTGATGGGTTGTACTCTCTGGATTCTCTTGGTGGGAACTTCTTATATTCCTCTCTTCCGTAGCTGCGATATCCTGAGCTTCTGCGTTCGTTTCCCTGATAACTATTGTCTTTATATCCTGCGGCGACTTGGTTATGAGAGCCGTAGGTGTCGTAGTTTCGGGATCGTCTCCTTTGACTTCCGTATCTGTTTCTTCTATCGTCCTCTGGAGATCGTGTCCGTTTGTTGTTGCACGCATCTTCTCCATCTGCAAATCTGTTTGCTGTGTCCATGAGATCTGACACTGTTTTTGGCTTGATTCTACCCATCTCTTCGACTAGGTCTCTTCGCCTTAATCCAATGATGAACGCGTCTATTGCTCTTTCGTCTGAAACTTCGACTGCTGAATTTTTGATGAGGCTCCATCTTTGGATGTACGCCCGTAATGTTTCGTCGCGTTGCTGTACGCATGCTTTGACTTCTTCTATTGATGCTGGTCGTTTGTATGTCGACCTGAAGTTGCTTGTAAATTGCTTTGTGAGGTCTTCCCAGCTTCCGATGGATTCTTTCTCTAATTTGCTCAACCATGACCTTGCTGCGCCGGTGAGGTGTAGTTGCAGACTTTGCATTGCTGTTTCTTTGGTTCCTCCTAGTATTTGGACTGCCTGCAAGTAATCTGCGAGCCATGATTGCGGTTCCTGTGATCCGTCGTATTTTTGCTGATCATGAGGTAGCTTGAATCCCTTAGGCACTGGCGTGATGCGAACTCTACGGGCAAAGCACGATGCCCCCATCTCCTTTTCGTCGTCCTCATAGTCACGCCTTTCGTTTGGGGATCGCGATCTTCGAGTTCCACCATGCTGTTTTGGTGATGGCGATCGAGATCGGTGTTTGCTGCTTTTATGCCGAGGACTATTGTGACGGCGAGGTGATCTTGCTTTATGCGCTTCCTTGTGGTGATGTGCTTCTTCTCCTTTTGCTGATAGCTTGTGGCCCACCATATTGAGTCCGTTTAGCGCTGCTCTATGCATATGTTCTCTAGGATCTCCTGGACTTGGTCGAGTTGTAAGTAGATATGCTTGTGCTGCCACTAGTGCTGCTTCAGGAGTTTTTGGTAGGATGTTTCCCTGCTCGTCGACCGATAGGAAGGACGAGTCGAGGTTTTTGGAAATACTTTGCCTATCAGAATACTCGAGGTTATCGTACCTTGAACCATGTCGACGATTTTTCCTTGCGTTGTTGTACGATGCGTCGCTTCGTGCTCTGCGAGCAGCTTCACTGGCTGCGATGGCTGAATCTTTTCTTCTTTGTATCTCTACCTTTTCCTTTGCTAATTGTTTTGCTTGCTGCCTGAGGGCGTAATGATACCCAAAAAGCATGTCTTTGCTGGAGCTTGATGGTATTGGCGTGCCGTGTTCTACGGCTTCTCTTATTATTTTCCACTCGTCGACCGATAGTCGAATTTTCTCCCTAGCTGTGAGGGATTCCACTGTTTGTCCTTCTGCTAGGTGATTTGCTCCTCTGTCGATATTTGCTGGGTTTATCACTGGGTTGTTATTTTCATCAAATTCTTCTGAGTTGTCGCCCACAATGGCGAGTACCTGGCACTGCTTGCCGATGTTGCTATTAAAGCTTGAAAAGATCGAGTTGCTGTCTTCAGAAAGCTCTAACCCTGTCTTCCATGTGTCTGTTGAATTGTCTGAGATATTGTCGAGGCAGATCGTGAGATCGTCGATTTGGACTTCCACGTCAAAATTTTCCTTTTCTTCGTCGTCCTCTGCGATCTTTTCTTTTTGCACTTCTTCTAGGCTGACCGGCGAGTTTACTTCGCTGGAAGAGCCTTCAGAATACTCCATCATTATTGTTGTTACGGGTTCTTGTGCCGACGGATCTTTATCTTGTTTTGTCGGATCCGAAAGGCGAGAGGAACCCGATGGCCCGATGAAGATGCTAAAACTTCCAATTGTTAGTTCTACCTCTTGACTTCCGTTGACTTCTGGACTGCTGTTGGCTAAAAGCGAAAAAGCCGTCGAATTCATGATTCCAACGCCCAGAGTCCCCACGGTCGGCGCCAATTGACGAGGGTTAACTCGACAAATGTCCTAGATGAAGGACTTAGGATCGGGGAGATAGGGCGTCGGATGAACTCGAAGGTAAAGTTAGTCGAAATAGGTGTGTATCGAAAGTAAACTTGGGTATTCAACCTGGCTTGCTTTCAATCTGCCCTACACCGTCCCCTCCTGGCCCCTATATATAGGTGGCCAGGTCTCGAGGATCGGGTAGGGTTCGATACAGATTACAAATATCGACATACGGTATTAACTCGTATTCGACTATCATTACAATTGGGCCTAGCTTATCGGGCCTCAGGGGTACTCAACTAACGGGCTCTATTAACTATACCCTTGTCAATTAAGCTCTCTCACTGCCCAAAAAGCTTTGTGTTCTAATTCTAAGGGCAAGTGACACGCTTTTCCGTAAACCATCTTATAAGGAGACATACCCATGGGGTTCTTATAAGCTGTTCTATAAGCCCATAAAGCGTCATGCCACTTACTAGCCCAGTTTTTCCTAGATCTATTGACAGTCTTCTGCAAGATAGACTTGATCTCCCTATTTGAAAGCTCTACCTGCCCACTAGTTTGGGGATGATAAGCAGAAGCAATTCTATGATTGACATCATACTTAGCAAGAGTTTTTCTAAAACTACCGTGAATAAAATGAGAACCTCCGTCAGTCATAAGATATCTAGGCACTCCGAACCTAGGAAAAATAACATCCTTAAGCATTTTCAATGAGGTCTCACCATCGGCGCTCTTTGTAGGTATGGCTTCTACCCATTTAGTAACATAATCAACATCAACAAGTATATGGGTATAGCCTTTTGAAGGAGGAAAAGGACCCATAAAGTCAAATCCCCAACAATCAAACGGTTCAATAACAAGAGTGTAATTCATAGGCATCTCATTGCGTCTAGAAATATTACCAACTCTTTGACATTCATCGCAAGATAAAACATACCTTCTGGCATCTTTAAAGAGGGTTGGCCAATAAAAACCTGACTGTAGAACCTTTTGTGCGGTTCTGTCTCCAGCATGATGCCCTCCATAGGCACTGCCATGGCATTTCCTTAATATCTCTTGTTGCTCATATTCTGGTACACATCTTCTCATAATACCATCAACTCCTTCTTTATATAAATGTGGGTCATCCCAAAAATAATGCCTCAAATCATAAAAGAATTTTCTTCTTTGCTGAGCTGTAAAGGTTGGAGGCAAATACTTGGAAACAATAAAGTTAGCATAATCAGCATACCAAGGAAGGTCTCGCGAAGTTACATTTATTGCAGCCAACTGTTCATTTGGAAAACTATCATTAACAGGAATAGGATCAAAAGAAATGTTTTCCAATCTAGACAAATTGTCAGCCACAGGATTTTCAGCACCTTTCCTATCTACGATATGCAAATCAAACTCTTGTAAAAGCAACACCCATCTAATAAGCCTAGGCTTAGCATCTTTCTTAGTCATAAGATATCTAATAGCAGCGTGATCAGTATGAATAGTAACCTTAGAATCAACAATGTAAGATCTAAACTTATCACAAGCAAAAACAACAGCAAGAAACTCTTTCTCAGTAGTAGCATAATTCTTTTGAGCAGCATCAAGAGTCTTACTAGCATAATGAATAACATTCAACTTATTATCAATGCGCTGTCCAAGAACAGCACCAACAGCAAAATCACTAGCATCGCACATAATTTCAAAAGGTAAATTCCAATCAGGTGGTTGAACAATAGGAGCAGTAGTTAAAGCCTTCTTAAGAGTTTCAAAAGCTTCCTTACAATCATCATCAAAGACAAATGGTACATCCTTTTGAAGAAGATTGGTAAGAGGCTTTGAAATCTTAGAGAAATCTTTAATAAACCTCCTATAGAAACCAGCATGACCAAGAATACTACGAATACCTTTAACATCTTTGGGACAGGGCATTTTCTCAATTGCTTCCACTTTTGCTCTGTCAACTTCAATACCTCTTTCAGAAATTTTATGTCCAAGGACAATTCCTTCATTTACCATAAAGTGGCATTTCTCCCAATTAAGAACAAGGTTAGTTTCTTCGCACCTCTGCAAAACTTTATCAAGGTTGTGCAAACAATTATCAAAAGAAGTTCCATAGACGGAGAAATCGTCCATGAAGACCTCCACAATTTCTTCACAAAAGCCATGAAAAATAGCAGACATACATCTTTGAAAAGTAGCAGGAGCATTGCATAAACCAAACGGCATACGTCTATAAGCATCAGTTCCATAAGGGCAAGTAAAAGTGGTTTTCTCTTGATCATCCTTCTTAACAGCAATTTGAGAGAAACCGGAATAACCATCAAGGAAACAAAAATGAGTCTTCTTAGACAACCTTTCTGGCATTTGATCTATAAACGGTAAAGGGTAATGATCTTTCTTAGTAACTTTGTTTACCTTCCTATAATCAATGCACATCCTATAACCAACAACTACCCTTTGAGGAATAAGCTCGTTATTCTCATTAGGCACAATAGTCATACCTCCTTTCTTAGGAACACAATGAACATGACTAACCCATCTACTATCAGCAATAGGATAAATAATACCAGCATCAAGGAGTTTTAATACCTCGTTTCTTACCACATCCTTCATCTTGGGAATTAGGCGGCGTTGATGCTCCACGACTGGCTTCGCATCTTTCTCCATATTAATGGCATGCTGACATAAAGTGGGAGAAATCCCTTTTAAATCATCCAGAGTATATCCCATAGCTCCTCGGTGTTTCCTCAATATCTCCAATAATCTTTCTTCTTCCTTCCCTGAAAGTTTAGAACTAATAATAACAGGATATATTTTCTTATCATCAATATAAGCATATTTAAGATTATCAGGCAAAGGCTTTAATTCAAACACATGATCTTCTTTAGGCGGCAAAGTGGTACCAAGATCCTCCACAGGTAGATTATGTTTGAGTAGCGGCGGTTGACGAAGAAGAATGTCGTCAATCTCTTCTCTTTCCTTGCTAAAAACATCACTTTTGTGATCTTCCATGAATTGATGCAAGGCATTATTAGGAGCAAGAGCAATAGAAGCAAGCTGTTCAACTCGGAAATTTTCATTAGGCGTATCATTTTCATAAGAAGTCTTAGCAAACTTGGAAAAATTAAACTCATAAGACTCTCCATTGAACTTAGTAAAAAAAATCTCCTTCTTACAATCTATCATGGCGCCACGGGTGTTCAAAAATTGTCTACCAAAAATAATAGGACAAGTTTTACTAGCCTCCTTACCAAGTACTAGAAAATCAGTAGGGTATTTAGTCTTACCACAAAGAACTTCCACATCTCGAACAATACCAAGAGGCCAAACAGTCTCTCTGTTAGCAAGCTGAACAACCACATCAATATCTTCAAGTTCACAAGCGCCAATCTCGTGCATGATTTCTTTGTAAAGCTCTAAAGGAATAGCACTTGCACTAGCACCAATATCACATAAACCATAATAGCAATGATCTCCAATCCTGACAGAAATAACAGGAACACTTGTTTTCCTATGCTTTTTAGGATGTGAGAGAATGTTAGAAGCATCTTCACAAAAAAGAATATATTCATCCCCTACATCTTTAGTAACAAGATCCTTCAATATAGCTACAGGAGACTTAATAGTAATTTGCTCATCAGGTTCTGCAGCTTTCTTAGTACTTTTATTAGACACGCTTACCAAAGTAGAATACTTCTTTACCTTAGCAGGGAAAGGTGTCTTCTCAAAATAAGGTTCAGGCACAATGCTATCAACCGTACAAACTTCAGTAGCTGCAGCAGGTATATGACTAATAGAATCTTTATAAGGCGCATGATATTTGTTCCAATCTTTCTTTGGAACATCAATATAAGAGGCAAAAGCCTTAAGACAATTAGCAAGTATTTGTGAATCAAGACCATAAGCAGTGCTAACACTATGAAAGTCATCGGTTCCCATAAAAGATTTAATGCATTCATAATCATAGTTTATACCTGACTTCCTACCTTTGTCATTTTCCCAACCTTCAGCATTCTCTTGTATACGGTCAAGAAGTTTCCACTTAGCATCTTCTTTCATATGAGTAAATGATCCAAAGAAAGAAGCATCCAAATAATCCTTATCAGGAAGAGTAAGCCGCGCATAAAAATTATCAATAACAATATTATTGGGGAGCTCATGAATGGGGCATTTGAGCATTAGTAACTTCAATCTCCCCCACGCTTGGGCAATACTCTCTCCATCATGAGGCCAAAAATTATATATTCGGTTACGGTCTTTATGAATTTCACTTGGAGGATAAAACTTGGAATAAAAGAGGGGTACAATATCCTCCCATGCCATAGATGGACCATCTTGGAGTAGTCGATACCACTCTTCAGCTCTGCCTTTCAATGATAAAGAGAATAATTTCTTCTTGACCTGGCTTGGTGAAATACCTGCACATCTGAACAACTCGCATAATTCATGTATCAATAATAAGTGATCACCCGGATGGACAGTTCCATCTCCTGAATAGCAGTTATCCATAATACGCCCAACAATTTTCATAGGTATTTTAAAAGGATCAATTTCAGCAGGCGGTGGCGGTGGTGGTTCCTCCGCATGTGCAGCAGTAGTAGTAGATGTGTTTCCAAATAGGAAACCAAATGGAGAGTTCTCCATAGCAGAGTAAAATAAAAATAAAAGACAAAATAAAAACAATACTCACAGCGACGGTTACCTTTACCAATTCCACTCTTCAATAGTGCTACACTCCCCGGCAACGGCGCCAGAAAATAGTCTTGATGACCCACAAGTATAGGGGGTGTATCGTAGTACTTTCGATAAATAAGAGTGTCGAACTCAACGAGGAGCAGAAGGTGTTGATGAGCGGTTTTGATCAAGGAATCACTGTAAATACTAGCAAACAGGTTTTCAGGGGTATTTGGTAATACGAGTAAATAAAGTGCGAGTAAATAAAAGACAGTAGTAACAATTGCAGCAAGTGGCCCAATCCTTTCTTCAGCAAAGGACAAGCCGGTTGTGTACTTATAATAACCAAACGTTCTCGAGGACACACGGGACTTTCTGTCAAGAGCTTTCGCTTCATAGAGCCAATAGTATTTATTGGTTTGATAGGTGTTATGGGGGTGAACCTGTGCTAGCGCACTAACCTTACTAGGATAAATACACACTTGTGATTATACCCCTTGCAAGCATCCGCAAATACAAGAAAGTAATTATGATAAATCTAACCACAGCCTTAAACTCTAAGATCCTACGCTCCCTCGTGCAATAGTTTCCCAACGGAGGTTTAGGTTTCTGTCACTCCAGAAACCCCACAATCGGTAGCCAAATACACAATGCATCTCACTAGGCCCATAAATGGTGAAGTATCATGTAGTCGACGTTCACATGACACCACTAGTGAAATAGCACCACAACAGTATCAAACCATTAAATATTTCTCAACAATAATTCACTACTAACATCTTGACTTCTCCCATGTCCTCAAGAACTAAATGAACTACTCACAAGACATCATATGGATCATGATCAGAGGTGAAATAATGGTAAATAACAATCTGAACATAAATCTTAACTCAACGGTTCCACTCAATAGCATCAACTACAAGAGTAATCAACACCGGGAAAGTTTCCCCTATGAATATAATAAGATCCAACTCAAGATGTTACAGCGGGATGGCGTGGTGATGGTGGAGATGAAGGTGCTGGTGATGGAGATGATGATGATGATGATCCCGATGAAGTCCGGTGCGATGGTGATTACGATGGCGACGATCTCCCCTCTCCGGGAAGGAATTTCCCCGACAGATTTCTCCCTGCCGGAGAGCTTTTCTCTCTCTGGTGTTCTCCGCCCCGCAGAGGCGGCGGTGTCTAACTCTGAACCCCCCCTTGACTTAGGTTTTCGGGGACGATAATGTACGCGAAGGGGCGAGACCAGAGGTGGGCCAGGGCTCCCTCACACAGGGCTGGCGTGGCCAGGGGTCTGGCCGCGCCACCCTGGCGTGTGGGGCCCCCCTGGATCCTCTCGAGTCATACTTCTGGCTTCCTGAGTCTTCTGGGAAAATATAATTTCTGGGTATTTTTCTGGAATTTTCCTGATCTTCAAAATATGGTCTCTTGATGGTCCTTTTTCCAGCAGAATCCTGACTCCGGTAGCAACTCCTCCGATGATCATCAAACATGTGAAAGCAAAGGAAATAACATAAGTATCATATCTAAATATGAAATATATCAATGAATAATAGTAAATTATGATACAAAATAGTGATGCAAATTGGACGTATCAGCGGGCGACGCATAATTTTTTTAGGGCCCTGACAAGCGGGCCTAAGATGCATTAATAATATTTTTTACATATTAAAATAAAAAGGAAAAAGACATAAATATATATATATATATATATACCCTAGACAAATCTAGGGTTGCATCGGCGCCACCGCCGGCTACGTGAGGCCGTCGTCGTCGTCTTCATCGAGGGTGAGGTCAATGAAGGGCCCATGTGGCCACGGCCAATCTGTCATGGGTGAAGGGGGAGGTCTTGGCGGCGGGGATGGTGGCGGAGGCAGCAAGCCGATCGCCGGAGCATTGGCTTTGGGCCACGGGTCCCATGCCTCTGCGGGCGCGGCGTGGCTAGGACGAGGGGTGCACAGCAGCGAAGGAGGTGGCTGCCTTCACGGTGGAGGCGGTGGTGCCATCGAGAGGGCGAGGGCATCCTCGATCCCAGGAAACGCCCGCTTTTCCTCCTCCTCGCTGACGAGGAGTACCACCTGCAACTCCTCGTCCTCCGCAGCTCCGGCGGTAGCACGTAGTGCTCGCCGTTCTCTCTGGCGAGAAGGACATTGTAGGCTACGTTGCCTACAAAGTCCTCTGTGTCATCGCGGATGACCCTGCCGTCATGGACGCGGCCGGAGACGTCGTAGCTCCCTGCCGGCGCTGGGGGAGAAGGAGGTTACGACTGCGGTGGCTGGCAACCATCGTCGAAGATGGAGAAGTCGAGGTTGTCGTCCTCGTCCTCGTCCTCGTCCGTGCCCTTGTCGTCATCATCCTTCTCGAAGTCCTCGTCCTTGTCACCAGAGGAGTAGTCCTCTGGGACCCAGGCGCGGTCCTAGTCGGTGTCACCGAGGTAGCCGGCGTGCCGCTCCGCATTCCACTCCCAGCGGGCGAAAGTGTCCCATGCGCCCGACCCGATGGAGAACGCGGGATCGCGCCGCAGCGTAGGAGGCAGGAGGGCATAGTGCCGACGGATCTCGAGGACCCGTTCTTGGCCTTCTCGCGGTACGGGCGGGACAGGCACCCGCCTGCTCTTCAGATGCCACCTCCCAGGGAGGTTAACATCCGGCCACGGCACGGCATGGTTGCGCGCGTAGAGCCGTCGTGCCATGCGCACGGGCACGTAGACTCTATCGTGCAGCGGCCGCTGGGCTGGACGCGCAGGTGCTGGGCGCGGCGTGGCCGAGCGGGAGCGGGCTGGAGCCACCCGTTGATATGGTGGCGTTGGAGAACGCCGGCGGCGCGACCCCGATGCCTCGTCGTCGTTCTTGCCCTTGCGGCTGAACGGCCATTTCCCTTCGGCCATGTCTCTGGTCTGTTTGTGGTTGACAATGTGGACGCCAACTGCGGCGCAATCAGTCTATTTGTAGACGGGCCTGGAGACTGCCGTCCTGCGTGGTCGCCGAGGCGTCGGCATTGATCACCGGCGAGGACTAGCACGCGCAAACGACATCAATGCTCGGCGGCGCGAAGCGTCGGAGGCGTTTGATTTTAGAAGACGTCGCTGCCAGGTGGGCCAGGGGAGGACATGAGGAGGCACGTGCGGACGCTCGCGTGTGGACGCGTGTGGGCCAGAGGTCGACCGGACCGCTGTTGTCTGTTTGGGTTGGGCCGCTGAGTGTGTTTTCCCCACTTTCCGTGGATGCGTTCAAACACACGCTAATCAAATGGGTCAACCCGCTGAAGATGCCCTGAGAGAAGCGTCGGGAAGTTACAAAAGTAGGAACAACTGTCCGGGTAACCTTTGTGTAGATTGATCATGTTCATGTGCATAGGGATTAGGGAGCAAGCACTACAATGCAATATAATATCTAATGAACCGCTGACTAGATATGACAGGCCGATTATTAGTTTTTTTAATGGGATTATTAGTACTACTATCGCTAATCACTACTTGGTGACCATGCTTCTCCTCTCCGAATAAAAAAGGAATAAGAAAAAGTAAAACGAGTTGGAATTCTCCGAGTACAATTAGTCCCAAAAGATAGGCATCGATAAGCTTTTTATGTACATGCAAAATAAATTTAAGCGGATTACAATAATTTGTATGCTTATCTTTATACTACTTTTTTTAGAGCTTATCTTTATATTTCCTCCATACCGGATTACTAGGCAATTACACATTTAAAAAAAACTTTAAGTATTAATTTTGATCAAGAAAATATGAGATATGTGACATAAAAATTATACCATTGGATTCATATTTAAAAGAACTTTTCAATGATATAATTTTTATAGCATATACCTTACACTTTGTTAATAAATTAATAGTTAAAGTTTTTTTCAAAAATGCATAATTGTCCAGTAATCCGATATGAAGGGAGTACTACTATAAAAGAGGGTTGGTAGTCAAAGATTACTTTTCGTGGTAGGCCAACCTCTCCCTCTCCAGCATAGTCTCGCAACCATAGTTTTAAAAACCGGACAGGTGAGTGAACCGATGAGGTGACTGGCTCACTGGTTCACTGGTCCAACCAGCGGCTCAGTTGGTTTAATAGCGACAAAAAATATTAAATTTAATAAATAATTAAGTTAATTTTGGAAAAATTTAGCATCAAATCATATATTTTGTAGTTACTTTCATAGTACATCACAAACTAAGTGTAGTAGATGTGGTATTAGGCCTTTTGTGGGCTATTTGGAGCAAGGTTCTAGGTTTTAGGATGATATCCTTGCAAAAACACATTACTTTTATGGATTTTTTCTGGTTTTTTATTAGTTGGACTTGTGACTTTTAAAAAACTGGAGAGGGCTTTGGTTCAGGTTTTTTCTGGTCGAACCACCGAACCGGTTTGGTTTTTAAAACTATGCTCGCAACAGAGGTTGAGCCCAACAAAACCCAATGAGAATGTATGTGCCGCCTAGCAACATCCAACAAATATCGTGTCTTTCAAACCAACAAAACCGAATGAGAATGTACAGGCCGCCTAGCAAAACCCAGCGTGATCGTCCTCTTAACTGTATGTCTACTACTAGCGAGGGCAAGCCCTCTCTCTCTCTCGCTCTTCCAGTCCATAGGACCATAACCCCCTCCCTAGCTAATGGATCATGCTGATGCCGTCCACGTCTCATCTCCTTAGCCACAACGCGCTTCCGGTGCACAGTGTGTGGCGGCTGCCTGACTATACCGTCGAAGCGATGTCTTCTTCTTTGCAACCTAGGCGCCTTCCTTGTGCACGTCCATGACACAACATTGGATCTCAACCTTTAGGTGTGGCGTACAAGTAGAATTTTTTGCTTCATGCATTTGGCGCCCACTCATGTGACTATGCAACGTTGGATCTCAACCTAGCTAGTTTCATGTTTTTTTTGTTGCTTTCAAATGCTTAGCCTTCTGCTTTTTTTTCACCCAAATTTTGTAGTAACAGTTGTTGAGGTTATGTGCAATATATTGGCTCAAAGGTCAAGTTATCAATATAGGAGAACCCGACGAAAAAACCCTGAATGATTGTATGTTGCACATTTTATACGGGGTTCATATCCAACTAAGAACAAGGATGAAAACAAATACAATCAAACTTTATTTTAAGTTCTCATATCATCTATTATACCTCATGATATTTCAATAGAAGTACGAATAAAGTACATATACTTTGCAAATTTATAGTTTTACCCCCATGAACATAAAAAAGTTTGGCAATGACAAGAAAAAGCAATGCCAAAGATACAAGAATATCTTATATGCTGCTCTAGAATTCTGGACGTGGACGAATGGCTCATAGATTTCACATGTCTGAATCATGCACGTTCGTTGCTCAATGAGGATCCACGCCATTTAATGTTTTACAGGGAGAGTAGAGACTATATACTCTGAGCTATACGGCCGTTTCAACAATACTGACCCTCTAACAAAAGTTAAAGCTCAAATAAACCGTTTCCGAATTTTTAGCACAATCTGACCTCTTTGGCTACCAGCACACACACCGGCGGTTAAGTTGAGCAGTGTACCGCCAGCTCATATGGCGGTACAGTCCTGGTACGCTGAGTAAGTATGTTGCGTGACTGTTTTGGAATCAATGTTTTTTTTTGAAATGGGGGAAAAAGCTTTGCCCCAATCTATTAATTAAGAAGAAGAGAATTGTCCAGTTAATTAACGAAAAACTGGGCAAAAACCGATACAACAACACCACAAACAACACCGAAAACTCCGACCAATAAGACAACCAAGAAGCGCTCACAACCTTTAACAATCACAACTAACGATACGAAGAGCACCACACCGCAAACAAAACCAACTAAACGAACCCACCAACTCGATCGGGGACCATCAATCAAGCAGTCGCGGAAACTTCCAAGAGATAACTCTCTTTTTTCTTTTGGTCCTGAGAGACTTCTCCACTTTTTTTATCATGTCCTCGGATGCCTTCCCCGCTAAGACGCAAGCAATCTCCATGCCATATCCAGGACTAAGGGCTTCCAAACTGATGAGTAAGTCTGACAACTCTTTTGCAAAGAGAGTCTCGGAGTTAGGTGCTAACACACCTATCTCAGCAATCTCGTCACGCAAAGACACGACATGCCCAATGTCCATGGACGGGAGGGAGACTGAAGCATCCAAACCTCCAGTATCGACATGGTCAAGCGTCTGGCAAGGCTCAGACGGCGGTGGTGAGGGTGCCGTGGACACTACCACCACAGAAGGATCCCCACATAACTCATTAAGCTCTGGTGTGATCTGCAGCAGTGGATCCAAGATCACACCCATGATGTCGCTCTCACAGGCAGGATGTGGCGACGTGCAAGGACAGTCACGAGGAGAGAAACAACCATGGAGATGCTCTTCCTCAACCACAGAAGACTGCTCAGTGGAATCAAGCGGAAGTGAAGCCTGCACGAGGGCAATCCCGAGGACATCAGAAGTACATGCCTCAGTCGGCTCCAAGGAATCACCAGCACGCGCCAATAACAGCTTGAGAGCTGCCACCTCTTCACGAAGGGGGCGAGACGCCTCCTCCACACGGGCGTCGACCAACTGAAGAAGTGATACGTCTCCAACGTATCTATAATTTTTGATGCTCCATGCTTGTTTTTACACCATTTGCCTATTGTTTCGTTACACTTAGTGGCACTTTTATGCATTTTCCGGAACTAACCTATTAACGAGTTGCCACAGTGCCAGTTTCCTGTTTTCTGCTGTTTTTGTGTTTCAGAAGTGATACACAGGAAATATTCTCGGAATTGGACGAAACAAGTTCCCGAAGTCTTATTTTACCCGGAAGCTTCCAGAGATCCGAAGGAGAGTAGGGGGGGGCCACCAGGGCCCCACATGCAGGGGCGGCGCGGCCAGGCCCCTGGCCGCGCGGGCCCCGCGTGAGGGCGCCTGGCTCCTCCCCTGACGACGCCCCTTCGCCTATAAAGACCCCCCGACGGAAAAAACTTAAGTACCCGATCAGATTTCCAGAACACATCGCGATCCGCCGCCACCGTCGACCCGAAGATCGGGAGGGTCTAGAAGCTCTTCCCGGCACCCTGCCGGAGAGGGGAATCGCCACCGGAGGTCTTCTTCATCGCCATGCTTGCCTCCGGAGCGATGAGTGAGTAGTCTACCTTGGACTATGGGTCCATAGCAGTAGCTAGATGGTTGTCTTCTCCACCATGTGCTTCATGTTTAGATCTCATGAGCTACCCTACATGATTGAGATCACCGTTATGTAATTCTACATGTTTGGTTTGTTGGGATCCGATGAATATTGGTGTTTATGATTAAGTTGTTGTACTGAATTATATCTTTTGTTATCTCTATGTTGTTTATGATCTTGCATGCTCTCCGTTGTTAGTAGCTATCTTGGCCGAGTAGTTGCTAGTGACTCCAAGAGGGGGTATTTATGCTCGATAGTGGGTTCATGCCTCTATTTCACCTGGGGGAGTGACAGAAACCTCTAAGGTGGTAGATGTGTTGTTGCTACTAGGGAGAAAACAACATTCATATGCTCAAGGGCATATGCTTTGTTTACATTACACACTTTGCTTAATGCAATTATCTGTTATTCGTAACTTAATACTACTGGGGTGTTCGGATTGATATCCCCGGGAGTGGATTATTAGTCATAGATGCAGTTGGATGGCGGTCTATGTATTTTGTTGTAATGCCCAGAGTAAATCTCATAGTGATCTTCTTGACATATCACATTTATCTTTATTCTATCAATTGCCCAACTGTAATTTGTTTACCCAGCATGTGTTATTTTATCTATGGAGAGACACCACTAGTGAACTGTGGACCCCGGTCCTATTTACATCATATTGCTATCACATGTTTACTTTACTCGCATTGTTTACTTTACTCGCATACTATATTGTTTTCCACTTGATACGCTCATAACCTTTGTTTCAAGCAAACCGGTGAGATTGACAACCTCATCGCAAGTTGGGAACAAAGTATTTGTTTGTGTGTGTGCAGGTTCCGCATCACCTTCAGTCCTCATTGTCTCTCCTCTCCTGATCGATAAACCTTGGTTTCTTAAACTGAGGGAAAACTAGCTGCTATACTTATCATACCTTCCTCTTGGGGTTCCCAACGGGCTGATTATCCACCACGCACAAGGACAGTCTGCTCCCACGTTAACCACATGCAGCAAGAAGCTGCATGCGCATCAATGCAACATGGGACTGAACAAGAGAGTTCAAACTGGCGTTGGCATTAAACTCCTCGCAACCCTTAGGAGAGAGACCTAGCGGCATGCTACTCCAAGTTGATGTGAGAGCAAACTGTCCTTGTGCGTGGTGATGACCAGCCCGTTGGGAACCCCAAGAGGAAGGTATGATGAGTGTAGCGGCTAGTTTTCCCTCAGTTAAGAAACCAAGGTTTAATGTCGATCTTGAAGAAGAGAGACGGTGACAACTGAAGGTGATGCAGACTGGCTTAATAACACTCCAACAAGGGCGCCGTTAACGATACTTGTTGACTCGTCTTCGGCCAGTAGCAACGCGGAACCTGCACACACACAAACAAATACTTTGTTCCCAACTTGCGATGAGGTTGTCAATCTCACCGGTTTGCTTGAAACAAAGGTTATGAGTGTATCGAGTGGAAAACAATATAGTATGCGAGTAAAGTAAACAGTGCGGGAAAAGTAAACAGGTGATAGCAATATGATTAAAATAGGACCGGGGTCCACAGTTCACTAGTGGTGTCTCTCCATAGATAAAATAACATGCTGGGTAAACAAATTACAGTTGGGCAATTGATAGAATAAAGATAAACGTGTTATGTCAAGAAGATCACTATGAGATTTACTCTGGGCATTACAACAAAATACATAGACCGCCATCCAACTGCATCTATGACTAATAATCCACTCCCGGGGATATCATCCGAACACCCTAGAAGTATTAAGTTGCGAACAACAGATAATTGCATTAAGCAAAGTGTGTAATGTAAACAAAGCATATGCCCTTGAGCATATGAATGTTGTTTTCTCCCTAGTAGCAACAGCACATCTACCACCTTAGAGGTTTCTGTCACTCCCCCAGGTGAAATAGAGACATGAACCCACTATCGAGCATAAATACCCCCTCTTGGAGTCACTAGCAACTACTCGGCCAAGATAGCTACTAACAACGGAGAGCATGCAAGATCATAAACAACATAGAGATAACAAAAGATATAATTCAGTACAGCAACTTAATCATAAACACCAATATTCATCGGATCCCAACAAACCAACATCATAGAATTACATAACGGTGATCTCAATCATGTAGGGCAGCTCATGAGATCTAAACATGAAGCACATGGTGGAGAAGACAACCATCTAGCTACTGCTATGGACCCATAGTCCAAGGTAGACTACTCACTCATCGCTCCGGAGGCAAGCATGGCGATGAAGAAGACCTCCGGTGGCGATTCCCCTCTCCGGCAGGGTGCCGGGAAGAGCTTCTGGACCCTCCCGATCTTCGGGTCGACGGCGGCGGCGGATCGCGATGTATTCTGGAAAACTGATCGGGTCCTTAGGTTTTTCTCGTCGGGGGGTCTTTATAGCCGAAAGGGCGATGTCAGAGGAGGGACCAGGACCCCTCACACAGGGGTGGCGCGGCCAGGGGCCTGGCCGCGCCGCCTGTGCGTGTGGGGCCCACGTGGCCCTCCTCCATCTCTTCTTCGGATGTCTGGAAGCTTCCCCGTGATATAAGTCTCCAGGAACTTGTTTCATCCAATTCCGAGAATATTTCCTGTGTATCACTTCTGAAACACAAAAACAGCAGAAAACAGGAAACTGGCACTGTGGCACTTCGTTAATAGGTTAGTTCCGGAAAATGCATAAAAATGCCACTAAGTGTAACGAAACAATATGCAAATGGTGTAAAAACAAGCATGGAGCATAAAAAATTATAGATACGTTTGAGACGTATCACGGCACAGCTGCACGCAACGACGAGAGGCACACGACCTCAGCCCAACTCTGGCATGCCGAGGAACGACGAGGCTGAGCGGATAGAGAGAAACTCTTCTGGCAAGGAGAACGAACGTCTGAAGAACGAGCCTGAGTGTCCGGAGAGCGAGAACGAGCAGCTTGAAAGAGTGCACGACAGAAACGCTCTCGGTGACCAGGACGACGACAGTGAATGCATCTATACGACCCCTGACACAGGAGGACCTGGTGTCCATGCAGCCCACTCCTCACCTTGATGTAGTGCTTTGACGTGGTGGCTAGCAGCCAACTCCTCACCTTGTAGGTACCGAGTTCGAACCTTGCAGCCCATTTGTTTTTTTGGCCAAAAACTAGTTTAAAATAGTGCTTTTACGTACACTTGAACTCATGACGAGATTTTTCCGGCCAAAAATTAGTTTAAAATTGTGCTTTTACGTACACTTGAACTCATGACGAGATTTTTCCGGCCAAAAATTAGTTTAAAATTGTGCTTTTAGTAGACTTGAACTCATGACGAGCTAACATTAAGAGTGGTCTATCCAACATGTCATCTGGATAGACTTGACACCTATTGCCTACGTAAACAACATACGTTTTGCGTCAAGTGCCTAGGCAAGATTGTTCCACTAGTATGCATGAGGAAGTTGAGGAAAAGTCTTGGGTTGAGCTTACTCCTAGTATTGAAGTTGCTTCTGTTTATTTAATTGACATGTTGGAAACTAGGTTTGCTAGTCTTAATCCTTTTATGCAATACATGTTCCTTAAGCTTCATGAAATTGAGGATCCCGAAAAGAAAGCTTTTATCTTGGAAACTTTGCGCCTAGAATTTAAGGATGTCGTTATTGAAGCTAGGAAAGTTCTTAAACGTTTTAATAAACTCAGTTCGCCTATAACGGTTATTAGTACAAATGATGAGGGAGCCGAAGTACCTATACCTTGCAAGCTTTTGGGATTGTGTGAAGCTTTCGAAAATAATTTTGACTGGATCTGTCCTGAAAATCTTTTTGATGAGAATAGTGTACCAAAGCATGATCACAAAGGGTCTTCAAAAACTTATGTGGATGAAATACAATGCCTTATTGACAAGACCTCTGCTGTTGATCTTAATGCTTCTGCTGAAAATACTTGATTCGCAATTTTCTGCGCCTAGCTCAAAGGCGTTAAAGAAAAGCACTCTTGGGAGATAACCCAATGTTTTCTTTTCAGTACTTTTTCTTTTATTTGAGTCTTGGAAGTCATTACTACTGTAATGACCGCTCCTTATCTTGTTTATTTCGTTTTTGTGCCAAGAGAAGCCTCTAATTTGAGTGAGGTAAAGATTTGGGGATGTTGCTGTCCTGAAACTATTTTCGGTGCTGCACCGTAAAAATTCGTGAAAATTGTCTGTTTATCTTTTGGACCTGCGATTTCTTGTGCATATGCCCCAGGTTATATCCAAACTTTTGTTAGTTGAACACTTTTTGATTTGAGCAACAGAAAACCCCTCAAAAATTCGAACTTTGTCAGCTGTTCAGTTTTGACAGATTTCTGCCAATATTTGTGTTTGCCACTTTATCGCTTTCTTTTGAGTTCTTTTGATCATGGAACTTTTAGAGAGGTTGCTACAGTATTATTTGCTATATATGTGGTAGTTTTGAGTTGAAACCTGAAGCAAATAGAGGATTGATTATATGTTATGCTTACACTAATGTTGCTAATAGAATTGTGTTTAGTTTTGTATGAAGGAAGTTTTCAAGTGTAGGGATTGGAGAATGATGAGATGAGTTGAAGAATGGACAAAAGCTCAAG
This sequence comes from Dactylis glomerata, assembly GCA_007115705.1. Lineage (NCBI taxonomy): Eukaryota > Viridiplantae > Streptophyta > Magnoliopsida > Poales > Poaceae > Dactylis > Dactylis glomerata. The sequence goes on along the minus strand of QXEO01000204.1, from coordinate 2,143,977 downwards.
CTTGGGGATGCCCATTGTCGTCGTGGTGAAACAACATATGCCATGGGATGGCTTAAATGGGGTTCGAGCTAGATGCTGGTGGATTCGGGAGAGGGGAACGAGCTAAAAAGCACGACAGAAAGAGACACTGATCTACCCAGGTTCGGGGCTCTCGTAAGGAGATAACACCCCTACTCCTGCTCTACTGGTTGTATATTTGGGTTGATGTAGTACACAACAATGGTGCTTCCAAGCTCTCTGCTAGAGAAGGAAGATGAACTGCTAAGTGTAGGAACACAGAGTGACCAACCCTTTACCAGGGCTCCCTATGCCACCTTATATAGTGGTGGCCAGGGTTACAATGGTCATACAAGACCACAAGACACGGGCTACACTCCAAACAGGAGCTGGTGACGATGGCAGAGACCCTTGACTTTGCCCCCGATTGCTCTCGATGGGACGCCATATCCCTGTACCTTGTACCTCTTGAACTGTGGCCTTACCTCTGTGCGGTGAGCTCGTACTTGTGCACAGTGAGGGTAGGTAACCTCCACTGTGCACCCTGCCATCTTACTCTGCTACCATGCTTGGATGTTTTCTTCCTTGATTGTAGGGATGTGACACCTTGGTTGACTTAAGTATCCCGGATATGACCGTTGGCCATACCCAGGACATATATGCCGGACCAACGACCTACGAGGGTCGGGTAATCCGGCCTCCCCTGCTCCTGCACAACACACCAAATGGTTAGGCCGCCATATCTAAGTATATGCCGGCACACATATACCAGTATTCCGGCTATACCGGCATATCCAAGTATTAGCCGGGATACACACATATGCCGGCCCGGCCGATGCTCTTATATTCCGGCCAGGCCCTTTCTTGATAACCCGGCATAAGTCAACCATAGACTTTGTGTCTTTCTAGTCTCTTGACCCTACCGGGGGTTATCCCCCCGACACTAGTCCCCGAAGCTGCCGAGGTTCCCCAGTCATAGCTGTGGAGCCTCGACAGGTTCAACATACCTTTCTTCATTATGTCCCGGTGATCAGATTATATCCCGGCCTCTGTTCCTGTTCCAAAACTTATTCCGGCCGGTCCCGAGGGTATTCCAAACGGAACATATACATCGGGCAGTTAATCCGACATATAGACGAGTCTTCCTCGAGAAGCCATGCCTGACAGCTTTGCATCGAAACTTGTAACTGTCCTGCCACCTCGAACGGTCACCCACGATGTGACGGTTCACAGTGCAGTTACTCCTCGCCATCATTGCGTCATGGCACGGTTACCGGAACCGCCGCCCCACTCTGTGCCGCCACGTGGCGACTCTCTACAGGAACGGTCGGGGGAGTGGAGCACTACCCACGATCCCCACGACCCTGCCTCTTCGGTATAAATATGGGGTGGGGGTAAACTTGCTCTTTTTACCCCCGCCACAGTGCCTTCTTCCTCTTCTGCTCTCCTGCCCCTTGCGCTTCGCCGCCAGACCGAGGGACAGAGAAGGAGTGCCGCCGACGACCCGCTCTACTCCGGCGCCGACGCCCGACGACGCACGGCATCACCATTGACGACGCCGCCGCCGCCTCTTCTCTCTGCAGCATTGCAGGGAGATTGGATCTTCTTCTGTACGCTCGCCGTCGTCGTTCTTTCGCCGTCGGCCAAACTCCGGTGAGTTCCTCTCTCCCTCTGTTCTTCCTCTTTGATGCTTCTTCATAGCTTCGCATTGGTAGCCATATCCGCATAGATCTAGTGCAGTTCCTCTCTGGATTCGACTAGCATTGCTAACAGCGCTCACAGGTGTTCTTCCTTAGAATTTTTACCCTTATTTGTTTCCTGTTTTAACTGGCTTGGTAGATCTTTGATTTCTGCTAACCTTGGGGAGAGTGGTATGCCGGAGAGACTAACCTCCCTCTTTTCTCCGGCCTTGATAGGAATAACATCACGGGACTCCGGCTCTCACGCCTTGTCCCGGCCACTAAGATGGCATCTTCAAGCATGACGGGCACCTCGGCCTCTGAGGAAGATACCTCGGCCCGAGCCCAAGGACGCTCCGGCTGGGAGGGGTCGGAGGTTACTCCGGCCGACATATCCTGGGTCACCTCCACCAGGAGAGTCCCGGAGGGCGTAGCATGCCGGCTACCAGCAGGAGAAACTGTGCCGGCACCTGAACCTGGCGAACGCGTCGTCTTCATCGCCCACTTCGAGCGTGGCTTCGGCCTGCCGGCATCGGACTTCTTTCGGGACTTCCTCAACACCTACGACCTACAACCTCATCATATCCCGGCCAATGCCGTGATGATCCTCTCCGCCTTCGCTGCTTTTTGCGAGGGCTATGCCGGCATAGAGCCCCTTACTCAAGGCTGGGCGAAGTACTTCCAACTGCGGAAGCAAGTCGTCCAAGAGCCGCCCCGGAGCAAGGACGACCCGCCGGAGACGGCCCAGGAAAAGAAGGACCGCCCCATGACCCTCTGCGGCGCGGCCACCATCATGTCCCGAAAGGGCTCGGACTTCCCCAAGGTGGAGCTCCTGGAATCTTGCAAGAAGTGGCAGAAAAGCTTCTTCTACGTCAAGAACACCACCGACGAGGATCTGCTCAACCTGCCGCCATTTGTGGACGAGCCACCCTTGGCTATGACGAACTGGACCTACAACCCGAAGAACTCGGTGATGCCGGTGAATGCGCTTCACCGGGTTAAGGGCGAGCTCCGGGATGCCGGTCTTACTCCTCAGGACCTGGTGGCCTGCTATATAAGCCGGCGCGTCTCCCCTCTGCAGCGCCGGTCGCACAAGATCTGCCAGATGAGCGGGCCAATGGACCCCACCCGGCACTCCACACACGAGCTGACTCCGCCCGACATTCTGCGCCGGATTAAGGATGTCTGCAAGTCCTCTCAGGCCACTTTTGCCTGGGGGCTAGAACCATACAGCCGGGATAGGCCCGCCCCAACGGTAAACCATCTTATCCGATACATAAAGTCCATGTCCGGCACATAGATACTTAAGCCGACACATGTCTGTTTGCCGACACATATCATATTGATCCGACATACCTCTTCCACCGGCATATTTCCTTGTCTGAATACTTGACTTTGCTGTTTATACAGAAATTCAGCTTTCAAGCCATGGAGAACTCCCGGATCAAGATCGCGGCAGACCGCACTGTTGCGGATGTTGAAGATCCGGATCATTGGGATAAGCTTCCTAGGAGCACCCGTGCTGCAGCTGCCATGGGTAAGGGCTCTTCATCCCGGCATTATACTCAAGACCGGAGTGAGATTGATTCTGACGAGGAGATCCTGCTGTACTATGACCCGATGCCACTTGCATATGCCTTTCCAGAAACACCTATTGCTTACGAGTTTCCAATGTCGTCCTCAGCTATCCCGGACGATATGGTTATCGACACCGCCCCTCTGAACCAGGGACCTCCTTCCACCGGCGGACGTGCCGGCCGGAAGCGAGGGGTGAAGCCCCAGCCCGACACACCTCAGAAGTCGAAGAGGCAGAAGGTCGGCGTGCCCATACTGAAGAAACCGAGACCTGTCGCCGCGGGGTAAGTTCCTTCTGCTTGTTTCATTTCCGACATATCTCTTGCTTGCATTATTGACTTGGCGTTTTTTCTCTTTCAGAGCTCCTCTTGCGCCGGAACAAGCTTCTGGCTCAAGTGGCGACCCGAAAGTTACCAAGCCCGCGGCCACTGCTACCTCCGACATACCCTCTGCCAGCCACACGACCTCCCCGGCGCCGGCATCCTCGCCTGCGCCCGACAAGACCTCCTCCCCGGCGAAGGACGTTCCTCCGCCGGAACAAGACACCTCTGCCCCCGACGTCCACATGGACTCGGGGGCTCAACAGGAACCTCCGACTCCTGATGTCCACATGGACACAGGAGCCCACCAAGAAGCACCAGACTCCGGCGCGCCCACCAGCGACGCCGGCACAACTGAAGACGCCGGAGCAGACATCAAGGGTAAAGGCCCTTTAGTGCCGGAAGTCCGGACTATTCCGGATCCTGCCTCTGCTGGCCAAGATGCACCGACCACGCCGGAACAGCCCGTGCCCAAAACTCCTTCTGCTGAAACGACTCCTGCACCGGCCAAGACCACGGCGCCGGCCAAGACCTCTGCCCCGGCCAAGTCCGGCACATTGAAGATCCAGCCGACCAAGTCCGGCACTCCATCCGCCGCCACTGCTCCTCCTAAGGCAGCGCCTCGGACCAGCTCTGCTCTGGCCCTGCATCTTGGCAGGGCAGCAGCCCGGCCTGGCTACCGGCGCAACTTCTTCGACACGCCAGAACTTGAGGGCATCATCCCCCTGGTGACAAAGAGTGACCAAAGCCTCGGGTCTCTCACGGAGCATTGCACCAAGTGGAACGACGCCGGCAGCATGGACACCGCGGACTCCAGCAGCAAGAAGAAGGCCGAAGCCGCGGCTACTGGCAGCCCAGCAGATATCCTGGCCGCGAAGCCCCTACCGATCGCCTGCGAGCTCCTCAGCCTCCAGCAGAGACTTCACCGATTGGCCGATGCCACCAACGTAAGTCCTTTCTACCTATACACATATCCCCAGTCCCCGAAAATGTCGGCTGTCCGGGATACGGACATCCGGGATTTTCTCATAGTCTTTTAGCTAGCTTCTTTTGAATTAACTGCCGACATATGAGCTCGATCCGAGCTTCAAATCCTAGTCACCGAGGGCCGGGATAGGTGCGCAGCACCTGTGCCGGGTCTTTAGCCATTTCCCATCTCAATTATCTTTCAAATCCTCTTGACCGAGATATAAGCTCGTTTCGAGCTTCAAATCCTAGTCACCGAGGGCCGGGATAGGTGAGCATTCACCTGTGCCGGGTCTTCAGTAGAATGATCACTTGATAGAATTTTCAACTTAATTTCGATGCCGAATTTCTCTGCTGATATTTTAAATCCGGGCACTTTTGCAGCGCATGAACAACACCCGGGCCGACCTGTATCATGACTTGGTATGCGAGCATCGGAAGTTATCCGACGAGCATAGCAAGCTTCAGCTGGAGCTGTCCAAGAAAGGTAATCTTTTGCCGACATACCGCTATATGCCGGATATCTTTCCTCTCTTTACTTTGCAATACTTCTTCTTACCGACACATAACCTTGTGCCGACATTCTGCAGCTGGGACTGAAGAACAAGTCGCCGCGCTTCTTACGAGGGTGAAAGAGCTTACTGGTATGCCGGATCCTCTTAACCTTGGACTAATCCTTCTGTACTTCAAATCCTTTAATCTTTTCACTGTTTTCTTTCTTCAAATCCTTGTTTTGACTTCCAATCTTTTCAGACGAGAAAGCTGCACTGGAGGCACGCCACCAGGACTGTGTGTCCTCGGTGGATGTAGCCAAGCAACTAGACAACCGAGATGCTGCTCACAAGGCCGAGATAGAGCAGCTGAAGGGCCGGATCACCGAGCTTCTGGACGAAAAGGAACAGAGGGAGGGCCTACTGAAGAAAACCCAGTCCCTGCTTGTCACCTCCGAGACTGATGCCTCCAACGCCCACGCTGAACTGGATAGCCTGAAGGAGCAGGCCACCAAATGGGAGGTTACAGTTGCCCAGCTGAATGCCGACCTTGCCAGTAAGCTTCAAATCCTTTCCCTTTATCCTTCCCGACATATTCTATGCCGACATATTCTCCTTTTGCTAACATTGTTTCTATTCCTCAGACATGTTTCCCGCTTCCATCGAAGACGTTGAGAGGGCTTTGCAGTTGGACCGAGAAAGCCGGGGTGTTCCGGTTAACTCGCCCAACTGGGACATGTCGGAGCAGCTGCTGGCTCTGCAGTCCCGGAAAAACGCCATGACGCTCTACACCGAAGAACTCTTATATGGCGCCCAGGAGGCATTCTCTGCCCTCTGGCCGGGACAAAGGACTCCCATTGATCCCGTCGACCTCGGCAACGATCTGCAGCTGGCCAAGGTTCGCCTCCGGGAGTGGCGAGATTCCGGCGCGAGGGTTGGAGCTGACGAAGCTCTCAGCTACTTCTTGTCCTGGTATGAGAAAGCAGACCTGGAGACTTTGTGCACTGTGCGCGAAGGATCCATCTGGACCACGGATCCGGAACATATCCGGCGCCGGCGAGAGTTGGCCCACAGCTATGTGGACTATGCCGACACCGACGCCTTCGTCCGGGACATCCGCGAGCCGGAGAAGAAGGACGATGCCGGGACATCCGCCGCCGCTGAGGGCTCCGACTCCAGCCAGGATGAAGAGGAAGCTGAAGAGGCCGACATTGATGCTCCGGAACAGGCATCTGCCCCGGGCGGAGGTGATGGCTCCATTCCATCTGCTGGGTCCGGCACACCTGAAGCCGACATCTCCACCGCCACTGCTCCACCAGCCGGCGCCTCTGCTTCTGCCCCTGGTCCTTGACTTTGCAGCATAAAAACTTTAAGTTTTATCAGATCCCCGGTATGCCGGGTGCAGATGTAATATACACGTTTAATTTCCTTTGGTTTGCTATCTGAACAAGTTTTATCTTGGTTTGCTTGTTACTAATGCCGGATCATCTTTTGGCTAAGTCACCGAGTTGTTTTCCTGTTTCCTCAATTTCACAACCTTGGCTACTTGTCTACCTTATTTGGCTTTCGACGTATGAGTCTCAAGGTTGCTTCCTTGAACATACAGTACTTTAACTTTGACACTTAGACTTCAAATCATTCGACACTTTAAATTTTAACTTTAGCTTTAACGAAAATGTCGGTTCGCTTGCTTTGTATTTCCTTAGCCGTTTTCCATGTGTAGACAATCTCCGGCATCTACTCTTGCTAGCCATGAAGCCGGGTTTCGGACAGCAGCTGAGTCGAAGAGTGGCCTTTGGTGCCGACACATTACTAGGCCGACATAGGAAACATTCGAATCAAGCCAGCCGGCATATAATAAAGAACTGTAAATAAACAACAAATATACCTCGGAGCTAGTTACCCGGCTTCTTCGGGATGCCGGCATTTCATTTATTAGTCTTGTGCCGGCACAGCACGCCGGCATACAAAGGAAAATATGGAAATACATACATTGTGTTGCTCAGGAGTAAAAGGGACGAAGTAGAGCTATGTTCCATGGCCTCTTGGTTTCTTCTCCGGACCTGTCCGCCTTATTCTTCTTGGGGTCCTGCGCATCTATAAGATAATAGGCATCATTGTGCAGAGCTCTGCTCACAATGAATGGCCCCTCCCATGGAGGAGTTAACTTATGTCGGCCTTCTGTTCCTTGCTTTAGCCGGAGTACTAGATCTCCCTCTTGAAATCTCCTTGGATTTACCTTCTGCGCATGATAGCGTCTGAGGTTTTGCTGATACACTGCTGTTCTTGACAGAGTTATTTCTCTTGCTTCCTCTAGCAAATCAACATCATTTTCCCTAGCCTCTTTAGCCTCTTCCTCAGTATATAGCACCACTCTTGGTGCATCGTGTATTACATCTGTTGGAAGCACAGCTTCTGCTCCATACACCAGGAAAAATGGTGTGTAGCCTGTTGACCTATTTGGAGTTGTCCTCAAACTCCAAAGCACTGCTGGCAACTCATCTAGCCAACATCCCGGAGTTTTCTCTAGTGGCTCTATCAGCCGGGGCTTTATGCCGGATAACACTAGCCCATTTGATCTCTCTACTTGGCCATTGGCACAAGGGTGGGAAACCGACGCAACGTCCAGCCGGATTCCCACCTCCTCACAAAATCTGGCAAATGGCCCTTGGGCAAAGTTTGACCCATTGTCAGTGATGATGCTATGAGGAACACCATATCTCAAGATTATATCCTTTAAGAATTTCACTGTTGTGTGACCATCACACTTGCTTATGGGCTTCACTTCAATCCACTTGGTGAACTTGTCCACCATGACCAGGATATGGGTCATCTTCCCTCTGGTCGGCTTAAAAGCCCCGACCATATCCAGGCCCCAAACAGCAAAGGGCCAGGTTATTGGGATAGTTTTCAGGGCAGATGCCGGCTGATGAATCTGGTGGGCATATCTTTGACATCCATTACATTTCCGGACCAAGTTTTCTGCTTCTTGCAGTGCCGTTGGCCAATAGAAGCCGTGCCGAAATACCTTTGCCACCAATGCCCTGGATGAAGCATGGTGACCACACTCCCCCTAGTGAATTTCCCGGAGCATCTCCAGACCTTCCGCCGATTCGACACATTTCTGCAATACTCCGGTGGCACTTCTCTTGTATATTTCTTTGTTGATGATGGTATACGCTTTGGATCTCCTTATAACCCGGCGGGCCTCGGTTTCATCCGCCGGCACTTGACCATCCACCATGAAGTTCATGATAGGACGTGCCCATGAGGGCACTTCCCTGACAGTGAACACTGCCTGATCTATCTCCATCATTTCGACCGACACATAATCGATCTCCATGGGCTGCGAAGTCCCCGAGACTGAAGAATCAGTCCCCGGGTATGCCGGAGCAGTCCCCGGGTATACCGGCACAACCTCTTGGTATATTTTGCCCTTGCCCCTAGTTTTACTCCGGAATACCGTACTCACAGCATATGCCGGCCCAGTCTCCGGGACTGAGGAATCAGTCCCCGGGTTACCTGACCTGGCTCCGGCATCTATCTCCATTGGAACTGCTTCGTCTGGACCTGGCGGGACATAAATGGAGGATGACTCCGGCGAGGGCTTGATTGACGGCTTCCTCAGATGCTCCAGCGAAATGCCGGGCGGGATTGAGTCTCTGGAAGATCCCAGCTTGGACAATGCATCGGCTGCGTCATTCTGAGCCCGGAGAACGTGCCGGAACTCACAACCTTCAAAGTAACCACTTAACTGCTGCACCAGGAAACGGTAGGATGCCATGTTTGCGTCATGCGCATCCCATATGCCGGAACACTGCTGAATCACTAAGTCAGAATCACCGAAGCACATAATCCGGCGAATTCCTATGTCCTTAGACACCTTCAGGCCATGCACAAGCGCCTCATATTCCGCCACATTATTTGATGCTGCAAAATGAATCTGCAAGACATATCTCAATTGGTCATTCTTTGGTGAACTGAGAACTATGCCGGCACCCAAGCCATGGATTGTCTTGGACCCATCGAAATGCATCCTCCAATAGTTTGCATCTGGCAATGGCGGCTCGTATTGTATCTCGGCCCAGTCAATAAAGAAATCAGCCAACACCTGGGACTTGATTGTATCTCTCTTGTCATACTGAGGTGTATATGGTGAAAGCTCTATTGCCCACTTTGCTATCCGGCCGCTGGCATCTTTGTTGCTTATGATTTCCGAGATAGGGGCCTCGGCCACTACCCGGATTGGATGCTCCTGGAAGTAATGCTTAAGTTTCTTGGCCGCCATATAGACGCCGTATGTCATCTTCTGATAGTGGGGGTAGTTTTGCTTCGAGGTGGAAAGGACTTCACTCAAATAATATACCGGCCGCTGCACGGTTTTGCCTCCTTCCTCTCGCTCTACTACCACCACAGCGCTGACAACTCGATTGGTTGCCGCTATATAGAGCAACATTGGCTCCCGGGGCATTGGAGACGCTAACACCGGCGCTGATGACAACATCTGCTTCAAATCCTTGAAAGCTGCATCTGCTTGCGTCGTCCAGACAAATGTGTCGGACTTCTTCATCAACTGGTATAACGGTAGAGCTTTCTCTCCCAGCCGGCTTATGAAGCGGCTCAGGGATGCGAGGCACCCAGTGAACTTCTGTACTTCCCTTAAATCTGTCGGCGGCTTCATCCTTTCTATGGCACGAATCTTGCCGGGATTTACCTCAATACCCCGGCTAGAAACAAGGAAGCCGAGCAACTTGCCCGCCGGCACACCAAAGGTGCACTTAGCCGGATTCAACTTCATCCGGAATCTCCTCAGGTTCCCAAAGGTTTCCCGGAGATCATCTATGAGAGTCCTGCTTTCCTTGGTTTTTATGACGATATCGTCGACATATACCTGCACATTTTTATCTATCTGATCGTGCAGACACTTTTGCATGCACCTTTGGTAAGTTGCGCCGGCATTTCTTAAACCGAACGGCATAGTGAGATAGCAATAAGCCCCGTACGGGGTAATAAAGGATGTTTTTATTTGATCCGGCTCATACAAGGGGATCTGGTGGAAACCAGAATAGGCATCTACAAATGATAACAGCTCACATCCCGCTGTGGAATCAATCACTTGATCGATCCGAGGGAGCGGGAATGGATCTTTAGGACATGCCTTATTCAAGTTGGTGTAATCAACACACATCCGCCATACTTTTACTATAGCGGGCTCATCTTCTTTTCCACCAAAACCGGATTAGACACCCAATCCGGATGAAGTACTTCCTTGATAAAGCCAGAGGCCAAGAGCCTGGCCACTTCGTCCCAAATGGCTTTCCTTCTGTCGCCAGCATTCCGCCGGAGCGGCTGCTTCACCGGCTTAGCATCCGGTCTCACATGCAATGCGTGCTCAGCCAGCTCCCTCGGCACACCTTGCAAGTCCGAAGTAGACCATGCAAAGATATCCCGATTCTCACGGAGGAAGCTGATGAGCTCGCTTTCCTATTTGGGATCCAGACTTGCCCCAACGAGGGCATGGCGCTCCGGGAAAGCTTCATCCAGAGGCCACCTTTTTGACTTCCTTACCTACTTGAAAGAAGCAGCTGCCGCCGGGATTTGTCATGCCCGGCATAGATTTGCCGGCCACGACCGTCTCAGCAATCTCCACTGCTCGCTTGAGCCTCTTCCTCTCCTCTGCAATGATCAGAGTCTCGGCTAGATTAGATCCGGCGGTGGCACATGCCATCGAACGCTTGTAATCACCAATGATGGTGATCACTCCTTTGGGTCCCGGCATCTTCATCTTCAGATACGCAACATGCGTAGAGGCCATGAATTTTGCCAGTGCCGGCCTACCCAGCAAAGCATGGTAGGGGCTCTCCAGATCAACCACCTCGAACATGAGGTTCTCCACCCTGCAGTTATCCCGGCTGCCAAACATGACATCTATCCTGATCTTGCCCATAGGCGCACACGAAAGTCCCGGCACAATGCCGTGGAATGTGGTCTTGCTTGGTTCCAACATATTCTCCTTGATTCCCAGCTTCTCCATCGTATCCCGATACATGATGTTGATGCTGCTTCCATTATCAATGAGGACCTTGCGGAATCTCACGTTATTAGCCGGCCCGACAAATGTCGGATCCATCACCAGAGCATATCCGCCGGGATTTGGCATGATCCGGGGATGATCTGCCCTGTCCCAACCAATAGCCTGGTCAGACCAGTACATCAGCTTTGGCACAGCCGACATAACGGCAGTTTACCTCCAAACACCGCCGGTACAAGCTCTGCTTGTCTGTTCTCTCGGTCTCAAAGACCATATAGCTCTGATCATACTCCTTGTACTCATTCCGGCCCGCTCCTGGGCCTCCGGCGTTATATTCCAGATTATAGCTCTGGTCAACTTGATTTACGCCAGCATTTCCGGCGTTGCTCTGATTCCAGGGATTAACCGGCCTAGGTGGGACTGCAATCGTATTCGCACCTGTCAACGACGATGGGAGCTGCCGGGACAGAGTGGTCTAGCCGGTCCCCAGGACCTGCACGACCTGCTAATATGTCGTCCAGCCACGAACAGTTCCTTGTCAAATGGTTTGCCGGCTTACCCGGCTGGAATGTGTGAAACACACAAGGTTTGTCCATGGCCAAACCTACTGTATACTTCGGATATTGCTTCTTCTGGCCGGTGGCTCCGCCGGCATTCTTGTTGAGCCAGACATTCTTTTTCTGGAGGGGCTGCGGTTGCTGCTGCTGAGGCTGCTGATAGTCCTCATATCTCGGACGCTGGCTACTGCCGGCGCCCTCTTGCTCTTCCTCCACAGCTGCAACTTGTGCTGCCCCATACCGGTGATCGGGCCTTTCATCTCTTCTCTTGTTCCGGTTATCAGTGCGATAATATTGCCCTGGTCTCCCGGCATTGCTGGTGTTCCCCTGGGTCTGCCCCTGTCCTTGTGAGTCGAGACTGGGCTGCATGGGATCTCCCAGAGCATAACTATCAGCAATCTTGATTGTTTCGGCCAGCGTGGCCAGCATTTGCCTCTGAAGCTTTTGCCACAGCATGGTGCCATGCCGGCACCCATGAGCGAACCACATGATGGCCTGCTGCTCATTAATTCCTTCGCAGGAATTGCGCAACGTGCACCACCTGGTTAGGTAGTCACGGTCGGTCTCATTCACTCCTTGCCGGCAGTTAGCCAGCTGCTGCGGACGGTTGGGCCTCTTGTATGTACTGGTAAAGTTCGACACAAACTGCTCTTCGAAATCAATCCAGCCGTTGATACTCCCAGCCGGCAGATTATTCAGCCATATCCTGGCTGGACCTTCCAACATCTGCGGCACATATCGTACCGCCCATCTGAGGTTTCCTCCGGCGATGTTCACCGCTGTGGAGTAATCCTCCAACCAATCTTCCGGCTTCGTACTGCCATTATATGTTCTCGCGCCACGCGCGAGCTGGAAGAAGTAAGGCACCGGCTCCCCCATAATCCGGGGTCCGAAAGCACCTAGGGCCCGGAGCTCCTTGCCTCTCCACCATCTCTGATTGGTGGATCTTGTCCAGCTTGAAACGTGCATCATTGGCTGCCAAGGACCGAGGTCCAAGCCGGGATGCTATTGGGCCTGCGATCATCTGCTGCTGATGCTCCGGCTGCATGCTGATCAGCTATGCTGGCCTGGCTGATCTTGCTGCTGATATCCCGCCCTGGCTAGGGCGGAATTGCCAGTCATCTTCTCGATATCTCGGCTGAGCTGTACCTTGCTGCTGCGCCGCACCTCCGGCGCCCTGCTGCTGACGCCGGGCTGCACTGTTATTCCGGCCACCACCGGCCGGCACCTGCTTCATGCCCGGCCGGCACACTCTGGCCGGGCTTCTTGCTGCCGACATACTTGTCAGCTTGGCCGACATTCTTCTGCACCATCGCCTGCTTTCCGGCGACAGCCGGATCGTACACCTGGATCTGCTTGTCCCGGCGGCCAGAGGTCACACTTCCGGCACGCCGGGCGCTGGGATGCGGGGACGAGGCTTGGCCCCTCGACCTCGCACCGGCACCTCCCGCCGACACAATGTACTGAGATGCCCCGGCACCTGGGTTTGCCTTCTTAAAGGCCTCCTGCTGCTTTGTAGCTTCAGACAAAAGTTGGTTAAGCCGGGCTTGCTGCTCACGCAGTGCTTCGCCGGATAAACAAGATAAATCCTTAGCTACCTCGGCCGCTGCCCTAAGGTTCTTTACTGGCGAACTATAGACTACCTTAGGTACAGTACTAGTTGCGGTATGACTCTTATCTCTAGCATCTTTTCCTATCTCAGCATTAAGATTTCTGCCTCTAGTTCTAACCTCTTCTATCCGGCTAGGCCGGGTTACCACAGGAGAAAAACCATGAGCTGCTTCATACTCACGGAGTTGCCGGTTAAATCGTTCGCGCTCCTGGTTCATGGCCAGGGCCTCGTCGACGAGGGCCTGGCGAGATCCCTCCAGGACCTCCCTTGTTTGCTCCGGATCATCGCCGAATCGCACCGGCTCGAGAAGTCGCTCGATGACGGGAAGAAGAACCTCGCCCCTAGCCGGCACACCGGAGGTGCCGGCCAGGTTCTCCGCACGCTCCAACGGAGGACGCGCCGACCTCTTGACCTTCGGCGGCTCTGGAGGAGAAGCTCCGGCCGCTGCTGCTTTGCCGGCATCTTCCGCCGGCGGCACGGATGTGCCGGCCATCATCACCTCAGCCGGCTCTACTGAGCGAGCGCTACGCCCAGCGTGAGCCAGCCGATGTGACGGAGGATCCGACGCCACCAGCACCTCCTTCCTGCAAATTCTCTCAGTCCCCACGTACACCTCGTGGGAACCGAAAGACATAATCCGGCCATCCCTGGGGAACGGCCGGCCGCCGAGACAACCGGCGTTGTCACTGACGAAACGGAGCGAGCCTAGCCTCTGGACGAGGCCAGAGACCACGCGCACTCCCGAAGCTGCTATCACAGACCCCGTCCGAATGAATACTCCGCCCAGCATATCGATCTGCCCCACGGTGGGCGCCAAATGTCGTCGTGGTGAAACAACATATGCCATGGGATGGCTTAAATGGGGTTCGAGCTAGATGCTGGTGGATTCGGGAGAGGGGAACGAGCTAAAAAGCACGACAGAAAGAGACACTGATCTACCCAGGTTCGGGGCTCTCGTAAGGAGATAACACCCCTACTCCTGCTCTACTGGTTGTATATTTGGGTCGATGTAGTACACAACAATGGTGCTTCCAAGCTCTCTGCTAGAGAAGGAAGATGAACTGCTAAGTGTAGGAACACAGAGTGACCAACCCTTTACTAGGGCTCCCTATGCCACCTTATATAGTGGTAGCCAGGGTTACAACGGTCATAAGGGACCATAAGACACGGGCTACACTCCAAATAGGACTTGCTGACGAAGGCACCGACCCTTGACTTCCTCCCTGATTGCTCTCGATGGGACTTCATATCCCTGTACCTTGTACCTCTTGAACTGTGGCCTTACCTCTGTGAGGTGAGCTCTGTACTTGTGCACAGTGAGGGTTGGTAGACCACCACTGTGCACCCTGCCATCCCACTCTGCTACCATGCTTGGATGTTTTCTTCCTTGATTGTGGGGATGTGACACCTTGGTTGACTTAGGTATCCCGGATATGACCGTTGGCCATACCCAGGACATATATGCCGGACCAACGACCTACGAGGGTCGGGTAATCCGGCCTCCCCTGCTCCTGCACAACACACCCAATGGTTAGGCCGGCATATCTAAGTATATGCCGGCACACACATACCAGTATTCCGGCTATACCGGCATATCCAAGTATTAGCCGGGATACACACATATGCCGGCCTGGCCGATGCTCTTATATTCCGGCCAGGCCCTTTCTTGATAACCCGGCATAAAGTCAACCATAGACTTTGTGTCTTTCTAGTCTCTTGACCCTACCGGGGGTCATCCCCCCGACAGGACAAGCTGAAAACCTTTTGTATGTTTTTCCTTATGATTTGAACACACATTTGACTTTCATTGTTTCATTTTCATGATCTTTTGTTTGTGTTCATTTGCATGTTTACAACATGGTTGCTAAGTTCCTATTGTCATGATTATATCTTCATGCCCATCTTTTAAGTTCTTATGATCCCAGCTCACCAATGCTTACAAATATGATCAAGATTGTGTAGGTGCATGTCACCTCAAAAATTATTCTTTGTTACCACTTACCTACTCGAGGACGAGCAGGAGTTAAGCTTGGGGATGCTTGATACGTCTCAAACGTATCTATAATTTTTGATGCTCCATGCTTATTTTTACACCATTTGCCTATTGTTTCGTTACACTTAGTGGCACTTCTATGCATTTTCCGGAACTAACCTATTAACGAAGTGCCACAGTGCCAGTTCCCTGTTTTCTGCTGTTTTTGTGTTTCAGAGTGATACACAGGAAATATTCTCGGAATTCGACAAAACCACATCCTGAAGTCTTATTTTACCCGATCAGTTTTCCAGAACACATCGCGATCCGCCGCCGCCGTCGACCCGAAGATCGGGAGGGTCCAGAAGCTCTTCCCGGCACCCTGCCGGAGAGGGGAATCGCCACCGGAGGTCTTCTTCATCGCCATGCTTGCCTCCAGAGCGATGAGTGAGTAGTCTACCTTGGACTATGGGTCCATAGCAGTAGCTAGATGGTTGTCTTCTCCACCATGTGCTTCATGTTTAGATCTCATGAGCTGCCCTACATGATTGAGATCACCGTTATGTAATTCTACATGTTTGGTTTGTTGGGATCCGATGAATATTGGTGTTTATGATTAAGTTGCTGTACTGAATTATATCTTTTGTTATCTCTATGTTGTTTATGATCTTGCATGCTCTCCGTTGTTAGTAGCTATCTTGGCCGAGTAGTTGCTAGTGACTCCAAGAGGGGGTATTTATGCTCGATAGTGGGTTCATGCCTCTATTTCACCTGGGGGAGTGACAGAACCCTCTAAGGTGGTAGATGTGCTGTTGCTACTAGGGAGAAAACAACATTCATATGCTCAAGGGCATATGCTTTGTTTACATTACACACTTTGCTTAATGCAATTATCTGTTGTTCGCAACTTAATACTTCTAGGGTGTTCGGATTGATATCCCCGGGAGTGGATTATTAGTCATAGATGCAGTTGGATGGCGGTCTATGTATTTTGTTGTAATGCCCAGAGTAAATCTCATAGTGATCTTCTTGACATATCACGTTTATCTTTATTCTATCAATTGCCCAACTGTAATTTGTTTACCCAGCATGTGTTATTTTATCTATGGAGAGACACCACTAGTGAACTGTGGACCCCGGTCCTATTTCCATCATATTGCTATCACCTGTTTACTTTACTCGCACTGTTTACTTTACTCGCATACTATATTGTTTTCCACTCGATACGCTCATAACCTTTGTTTCAAGCAAACCGGTGAGATTGACAACCTCATCGCAAGTTGGGGACAAAGTATTTGTTTGTGTGTGTAGGTTCCGCATCACCTTCAGTCGTCATTGTCTCTCCTCTCCTGACCGACATTAAACCTTGGTTTCTTAACTGAGGGAAAACTAGCTGCTATACTCATCATACCTTCCTCTTGGGGTTCCCAACGGGCTGGTTATTCACCACGCACAAGGACCGTCTGCTCCCACATCAACCACACGCCAGCAGCCTCTTTTCTGGCGCCATCAATCGGTAGCATTACCTATTCGGAAACGAACTCTGCAGGTTTCTGCAAATTGCATTGGATGAATTCTTCTGGAGAAACTATTTCAATAACATCAACATCTTCATTATAAGAATCTCCAGAAATATAATGTTTGAGTCTTTGCCCATTCACTACTTGTGTAGTGTCATCTTTCAATGAAGCAATCTTTATCGCACCTGAGCGGTACACTTCCACAATAACAAATGGTCCTTCCCATTTAGAGAGGAATTTTCCTGCCAAAAATCTGAGACGAGACCTATACAATAGAACTTTCTCACCAACATGAAACTCTCTTTTAAGAATTCTCTTATCATGCCATTGCTTGACTTTTTCTTTGAAAAGTCTGGCATTCTCATACGCTTCGTTTCTCCACTCATCTAGAGAACTCAAATCTAACAACCTTTTCTTACCGGTGAGTTTAAAATCCCTATTAAGCTCTCTCACTGCCCAAAAAGCTTTGTGTTCTAATTCTAAAGGCAAGTGACACGCTTTTCCATAAACCATCTTATAAGGAGACATGCCCATGGGGTTCTTATAAGCAGTTCTATAAGCCCATAAAGCATCGTTTAACTTGCTAGCCCAATTTTTCCTAGATCTATTAACAATCTTCTGCAAGATAGACTTGATCTCTCTATTTGAAAGCTCTACCTGCCCACTAGTTTGGGGATTCTATGATTAACATTATATTTAACAAGAGTTTTTCTAAAACCACCGTGAATAAAATGAGAACCTCCGTCAGTCATAAGATATCTAGGTACACCAAACCTAGGAAAAATAACATCCTTAAGCATTTTTAACGAAGTCTCACCATCGGCACTCTTTGTAGGTATGGCTTCTACCCATTTAGTAACATATCAACAGCAACAAGTATGTGGGTATAGCCTTTTGAGGGAGGAAAAGGACCCATAAAGTCAAATCCCCAACAATCAAACGGTTCAATAACAAGAGTGTAATTCATAGGCATTTCATTGCGTCTAGAAATATTACCAACTCTTTGACATTCATCGCAAGATAAAACATACCTTCTAGCATCTTTAAAGAGGGTTGGCCAATAAAAACCTGATTGTAGAACCTTTTGTGCGGTTCTATCTCCAGCATGATATCCTCCATAAGCGCTACCATGGCATTTTCTCAATATTTCTTATTGCTCATATTCTGGTACGCATCTTTGCATAATACCATCAACTCCTTCTTTATATAGGTGTGGGTCATCCCAAAAATAATGCCTCAAATCATAAAAGAATTTTCTTCTTTGCTGAGCTGTAAAGGTTGGAGGCAAATACTTGGAAACAATAAAGTTATCATAATCAGCATACCAAGGAAGGTCTCGCGAAGTTACATTTAAAGCAGCCAACTGTTCATTTGGAAAACTATCATTAACAGGAATAGGATCAAAAGAAATGTTTTCCAATCTAGACAAATTGTCAGCCACAGGATTTTCAGCACCCTTTCCTATCTACGATATGCAAATCAAACTCTTGTAAAAGTAACACCCATCTAATAAGCCTAGGCTTAGCATCCTTCTTAGTCATAAGATACCTAATAGCAGCGTGATCAGTATGAATAGTAACTTTAGAATCAACAATGTATGATCTAAACTTATCACATGCAAAAACAAAAGCAAGAAACTCTTTCTCAGTAGTAGCATAATTCTTCTGAGCAGCATCAAGAGTCTTACTAGCATAATGAATAACATTCAACTTATTATCTACGCGCTGTCCAAGAACAGCACCAACAGCAAAATCACTAGCATCACACATAATTTCAAAGGGTAAATTCCAATCAGGTGGTTGAACAATAGGAGCAGTAGTTAAAGCCTTCTTAAGAGTTTCAAAAGCTTCCTTACAATCATCATCAAAGACAAATGGTACATCTTTTTGAAGAAGATTAGTAAGAGGCTTTGAAATCTTAGAGAAATCTTTAATAAACCTCCTATAGAAACCAGCATGACCAAGAATACTACAAATTACGTACAGCTTTAAGCGTGGTCGTCGGCCTGTGCTCTGAAGCCATCTGCCGCTCGATATGTGGGTGTGAGCTATTGCTAGGATTTGCCGTTTTGTTTCGCTAGCTGTGGGCCTGGGGGCCGGCTCTGCACGTTGGACGCAGCTGGCACGCGCAGTCGTGGGCGGTGTCCAGTGTTTCACGGGTCATTTCTGGTCGCTTTCTGTGCCTCATCATATTTGTACGTTATTTTGGTGGTCCCGGCTGTATGAGACCCGTTCGTCATAGACTTGAGGTTGCTTGAGGGTTGGTCCAACGATTTTTTTAACACGGTCGGTGGCCTCTTCGTGGATTTCTTCGTGGCTTTGACCGGTGGTGGTTGATTTGGACTGGATCTCCGGAGGCGGTCGTTGCTGCCGGTGACTCATCCCTCGTCTGGATCTCCCGTTGCCGTTGTCCGTTGCTGCTTGCCATTTGGATCTCATGGCGGCGAGGTCTTTCTCGGCGGCGTGTGCTCCTGTTGCTCTACCGTGTATGCCTCCTCCGATCTCCACACCTTCGCACGCGCCGCCACCACCCGCATCCCTAGCTCCGTCTCCGGCATCCGCACCACTCCACCTCCCCGGCTCCCCCACAGAGTCTTCTTCCTGCCCCCATCCGGACAAGGCGTCGCTTTCCCGGAGTCCGACCCGTACGGCATACGCCTTCCACCGATGCAACCAGTGCGTACTCCATTGGATCCACCATGGTCTTCCTTCCTTGCGGTGAGGAGCAGCAGCTACAACCATCCGGTGTCAACATCAGCTCGCCTAGACATCCCCCCCTGATTTCTCGATTAGGGCATGAGATACACCTAATTTGTGCACAGATGCGCTCTGATTCTTGCCATTTTTGCTGTAGGATCTGGTCAGCCCCGCCCCCTCGCTGCTCCCTCAAGTTCTCCCCACCACGCCCAAGCAGCTCCACGTCCAATAACCTTCATGGTCAGCGAGAATGGCGGAAAAGAAGATGGCCACACATTCTGCGGCCAGGGAGACACATGAGTCCGCCCTGCAACTGGGCACGCTAGCGGCTCCCAGTAACACATGATCCCCTTTCACGCCCGACTCAACCGAGAAGACGGCCGTGCGGCAGCGCGCTTCTATGGTCTCCGACGGTGGTGGCATGGAGTGCTCAGCACAGGAGGAGAACATGGCTAGAAGGACGAACGCCCATCGGGATGTGCTAGACGCCGCATCACACTATGGTCCAGGCGCCTACCAGAGGTTCCACACTTCTACCCATCAGGTTTGTTCAGCTATGCAATACAAGGAATGCTTCAGGAACATTGCTTGCATTTTATTACAGATTTAGCACTAGGAAATATGGTAACTGATGGTATGACCAGAGACATGTGGTCAGATAGTGTGGATTTTGCACTGTATTGTGATGTATGAATGAGTGGGAATGGGCGTAATGCTTATATGTCTTTGCATTAATCTACGCCATTGATGTACTATTCAACCAGTCATGTTGTTTGTTCAGGCGTGCTGAATTAAATCTTCTAATTATCATTTTCCTTGGACTAGAGTGATGTTAAATTTATCACCTCACCGAGTGATGGTAGTGGAGGAATCACACTTGATGCCAATTAAGTTTTTCCTCATAGTCCCAACTTATGTTTTTGCAGAAGGACTTGGTTTGCCAAGAAGCAATGTTTAGGAACATTGCTTGCATTGAGGTAAATGAAATATACCTGCCCTTCCAATCCCGTACAATTGTATCCATCACTTTTAATTTTATATTCTACATAATGGAAACAATCATTTGGAAATGCTGTTCCCTACCTGCACATTTTAGGCTTCACTCAGTAAATGGAGATTCTGTAAAATCTTGGTATTTAGTGATGCCAAGATCGCATATAGGTACCGAATTAACGGGATTTTCTATACATAATTACCATGCATTTTTCTCAATCCTCTTTCCTTTAACTTTATTTATGTGCAATAACTTGGTGATCTTTTCCAAAATCCATGTCAGCTTTCTTATTGTACTTATGACTGTGTGCATTACTAATTTTTAGTTTGCATCTGTTATGCTTGACTAATCTCTGCATGCTCGGTTTATGCTAGAAATCTTATCTCTATTTTACTATTTCTACATCATCATTATACCTGCCTGATCTTATTGCAAGATAAATTTACTAATTATTTGCACCTTTTTTTTTGTTTCTGAGCCTAGATTATAGCAGACACATTTATAGTAACATCTTTTTTAGTGTTTTGAGTTCAGATTGACCTACCCATATCTCAAAAAATTCTACAAGATTTCTCATATAGGTCATACTAACATAGGGCGGGTCCATCAACTATTATCTAAAGCTGTAAGCGTAGTCGTCTAACTATCATCTGATGCCATCTGCCGCGCATGGAGTCGCTGTTTGTGGGGCCTTTGCTGTTCCGTGTGGTGTTGCTGGTTAGGCTGGGGATTGGCCCTTTCGTGGAACCCCTACCCACCGTTCGCCCTCGCTCCTGCAACCGCCCCACTCCCTCATGCCCCGCTGCCACCTCACTCCCCCGTCCCCTGCCACCACCATCAGTCTACCAACAGAACCCGTCGTTGAGGAGGCAACGCAGCGGGAGCGGATGGCATGCACAGGGCGTCGCCCAACCACGGGCGCACCGGTGCGAAAAGCAGGGAAAGCGATAGTGGCGGCAAGGAGGTGGTGGCGTGGGGCAGTCGTCGGTGTCAGGGCAGAGGTTGTAGGGATGGCGGCATCACAGATCTACAGCGTGAAGGCGACGAGGGGAAGAACCGGCACAAGAGGCTCTACATGTCCAAGATCGGCGCGTCTGCGTGCGAGTTCAACTTGCAGGACCGCCTTGGCTTTGACCAGCCCAGCAAGGCTGTTGAGTGTCTCATCAAAGCCGCAATCCACGAGCTCCCTTGGATCGACCCGTCCGCCTTCGTCGTCATGCCGGACGGCCAGCAGCAGGCTGGGCCTTGTACCGGCAAGCAGTAGTAGGTCCTGCTGACCCTCTGGAATCTTGGGATGCAGGTCGTCGGCGTGTCTGCCAACATCTTGGTGTTGCCATTGTTTGCAGGTCCTCTTTCCACCTTCCTATTGGTGCTATTTCTGCCTCGAGTGAGCACTTCAGCTGTTTGAGCAAAGGTCTGTGTTAGTGAGTGGGTTATTCTTACTTGATTTTTTGTTCAAGACATTCCTAGACCCAACGTTCTCAGTCTGTTCCCGAGCTAGCTAATGACAGCCGTTGGATCCTCACCATTCTTGATATCAGCCATCCGTTTGGTCAGGTCGGTGGAATGTTTTATTACCTTACCATGTGTCCTTTTACTGTCTGCTATTAGGTCTCATTTACTACTATGCCACAGATCACAGCGATGGGTAGATCTTCTTGGTGTAAAAAGAAAAAGAGAACACCACTTTCGGTCGCACCTCCGCGACCCAGTCCTTCTCTCTCTTCTCTTCTTCTCTTCTCCTCTCCACTTTCTCCCAAGGGACTACAGCCGCCGCCCTTAGGCCTGCCATTGCTCCCCGCCCCCGGAACGCCTTCCGCACCTTGCAGCGGTGCTAATCAGGACCGGCTGCCGTCCGCCGCTCCCAGACAGGCTGCCACACCCTGCAACGACCTGAAGGGGAACCGCCGATGCCACCCGTTCCCAGACTGCCTACCGCACCCTATAGGAAGAGGACCCCCCACGACACCCTAGGAGGAGGTCGCTGCCCTGCACCCAGACCGCCACTTCCCGTTGAAGCACTCTATCAGATCGTTGTCCAGATCTCCGTCAAGGTTGCCTTCGAGTTCACCGTCCAGGGACGACACCCAGTCCCAATGCCGTCCCAGGTCTGCTCCCTCCTCCCTTCCAGTCTTGGCAAGCACTTTCCCCAATGTTTTCCTTTGCCATGGATTGCATCTGTGGTTACAATAGGAAGCTGGAGTGGGATTTTCAGGACAAGGAAATATTAGTGTAGATGGGTATGTGGAGGTCAATGCTCTGATTTTGGGCTGCACCATTCAGATTGCCACAAAAGCTGCAATTTTTCTCCCAGATTTCCTCGACTTGATGATCAATAAAAGTTCAACCTCGGTGGGCAGTAGCAGTTTAGTGCCAATAGATGGGTCATTCCCATTTTCATCAATTGATTGGACTGGTTTTCTCAGAATTAGCTTAGGCCAGTTTCCAAAAAAAGAATTAGCTTAGGCCATGCAGGGGGACAATCAGAGAACTGTCCCTGCAATCTTTGGTGTGAGTTCAGCTACCCTGATGCCCAATTTAGATTTTGTATTGGCAATTGTATAAAAAAAACATCAACAACAATTGGCTTACTTGTTTTCCTATGGCAGGGGTAGCACAGACGTACAAATTAGACCATTTGTTTGTCCAGTGAATCATTGTTGGAGAAATTCAGTGACGCATCAAATATGTTTACTGCTTAGTATATGGTTTAGAGAATCAAATAGTAATACATCCATACTTATTATGAGTCAATGTCTCATTCTAATTTTTCTTGAATCCTCCTTTCTCAGCACCAGCACATGAGGGACGCCCACTCATAGAATTTTTTTTTGTCACTGTGTGGCGTCCTTTCTATTAAATTACCTATCACAGTTATTCATACATGATTTCTTATGCTAGAGTAATTAATAGCTCAATGGTGAAACTAAGTGGCACCACATTACAGCTAATAGGATATTGGCTTGGTTATCTGTGAACAATGGGATAAATAATTCATCGCTTTTTCTGTACATACATCCCGTTACATCTGTTTTGTTGTCTCTGAACAATAGGATGTTGGCTTGGTTACCTTTCTTGCAGCGTAGACCAGGAACAGTAACTTTGTTAGCTAGCTCTGCCAATGTAGTGATAAATGTTGGCTTGAGTTGTCATATACTTCTCCCACCTTTGTTTGCTATGCCAATCTATGGGAAATGTTGGATTCAAATTGTCCTATATTGTGCTCTCTGCATGTCATTTCTACTATATGAAAATATGAAATAGTGTGCTTTTGTTCCATGACTCTGAGCCCTACACTCTATTAACAACTTGAATCGCTGCAGTTGCTCATTATTTTATGGATATGTTATATTCCTAGGTCTAATGTGTTTTCTGGTGGTTTATACTGCCGCTGTACTAATTAGTCTTTTTATTTTTCGTCTCCAGCTCCATGTGAGGGTTGTTGTATTCACACTGATGGTGCTTGCTTTCTCCAACCTGTTGTTGGCAGCGGCGACGTGCCCCCATCCCTCCCCGTCGCTCACGAGCAGGCCTCCCACTCCTATTGTTGTCATTAGTTCTTTGTGGCTTCCTTCTAGATAATCCACCACATATAGTTAAATTCCACTGGTGCTGCCTTTTGTTTCAGCTTGATCTTTGAATTGGGGATGTTGTTGTACTATCTGTGAAGGTGCTTGCACCAGTGTATTTGTAACTAATATATATTTTGATTGAATATCTTTACTCCGTGATACCTTAAACATCTAATTGCACGAGTGTTGCTTCATTGAAAGCTTAAAAATATTGTTCTTACTAATGGAAAATGGAATGGAAATTTGAGTAAAGATGGTTACTCCCTTTCAATTGATTGATTTCAGTGAGAGATTCTGTTCCATCACTCGACAATATACTTTCACATATTTTGATTTGGTCCTGGTCAAATGGGTGTTAAACTAATCAGAGATGTGATTTTTCAGTTTTCTACCTGACAGGGAAGAAACATGCAAGTAGTTGCAGCACTGTTCATCAGTTTGTGGGAATCTTCTGGTAGTATAAGCTGGAACGGTAAAGAGAACACATATATTTCAATTTTTATTCTGAATTTTCTGCACAACTTTATACTTTGATTCCTGGACTTGCATTTATCATAGAATTTATATTTTCTGTCTACTATGTTCAATTTCATTTTTTGCATCATATTATTAAAGCCAACCCGTGATGCATAGGACCAATGATGGGAAAGAGCTTGCAGGTTCGCAGACTGGGCAAGGTGGGGCCTGCGAGGCCTCCACTAGATGGATTCTTCCTGGGAGTTTAGCTTCGTCGTCGCTTCAAGTGAGAGGTCAGAGGGCACCCTTGCACTCCGGTGAATATGCCAAACGCATTTCGCCGGTACATCAGGTGTTTCCCTGCAGAAGATCAATCTTGGGAACGGATGTGTCTGGTGCGTGCAAATCGTGGAGTGGAGGGACCATGTGTATGTTGACCAAGCGTGTGAACATATTTGGTTTACCTTATATGTGGATTTCTTGACAGTTAACAGTTTCATAAATATGCAGTTGAAAGAGAGGACCAGCTAGCCGATGGTATGATATACTGCTATTTTTGAAGATAGTCTGTATCAATCGAAGAGGCTCTGAACAATATATTCTTCCTTCCACTCTCCTTAGATTTGGGGCATGGTTGAAGGAGGGTATCAGGAGTCCTGCGAGAAAGAATACATAGATATTTCCTCTTTTGGAGCAGGTAACAACACAAGCTATCTTCTACTGTCTTTCATGATTTTTGTTGATGGTTTTCTTATGCTTCAGTTAGCAAGTATTTTTTTTATATGGAAGCATACTACATATACATGTAATATTTTGCATTTTGTTTATCAATTGTTGTAATTGTATGATTTATTAGCAGGCCTGCTTTATGGAGAAACTCTTATATATGCACATTTGTTGCCAGAAGAGACAGAAAACAAGTCAGATGCATAGCTTTTTTATTATTATATCCAGTGGTTTTTGTTACAAGGAGAGAGAAACAGAGAGGGAAACAAAGATAGATAGATTGAGAGATTGTTTGTCAATCCTTAGAAAATAAGGTTGACTTTGCATGCACATTGTGAGAGATTGTTTTATATGTAAGTATCTACAAATAATTAATGGACTGATGTTAATTCCTTTCTCGCATTATGCGCAACGGCGCCAACGCCCGCTGTCGCACGCCGCGGAAGACTGGTCTGAGCCGTCATCTTCTTCAGGACTAAACAAACATAGAGCGCTAAAGCAATGAGAAAGAACAGAAAAAGAGAGAGAGACTGCAGAGAACAAGAACAGCTCCGCCAGCAGAGATAGCAGTAAAAAACCAAAAAAAAAACATGCACGCAGGACACACGCCAGACACTCCTTCCATTAGACCTCGCATGCCACCTGCAATGCATGCATATCTGTGCACACTAGGCGCCGACCATCATTCTCACCGATCAGCTTAATTGCATAGTAAACTCTTAATTATGCACGGAACGATAAGACGAATAATAGAAGGGTTAGCAGGACACATCAATAGACATGGTGCAAAAACGAGTAGCAGGCGGGCGCGGCGAAGCGCGCCGGTCCGTCTAGTACCTTAAACTTCTCTGGGACAGGGCATTTTCTCAATTGCTTCAACTTTTGCTCTATCAACTTCAATACCTCTTTCAGAAATTTTATGTCCAAGGACAATTCCTTCATTTACCATAAAGTGGCATTTCTCCCAATTAAGAACAAGATTAGTTTCTTCACATCTCTGCAAAACTTTATCAAGATTGTGCAAACAATTATCAAAAGAAGTTCCGTAGACGGAGAAGTCGTCCATGAAAACCTCCACAATTTCGTCACAAAAGCCATGAAAAATAGCAGACATGCATCTTTGAAAAGTAGCAGGAGCATTACATAAACCAAAAGGCATGCGCCTATAAGCATAAGTTCCATAAGGACAGGTAAAAGTGGTTTTCTCTTGATCTTCCTTTCTAACAGCAATCTGAGAGAAACCGGAATAACCATCAAGAAAACAAAAGTGTGACTTCTGAGACAACCTTTCTAGCATCTGATCTATAAATGGTAAAGGATAATGATCTTTCTTAGTAACCTTGTTAACTTTTCTATAATCAATGCACATCCTATAACCAACTACTACCCTTTGAGGAATAAGCTCGTTATTCTCATTAGGCACAACAGTCATACCTCCTTTCTTAGGAACACAATGAACAGGACTAACCCATTGACTATCAGCAATAGGATAAATAATACCAGTATCAAGGAGCTTTAATACCTCATTTCTTACCACATCCTTCATCTTGGGAATTAGGCGGCGTTGATGCTCCACAACCGGCTTCGCGTCTTTCTCCATGTTAATAGCATGGTGACATAAAGTGGGAGAAATCCCTTTTAAATCATCAAGAGTATATCCCATAGCTCCTCGGTGTTTCCTCAATATCTCCAATAACCTTTCTTCTTCCTTTCTTGAAAGCTTAGAACTAATAATAACATGATATATTTTCTTATCATCTATATAAGCATATTTAAGATCATTAGGTAGAGGTTTTAATTCAAAAACAGGATCTTTCTTAGGTGGCAAAGTGGTACCAAGATCCTCCACAGGTAAATTGTGCTTGATCAACGGTGGTTGACGAAGAAGAATATCGTCAATCTCTTCTCTTTCCTTACTGAAAACATCGCTCTCATGATCTTCCATGAATTGCTGCAAAGCATTATTAGGAGCAAGAGCAATAGAAGCAAGCTGTTCAACTCGAAAATTTTCATTAGGTGTGTCATTTTCATAAGAAGTCTTAGCAAACTTGGAAAAATTAAACTCATAAGACTCGCCATTAAACTTAGTAAAAACTTTCTCTTTCTTACAGTCTATCACGGCGCCACAAGTATTCAAAAAGGGTCTACCAAAAATGATAGGACAAGTTGTACTAGCCTCCTTACCAAGTACTAGAAAATCAGTGGGGTATTTAGTCTTACCGCATAGAACTTCCACATCTCGAACAATACCAAGAGGACAGACATTCTCTCTGTTAGCAAGCTGAACAACCACATCAATATCTTCAAGTTCACAAGCGCCAATCTCGTGCATAATTTCTTTGTAAAGCTCTAAAGGAATGGCACTTGCACTAGCGCCAATGTCACATAAACCATAATAACAATGATCTCCAATCCTGACAGAAATAACGGGAACACTTGTTTTCCTATGCCTTTTAGGATGAGAAAGAATGTTAGAAGCATCTTCACAAAAAAGAATATATTCATCCCCTACATCTTTAGTAACAATGTCCTTCAAAATAGCTACAGGAGACTTAATAGTAATTTGCTCATCAGGCTCTGCAGCTTTCTTAGTGCTTTTATTAGACACACTTACCAAAGTAGAATACTTTTTTACCTTAGCAGGGAAAGGTGTCTTCTCAAAATAAGGTTCAGGCACAATGCTATCAATAGTACAAACTTCAGTAGCTGCAGTAGGAATATGACTAATAGAATCTTTATAAGGCGCATGATATTTGTTCCAATCTTTCTTTGGAACATCAAGATAAGAGGCAAAATCCTTAAGACAATTAGCAAGTACTTGAGAATCAAGACCATAAGCAATGCTAACACTATGAAAGTCATCGGTTCCCATAAAAGTTTTAATGCATTCATAATCATAATTTATACCTGACTTCCTACCTTTGTCGTTTTCCCATCCTTCAGCATTCTCTTGTATATGGTCAAGAAGTTTCCACTTAGCATCTTCTTTCATATGAGTAAATGATCCAAAGCAAGAAGCATCCAAATAATCCTTATCAGGAAGAGTAAGCCGCGCATAAAAATTATCAACAACAATATTATTGAGGAGCTTATGAATGGGACATTTGAGCATTAGTAACTTCAATCTCCCCCACGCTTGGGCAATACTCTCTCCATCATAAGGCCAAAAGTTATATATCCGATTACGATCTTTATGAATTTCACTTGGAGGATAAAATTGGAATAAAAGAGGTACAATCTCCTCCCATACAATAGATGGACCATCTTGGAGCAGTCGATACCACTCCTCAGCTCTGCCTTTCAATGATAAAGAGAATAGCTTCTTCTTGACCTGGCTTGGTGAAATACCTGCACACCTGAACAACTCGCATAATTCATGTATAAATAGTAAGTGATCTCCCGGATGGACAGTTCCATCTCCTGAATAGCAGTTATCCATAACACGCCCAACAATTTTCGTAGGTATTTTAAAAGGGGCTAATTCTGCAGGTGGTGGTGGTTCATCCACATGTGCAGCAGTAGTAGAAGTGTTCCCAAATAGGAAACCAAATGGAGAGTTCTCCATAGCAAAGTAAAATAAAAGTAAAAGACAAAAATAAAAACAATACTCACAGCGAGGATTACCTTTACCAATTCCACTCTTCAATAGCGCTTCACTCCCCGGCAACGGCGCCAGAAAATAGTCTTGATGACCCACAAGTATAGGGGGTGTATCATAGTACTTTCGATAAATAAGAGTGTCGAACCCAACGAGGAGCAGAAGGTGTTGACAAATGGTTTTGATCAAGGTTTCACTGTAAATACTAGCAAACGGGTTTTCAGGGGTATTTGGTAATGCAAGTAAATAAAGTGCGAGTAAATAAAAGACAGTAGTAATAATTGTAGTAAGTGGCCCAATCCTTTCTTCAACAAAGGATAAGCCGGATGTGTAACTTATGATGACCAAACGTTCTCGAGGACACACAGGAGTTTCTGTCAAGTGCTTTCGCTTCATTCTGCTAGATAATCTTTACTGGTTTGATAAGTGTTATGGGGGTGAACCCGTGCTAGCGCACTACCCTTACTAGGATAAATATACATTTGTGATTATACTCCCTGCAAGCATCCACAAATACAAGAAAGTAATTAAGATAAATCTAACCACAACCTTAAACTCTAAGATCCTATGCTCCCTGGTGCAATGGTTTCCCAACGGAGGTTTAGGTTTCTGTCACTCCAGCAACCCCACAATTGGTAGCCAAATACACAATGCATATCACTAGGCCCATAAATGGTGAAGTATCATGTAGTCGACGTTCACATGACACCACTAGTGAAATAGCACCACAAGAAATAAATATCAAACCATTAAATATTACTCAACATAATTCCACTACTAACGACTTGACTTCTCCCATGTCCTCAAGAACTAAACGAACTACTCACAAGACATCATATGGATCATGATCAGAGGTGAAATAATGGTAAATAACAATCTGAACATAAACCTTAATTCAACGGTTCCACTCAATAGCATCAACCACAAGAGTAATCAACACCGGGAAAGCTTCCCCTAAGAATTTGACAAGATTCAACTCAAGATGTTACAGCGGGATGGCGAGGTGATGGTGGAGATGAAGGTGCTGGTGATAGAGATGATGATGATGATGATCCCGATGAAGTCCGGTGCGATGGTGATGACGATGGCGACGATCTCCCCTCTCCGGGAAGGAATTTCCCTGGCAGATTTCTCCCTGCCGGAGAGCTTTTCTCTCTCTGGTGTTTTCCGCCCCGCAGAGGCGGCGGTGTCTATCTCTGAGCCCCCCCCTTGACTTAGGTTTTCGGGGACAATGAAGTACGCGAAGGGGCAAGGCCTGGAGTGGGCCAGGGTGCCCTCACACAGGGCCGGCGCGGCCAGGGGCCAGGCCGCGCCCCCTATGTGTGAGGCTGCCCTCTGGCTCCTCTCGACTCCTCCTTCTGGCTTCCGGAGTCTTTTGGTAAAATATAATTTTCTGGTATTTTTCTGGAATTTTCCTGATCTTCCGAAATATGGCGTCTTGACGGTCCTTTTCCAGCAGAATCCTGACTCCGGCAGCAAATCCTCCAATGATCATCAAACATGTAAAAACAGAGGAAACAACATAAGTATCATCTCTAGATATGAAATATATCAATGAATAACAGTAAATTATGATACAAAATAGTGATGCAAAATGGACGTATCAATGATATCTATGATGCCCTTCATAATCTTCCCACAAACAGTGAGCCATCTGAGAATTGATCAAGGTTATAGCCCACTTTGGAAATTTAATGACACTTAACAAGTATATAGGAATACTTGCTAACACACTTCTAACTAGCTCCAGTCTGGCAGCATGGTTTAATAATCTACCTTTCCTACCAGCAGCTTTCTTTAACAATTTATCTACAATGGGTTGAACATCTTCTTTTCTCAATTTTGTATAATACAGGGGAACCCCAAGATATTTCAAGGGGAGCTGTCCTAGTTTACAACAGAGTGACTATGAGACCAATTGAGCATCATGATCTTCTACTTTGATGGAAATGAGATCACACTTATGAAAGTTGATTCTGATACCAGACATTTGCTCAAAATAGGACAACAACCACTTTAAATTTTTAGCAGAAGACAAATCATTCTTAAGGAAAAGTAGAGTATCATCAGCATATTGCAAACTTATCACCCCAGTATTTGTCATGCTTTGCATTAAACCACTAATGTGGCCATGATTTGCAGCTTTCATGAGCATTCTAGTAAAGACATCAGCCATAAAATTGAAAAGGATAGGAGATATGGGATCTCCCTGTCTAACCCCTTTACCAGTTAAAAAGAACTCACTATTCTCATCATTAATCCTAACACCCACAGAACCTTTATTCAAAAGAGATTTAAGGGTCTTGAGCCATCTGGGACTAAAGCCCCTGCTCTCAAGCATTTCAAACATAAATTCCCTATTAACCTTGTCATAGGCTTTTTCATAATCAAGTTTGAAAATAAAACCAGACTGGGAACTATGAGCCACATCATGAATAATTTCATGAGCAGCCACTACACTCTCCAAAATGTATCTCCCTTTAATAAAGGCTGTTTGATTTGGAGAAATCAACTCTTCACTAACAAAACCCAACCTATTGGTTGCACATTTTGAAAAAAAATTGAAACTGCAATTTGTTAAAGCAATAGGCCTGAATTTCTGTATAGTTACATCATCAGCCTCTTTTGGAATCAAAGTTAACAAAGAAAAGTTCAGCCTAAACAGATCTAAGTCATCATTATTCCAATCATTAAACATCAACCGTAAATCCTGCTTAACAAGATTCCAAAAATGCTGATAAAAGAGGAAGGGGAAACCATCAGGGCCTGGAGCACCCTCAGCATAGGAGCCAAAGACTGCATCCTTAACCTCCTGCTCAGTAAAGTTATCATCTAACATTCTATTCTGAGCATCAGTAACTTTCTCATTTTCATGCCAAAAGTCATCAGCCAGACTAATGTCTAGTTTTTCATCAAACCCAAACAAGCTTTTATAATAATCAACAGCTAAAGCTAACATACCTTTAGTGTCCTCCACAGGTCCATCATTTCCTTCCAGCTTCATAATCTGCTTCTTCCTCCTTCTCTGGTTAGCTACAACATGAAAATAAGCAGTATTACGATCACCTTCCAGAATGTTTTTCTCCCTAGATCTTTGTCTTGCTTTAATTTCCTCATTCTTCCAAATTTCAGTTAGTTCAGAGGAAATTTGTTTCATTCTATTCTTAGAAATGGGAGATAAGGTTTGTGATTCTGAAATAATGTCCAAGATATCATACTCAACAATTCTGTGTAACTTTAATTTGACATTCTGCTATCCTACTTCAGGGGAGTTGCTTTCCGAGCTGGTTTCTGTGCTGAAAAAGTCTGGGGCTAAATATACAGTTCTTTATGCTTCCCAACCCTATAATTTACTGGAGAATGCTTTCAACTTGCCATTATCCAGGTTTCTTGCACAGAAGACCAACACTACTACTAAACCTGGCCTAGGCGAATGTGATGGAGAGTGCCTAGTAAAATCAAGTCTTCTGGAGGGAGTTTTTGTTGTAAGTTGTCACCTGGACTCTGTTTTGTTACTGTGCAACTTTTCTACTCCCACTTTTATTTTCCATGAAATTTGTATCAGTTCAATAGAAGTTTATCATTGCCTTCACTACAACAGCCAACTATGTTCTTGTGCCCTTCACCTTCGAAATACTTGTTTGTAGATATCGAAGGCTACTGCTCCTGGTATTCCTTTTATCATTTTCTCACACTTGTCTACAATTTACAGGGACTAGTGATGCTGATCATTTTGATATCAGGACTCTGCTGTATGATGGGAATCGATACCCCCTCGAGGTTTGAGGCTCCCCAGGATTAGGAGTCTTGATCATATGTTGAAGCCTGTTAGATGCAAAAGCTCAAGTCAGGCATGAGAAATATGAAGGGCCAATATTCTCTCTAGTCTCCAATGTGGATATAGTTGCCTCGTGTATTTTTTATTTTTACCAAGACACGTGGTCAAAATTTTGTGTAATATTATTACATCTCATACCTACAGGCCACAAAGATGTGGCTGAGCTCAAAACATAATCTTGTGCTGGGCTTGTGTTGTACCGAAGATTATTGCTTCAGGCGTTTTCGGTGAATAACCTGGTATTCAGGTCGCCAATAACATGGCATTGTCCATTAATAAAACATGTCATCTATTTATTTACTTATTCGATGTTTTCCATAACCAGCCCCTACCTATTTTTTACTCTTTCGCTAATCAGTTATTATCTGTCATCTCAAGTTATATCCAGCAAACTCTGTAATCTTGATTGCGTTTTCCCTCTACACAGGAGTCGTTTGAGGAGTTTCTTTCAGAACGTGATTCACGAATGCATATGGACATGCATGTCATTGCCAGCTGTGTGTGTGCGCGATGCAGAGAGGATACGAGTGCATGTGGACGAATGTAGCGTGAGACACGACCCGGCCGGATATGAAATCTGAACGAGGGACCACCTTTGCTAAAAAATCGCTGAAATTCACATTGAAGACCACACACAGGTGTTCTAAAATATAGCTGAAATTCATCGTCATCGAGATGGTTCGTGGAACACGTCGGAGAGCGCTATTTCGAGAGCCACGTATGACGTATGAGAGCTTCTTATGTCGGGATATGTAGAACAAGTATCCAACAACCTATGCGTTTGGACATCTATAAATAGCCTTTCCCTCCATCTCCATGCCATCAAACAAAGACACATTTACAAAAACACGCACAATCCTACCTATAGCCACAATGGCGCCTCAGCCTTTCACCCTAGCCACCACCACCACGCCTGCTGATGCTAAGCCCAACCCATCCTATTTTCAGTCTGCTCCGGTTAGCCAAGATACAATCCAGCAAAAGGAGGTTTTTCTCCACTTGTATGCCTACCAGCACCTCCAGGGAAAACCAAATGGTAACCAGAAAGTCGTAGTGGATCCAAAGCTCCCCGCATGCTTTGGTACCCTTGCTGCTAATGACTGGACCATATACGATGGCCCGGCTGATGGCCCCGGTGCCAAAATAGTTGCGCGTGCTCAAGGTTTTCATATTGGGGCTGAGATGGCCAAAGAAAACTGGTTCATCTGTTTCAACATGGTTTTCGTCGACGAAAGGTTTGACTTCTTTGCATCAAGTGGACCGAATTTGAAAAATTAGCCGTCTTGACCTTTTAGTTAAATTTGTGTCTTCTCTATATGCTCGGAATAGGTTTATCGGGTCCAGTTTCAAGGTCATAGGGGATTTCCAAGCGGCCGAAGGTGAATGGGCAATTGTTGGTGGGACCGGAGAGTTTGCATACTCACAAGGTGTCATCACCTACAAGAAGACCCAGTTGGCATCAGGAAATGTTAGGGAGCTTCATGTTCGTGCCTTGTGCCTCTCCTTCTCAAAACCACCGGTGAGTTTCTAGAGATATATATGACCTTGCTCACTTTTAATCTAGTTTTCTAGCTTGCTTATTGCAAACACAAATCTAGCTCATACTGTGCAAATGACTGTGATTTGCATAGCAGGAAACACATTGCCTGAACTCAAAAATACCTCAACAGATTTCTATCACCAAGATTGGCCCATGGGGTAAAATAAGTGGGGAATTCCTTGATGTCCCAGCGAAGCCGCATCGCCTAGAAAGCGTGACGATTCGTCATGGTGTTGTCATTGACTCGCTTGCATTTTCCATTGTCGATGAAGCTGGTGAAAAGCATACGATTGGTCCATGGGGTGGCCCGCGTGGGGATAACAAGGACATGGTGATTGCTTATCCTTTAATCATCATTTTGCATATTTTTACACCTGCACTTGCTATCCCAATTAATTCCGCAAATTATTTGCTGATTTGTTTTTTCCCTTATGCAGATCGAGCTTGCTCCTTCAGAGATCGTGAAAGAAGTCTCTGGGACAATTGGTGAGTTTGAAGAAGACGTTGTAGTAACATCACTCAACATTGTCACCAATGTCAGCACCTACGGGCTTTTTGGAGAACAGTCCGGCAAAAGTTTCAATGTTCCAGTGCAGGACAATAATAGCATTGTGGGTTTCTTCGCACGAGCTGGGAAATATGTGGAGGCACTTGGGGTTTATGTGTGCCCTCCTCTTTCAAACTAGTATTCGAGTGTTTCCTACTCTGGAGAATGCCTTATGTTTCCATGCCGCAACTGTAAGGGAGACACTTCCATAAACAATAAGGGAGACACATGTACGTTTCCCATTTATGGTGTAATTTATTTTCCTTTTCTTTAATATTGTGCCCTTGAGGTTATCGCCTTGTTTATGTACTCAAGATATGCAAAAATAAGAATGTACCTTTATTTTGGTGAGTATTGTCAGACTTGTTTGTTTGTTTTTGCAAAAAAGACATGCATTCTTTCGCATTCATACATGAAGAAAATACCCAGAATCGAAGCCCATGAAAAACGATGAAACAATCAAACATCACGGTTATGTTATCGCCAACGATGAAACAATCAAACATCACGGTTATGTTATCGTCATCGCTCTACGCGCTCAATTCTTCATCATCCTATAGGGGAGTGCTAGCTTGGCATATTCTGCAATTCATCCTCAATAATAACTTGGTTGCTGCCGAGTGCCGAGGCGCTGACAAGGGGTGTGCTAGCTGCTATGTCCGCACTGTTCAGGCGCCCGACGCCGAGATGTGCTCTACCGGTGCATATCCTTTCTCTGATGGTGCCGACCTCGCCTCCATGCGCATCACCTTGTCACGCACACGCACACGCCCACTTTTCAACAAACATGCGCTAATCTGAAAGTTGGATAACCCCGTTTCCTTCGAATGTACTCCCTCCGTTCGGAAATATAAGATGTTTTAGCTTTATGAAACGAATGTATCTAGACATCTTTTAATGTATAGGTTCGCTCGAATCTATACACTAAAAGATATCTAGATACATTTGCTTCACAAAGCTAAAACATCTTATATTTTTAAATGGAGAGAGTATTCGATATTTGCTTCATGAAACATGTCCGAGAGCGCTAATTCGAGAGCCACTTAGGGCATGTACATCGCGAGCGCTTAAGAGAGGCGCTAGGATCTTAATCCTGTCCGTTACACTTAATTCCCCGTCAATCCTGGGAATTTGGCTAGCGTCGCTGCCAAAACTTGCGTCGGGCGCTTCACTTCTTTCCCGTTCAAAACGATCCCAATCTCCCCTATTTTAGCGCCGGAGATTAGCGTTTTCCATTGGAGAACATGGCGCTTAGCTGCTTTGGTTAGAATAATTATTATTTTTAGATCACTTAAGCGCCCAAATAAGAGCCCAGCATTGTACATGCCCTTATGAGCCTCTTATGTTGGGACATGTAGAACAAGAGCTATATGCACCGGTGGTACTACAACTTGTAAGGAAGTTCAAAAAAGGGGGGCCGTGGTACCTTAACTTGCTGATCGGGGTGGTTTTAGAGCCGTAGTGCCAACACGTGTCTGCCACGGTGCCAATTGACACACACATGTGTCTGTACAACTTGCAGAAAACTCCCTATGTAAATTGAAGGTCACATTGTTAGTTGATTCGATTGGTAGCGGGTACCGGGTATCGATTCTCAAATCAGGAACCTACGCTCTAGGCGGCGACGGTGAGCGGCGAAATAGATGATGTGGGCGCCGGAGGTAGCGGCGCCGACGATTCAGTGCTTAGATGGGCAGTACCGTGATGGGTTTGATTCGAAGCTTCGATGGCCAATCGTGAGCTCACAGGAGGTGTGGGCGGCGGAGGTAGCGGCGCCGCCGCCGACGACGGCTGGGCGAAGGTGACCGGCTACGGCCACGGCAACGGCTGAGCATGATCTTGCTCTGCTTCGTTCGTCACAGGTAGTTGGCTTTGACAATCGCTTCTAACGTGCTCTGCTTCGTTCGTTAGAGCAAAGCTCTGTTTGTCAGGCTCGGGTGCTCTGTTCGTCAGGCTTGGGCACTGAATGTTTCTTCTGGATTTTTTTCTTTCTTTAAGAAAATCTAAAGCAAGTTGAGAAGTACCAGTACAAGTATAAGAACCCAGGCGGTAACTAGAAGAAATAGTACTGAATCACCAGAAGACAATGTGAGGCTTGTGAAGAAGATTCGTGAACTGCAAAGTAAAGACATAGCAGAAAAAGTTTAAGAAAAATCGTAGGGAAGAAATGAGAAGAAGAGATAGGAAGGACAAGACATTTCTATGTGTAGCGCACTGTTGTAATGTATGCATGTTCATCAGGGGATATGTTCAGGCCAATTGTAATGTACTGTTGCTTGCACAAGTAAATAAAATTTGAGTAGTGTTTCAGCTTAATTTGGAGTAATATTGAGTGTACTTTTGCAGAGGAATATTGAGACAAATTTCACTGTTGTAGCTATATTTTATTGACTAAATGCATGAAAGTTTGGCATTCAAATAACTGAATTTACACATAAAAAATAGCAACTGAGTTTTACAGAAAATGGAGTGTATTGCTGCAGCAAAATTCAAATAAGAGCAATAGAGTTGTACATAAACTTGAGTATACTTATGCAACAAAATTCAAATAAGAACAAGAAAGAGCAATTAAAATGTGAAGAATTAACTGAGTAAATTTTATACACTGTGTACAATCCATACCTTCTGCTTGTCACTCATTATAGTCCATGGGGAGGTGTTTGTGATGTTCAAATTATCTTTCAAATTCGAGAGAAACCACTCCCATGAGCTTGTACGTTCCACTTCAACTAAATCGAAAGCTTGCCTTGCCTCCTGAACATCACTTCAATTAAAAATCCACCATACCTACTGTCTTCCACATTCATACAGGAAGAAAATACCCAGACCCGAAGCCCATGAAAAACGATGAAACAATCAAACACCACGGTTATGTTATCATCGCTCTACGCGCTTAATTCTTCATCATCCTATAGGGGAGTGCTAGCTTGGCATATTCTGCAATTCATCTTCAATAATAACTTGGTTGATCGATATTTTCATTTTCTTACGCAAGCCAGTTCTAGGCTTTGTGGTTTGTTTCTGCTTCGTTGTGTTCTGTATATTGTTCCTACTTCATCATGGATGGTTGTTGTATGCTTGTAAATTAGATATAGTAGGTAATAATAATAACAACAACTATAATGTGTCTGGCATTATATTGTCAGGATCGGTACGTAGCACCTGAGAGCTGCCATGCAGTACATGAATCACAATATATCCGTGATGTTGGGGGCATCGTCTCAGAGTCAACTTTGCTTGGAGACAGGTGAAGGAGGGATTGTGGCCGAGGTTGCTAGCCAGGGACGCTGCGACAGTTTGACAACGATGATGCGGTAAGTGGAGTTTGGGTCGAGGCTCGGGCTTGGTTAGTCGTTCTCTAGCGTGTTTAATGAGTTCTTTTATGCTTCGCTGTGTTGTTGTGAAATCGGAGCTGCGGTGGAGTATGTCCGTGCGGCAATGATGATGGGCAATTGGTGGAAGGCGGAGGACTTGGTCGGCGGCAAGCCTAGCATATTTCTCTTCTGAAGCTCGTCATTAAAGTCAGAGCTGTCTTTCGTTGGCGTGTGTGACCGATTATTGGCACGTGGCCAGGACGGTCGGTGGATGTGCCCAATGTGATCGTGTTCTATGACGACATTGATGCATTTGTATGGCTTTTGGCCGGTTTCCTAATAATAAATCGGTCAATTTTCTTCTTCTTTTTTAAATAAAATAAAGTAATGTTGCCATTTTGTTCAAAAATACATCTGTGCTATCGTAGAAGTTGGTAGCAACCCGTGGCTAACGGCGATTGCCTTGACGTGCTGAAGAAGAAGACAAGGTGAGAATTCAGTTTTCCAGCACACACACACACACACACCGGCGGCCGTCCGTCGCTGCGCGCCCTCGCCTAATCGAATCGATCGAGTTGTGGTCGTGCTTTGGTGCTGCGTCGCTCTAGCTCCTGCTGCTGCTGCAGCATGCCGTGATGAAACCAACATCGCTTCAGCAGACACCAGCGCGCTGCCGAGTGCCGAGGCGCTGAGTAGCTGCTATGTCCGCACTGTTCATGCGCTAGGGAGGGTGTCGCCTCAACGGTCCTTTCTCTGATGGTTCCGACCTTTTTAAAGGGAAGGCCTCTTTGCCCGACTTTAAATTAATAAAGCCAACATGGCAATGGTTCATACAACATCCAACCACACACACAAACTATCATGGAAAGGTCCCAGATAAGACACCCCAACACCCCTGAGTTGAGAGACAACAATACACAAGATAGCCGAGAAATACAGAGTAAGGCAAAATAGATGTAGAATGGAAATGAAGCTCGTCGCTTGTCCCAGGGTCTCAGATGGCTAGTCTTGTGTGTAGCCTCTTGACTGCCTCTCTTGCTGCATCCAGAAGGCCTCTATCCTGCCACCTCAACAAGACCCGCCATCACTGCATAAACATCATCATATGGAGCATAACATCAGCAGGCTTGTTAATCACTCTACCCTCAAAGACTAGTTTATTGCGGACGGTCCAAAGTGGCCAACATTGGGCCGCGAAGGTAAACCACACTACACGCCGCAATTGGCCAGACAGGCCTTGGCAAATGGCTATGAAATCACCTACCCCTGCAGGATTCCAAGCGGTGCCCAGTAGCTCTCTAACACATGCCCATATGAACTTAGCAAGCGGGCAAACAAAGAAGATGTGGTCGCAGCTCTCAAGCTCGCCACAAAGCAAACAGGCACCATTCGAGGGGCCCATCCTCTTGGCCACCTGTTCACTGCACGGGAGGTGGCTTTTGATGAGCTGCCAAAGGAAAATCCGCACTCTTGGCGGCACCTTAGTGCGCCAAATCTCATCAAAGTGGGAGACCACCGCTCCCTGCGACAGTCGACCATAAATCGAACTCGTGGTGAACCGGCCAGAAGGGTCAAGGATCCAGGACACCCTGTCCTCCGAAGTCAAAAAATGGACCCTGTCTAGCTCTCTGGTGAGATTGTCCCATTCCACCACCTTTGGTATACCAAAAGTCCTCCAGAAGGTGAGTCCCCATTCCACCCCATGGAATGCGTCCCTCACCGTAAGATGAGGGAACTCGGAGCACTCAAAAAGACGTGGAAAACAGTCCTTGAGAGGGGCGCTCCCCAGCCACCAATCAAACCAAAAGTAGGTCTTTCCCCCATTCTCCACGTGGTGCTTGGCACCCAGCTTGAAATACCACTTAATCATCTGCAGCGCAGACCAAAACTGAGACCCCTTAGTAGGGATTTCCGCCGCAAAGATATCCCTATCCCTGAGGTATTTGGCTTTGATGAGGTCTACCCATAGACCCTCCGCCCCTGATACAGTTTCCAGATCCATTTCAACATGAGTGCGATGTTCATCAGCCGAGTATTAAGGATCCCCAGACCCCCAACCATGTGGTATTTCCACTTGTCGCCGACTCCTTCCCAGAAGAATCTCACGTGCACTCGGTCCATGTCCGCATGGGTAGCTGCTGTGGCGGTGTGTGATAGTATAA
Source organism: Dactylis glomerata (assembly GCA_007115705.1). Taxonomy (NCBI): domain Eukaryota; kingdom Viridiplantae; phylum Streptophyta; class Magnoliopsida; order Poales; family Poaceae; genus Dactylis; species Dactylis glomerata. The sequence goes on along the minus strand of QXEO01000204.1, from coordinate 2,103,814 downwards.
ATCACCGTCCAGTTGGGAACCCCAAGAGGAAGGTTTGATGAGTACAGCAGTGAGTTTTCCCTCAGTAAGAAACCAAGGTTTGTCAGTCCAGGAAAAAGCTAAACTCAAGAAGGTGATGCTTGCTAGCTTCGCGACAGCTCCGGACAATTTATAAGATGCCTCGTCCAGTGCTTTGCTTTGCCAGCTGCAATACGGAACCTGCACACAACACAACCAAATACTTTGCTCCCAACTTACGATGAGGTTGTCAATCTCACCGGTTTGTTGTAAACAAAGGGTATGAGCGTATCGAGTGGAAAGCAATAGTAGTATGCAAGTAAAGTAAATAGTGCGAGTAAAGTAAACAGGTGATAGCAATATAAAGGAAATAGGACCGGGGTCCACAGTTCACTAGTGGTGTCTCTCCATAAGATAAAATAACACATGCTGGGTAAACAAATTACAGTTGGGCAATTGATAGAATAAAGACAATGTGCATATGTCGAGAGGATCACTATGAGATTTACTCTGGGCATTACAACAAAATACATAGACCGCCATCCAACTGCATCTATGACTAATAATCCACCCACGGGGATATCGTCCGAACACCTCATGAGTATTAAGTTGCGAACAACAGATAACTGCATTAAGCAAAGTGTGTAATGTAAACAAAGCATATGCCCTTGGACGTATGAATGTTGTTTTCTCCCTAGTGGCAACAACAACACATCTACAACCTTAGAGGTTTCTGTCACTCCCCCAGATTAAATAGAGGCATGAACCCAACTATCGAGCATAAATACCCCCTCTTAGAGTTACTAGTATCTACTCGGCCAAGATAGCTACTAACAACGGAGAGCATGCAAGATCATAAACAACATAGAGATAACATAAGATAATATTCAGCACATCAACTCAATCATAACACCAATATTCATCGGATCCCAACAAACACAACATGTAGAATTACATAACGGTGATCTCGATCATGTAAGGCAGCTCACGAGATCTAAACATGAAGCACATGGTGGAGAAGACAACCATCTAGCTACTGCTATGGACCCATAGTATAAGGTAGACTACTCACTCATCGCGCCGGAGGCAAGCATGGCGGTGAAGAAGACCTCTGATGGCGATTCCCCTCTCCGGCAGGGTGCCGGGAAGAGCTTCTGGACCCTCCCGATCTCAGGTCGACGACGACGGTGGATCACGATGTGTTTCTGGAAAATTGATCGGCTACTTAGGTTTTTCCCATCGGGGGGTCTTTATAGGCGAAGGGGCGGCATCAGAAGTGGACCGAGGTGGCCTCACACATAGGGGGCGCGGCCAGGGCCTGGGCCGCGCTGCCCTATTGTGTGAGCGGCCTATGGCCCCTCTCTGTCTCCTCGTCGGTTCTCTGGAAGCTTCGGTAAATTTCTGGATGTTTGCCTTTTGTTTCGTCCAATTCTGAGAATATTTCCTGTGTAACTTTTCTGAAACACAAAAACAGCTGAAAATAGGGAACTGGCACTGTGGCAACTCGTTAATAGATTAGTTCCAGAAAATGCACAAAAATGCCACAAAGTGTAACGAAACACTAAGCAAATGGTGTAAAAACAATCATGGAGCATCAAAAATTATAAATACATTTGAGACGTATCAGCATCCCCAAGCTTAACTCCTGCTCATCCTCGAGTAGGTAAGTGATAACAAAAGAAATAATTTTTGAGGTGACATGCACCTACACAATCTTGATCATCTATGTAAGCGTTGTGCGCTGGGATCAAAAGAACTTAAAACATGGGCATGAAAGATATAATCTTGATAGAAGAAACTTAGCAACCATGTTATAACATGAAAAAGAACACAAATGAAAGATCATGAAAATGAAATAATGAAAGTCAAACGTGTGTTCAAATCATATAGAAAAACATACAAATGGTTTTCAGCTTGTCCTTCATGAGAGAGCAAAACATAAATGCATAGGACACCTTCAAGTTTAAGAGGGCGACTAGATACAAATAATTTAAGAACAAGTAAAACCAAAATCATGAATCAATCAATGAAAACTTTAGGACAATGCACATTATACTCAGAATGACAACTATGCTCTCTTAGACGGTGCATAAAGGTAGAAGGTGGTGACTCAACATAAAAGTAAAAGAAAGGCCCTTCGCGGAGGGAAGCAGTGATTGCAAGTTTTATAAACCTCCAAAAATTATGGTACTTACTAGCTTTGAGCTCTCATTGCCCCCATCATAGGCATCTTGAATGGTTAAGGTTAATGCGAGTACAATTATGAAGCATATGCTTGACAAATCATAAGTTGAAAACCTTATGTCCCGTGAAGTACGAATACCCAAACCTCATGCTACTCGACTTAGAGTCCCAAGCAAGCTCTTGTCATTGTAAATATATGTGTATCATTGAGAACCGCCAATGGGGTACCTCCGTGCCCGATGACATGGAACAAGCCCACATCAAAATAACAGGACAAACAGACAATGAACACCTTGGCACCTCTTTTATTTACCATTGGTATAGCTTTTTATTGTGAGATGCGTCGTCGAATGTTCACTATGGGCATGCTGTAAATTTCTACCATGAATTATGCATGGCTTAGATTAGCGGCCCAGGCGTTTCCCTAACACATATAAAAACTCCATGATCCCACAAGATTCCCAACTTATTTCACATTGCGAGTATCCATAAACAAAAGATCACGATATCAACTCAAATGAAAGATAGTGCAATGTTGAAAGCTTGCCCCATGACGGCATGGCTGGGCTAATTTCCAACTTACAACTTGCAAGCATAACAACTCAACATAAGAGAGCCACACTGTCAAATTTTTAAGAACGAGAAAAGTAAAGTGCCATCAGGTTCGTGAGAGCTTTACTGACCAATTTTCGCATAACACCAAAAAGAGTTTAATTTGAAGGATAGGTAAAAGCAAGTCCAATGTACTTTGGAATAGCAAATTGCTAATAGGTATGTATGGTGGACACATTGGAACAACTTGGTTTTTAGGAGTTGGATGCACGAGTAGAGCTCATACTCAGTACAAAACGAGAGCTAGCAAAAGACTGGGAGCGACCAACTAAGAGAGCAATAACGGCCATAATCATGCAAAGCGGCATTAAAAGAAGCATAAGATGGCATCAAAAGTCAAAAAATAAATAATCATAGAGGCAATGGCGACTTTGTATGAGTCTAACATGTGTGAGCATGCACCAAGTCAACCCAAATAAAGCATCAAAGGAGAAAACCAAAATAATGCTTCCAAATAATTAAAACAACGCATGATTTTTTCAAAGGCTCATTAAGCAATCTCATTCATTTCAGACAAGTCATGCTACAGCAAAACCACTAAGCATACTATCAAAAATAAATCAAGCATGACATGCAAAAGCCTAGGTCGCAGTCTACACAAGCTCATTTTTGTACCACTTTTTGCATAATTTTTTTCTCTTTTCCAACACCATTCGAACCTTTTTAAAACAACTCTTTTGATGAAATCCAACATGGACCAGAGGTCATAATACACCTTGATATAAAGATATAACAAGATCTGAACAAAAATCAAGGCAAAAAACAAAAGCTAAACGCAGTAGCAGGAAAAGAGAACACTCGTTGAACGATAAGAGTGAAAAACGGAGTGTTCTTGGCAAATGAAAAGCAAGTAATCTTCTCCAAAGGAAATTTGTTGGGGTCCAACCATTTATTGCAGCAAACAAAACTAAACAAAACTGAAAACTAAAACAACTGATGCTCCAAGAAAAACACATAATGCATGAAGCAATAAAAATATGGTGTGTTGAAAGGTGACCTGATTTTTGCCGATGAAGAAGGGGTGCCTCGGGGGCATCCCCAAGCTTTGACACTTGTACCTCTTGGATATTTCTTGGGGTGCATGGGCATCCCCAAGATTGAGCTTTTGTCCATTCTTCAACTCATCTCATCATTCTCCAATCCCTACACTTGAAAACTTCCTTCATACAAAACTAAACACAGTTCTATTAGCAACATTAGTGTAAGCATAACAATGAATCAACCCCTTTTTGCTTCAGGTTTCAACTCAAAACCACCACATATAAAGCATATACTATTGTAGCAACTTCCCCAAAAGTTCCGTGATCAAAAGAACTCAAAAAGAAAGCGATCAAGTGGCAAACACAAATAATGGCAGAAATTTGTCAAAACAGAATAGCTGACAAAGGTCGAATTTTTAGAGGGTTTTCTGTTGCTCAAATCAAAAAGTGTATAACTAATGAAAGTTTGGATATAACCTGGGGCACATGCACAAGAAATCGCAGGTCCAAAAGATATACTGATAAATTTCACGAATTTTTACGGTGCAGCACCGAAAACTGTTTCAGGACAGCAACATCCCCAAATCTTACCTCACTCAAATTAGAGGCTTCTCTTGGCACAACAACGAAACAAAAAGGATAAGGAGAGGTCATTACAGTAGTAATAACTTCCAAGACTCAAATAAAATAAAAAGAACTGAAAGTAAAAATATTGGGTTATCTCCCAAGAGTGCTTTTATTTAACGCCTTTGAGCTAGGCGCAGAAAGTGCAAATCAAGTAACATCAAGTGATGAAGCATCAAGCTCATAATTTGCTCTAAGAATAGAGTCAAAAAGTAATTTTTTCCTCTTCCTAGGGAAGTGTTCCATACCTTTCTTGAGTGAGAATTGATATTTGATGGTGCCTTCCCTCATATCAATGATGGCACCTACAGTTCGAAGAAAAGGTCTTCCCAAAATAATAGGACGTGAAGCATTGCATTCAACATCCATAACAAGAAAATCAACGGGAACAAGTTTATTGTTAACCATAATAAGAACATAATTAATCCTTCCCAAAGGTTTCTTCTTAGCAACATCAACAATAGGAACATCATAATAACACTTTTCAAGAGACGGTAAATCAAGCATGTCATAAATTTTTCTAGGCATGATAGAAATACTAGCATCTAGATCATATAAAGCATGGCAATCAAAACCATTAACATTCATATCAATGATGGGTTTCCAACCATCTTCTAACTTCTTGGGAATAGAAGCTTTTTGCTTCAACTTTTCATCCCTAATTTTCATGAGAGCATTGGTAATATGCTTAGTAAAAGCAACATTTATAGGACTGGCATTAGGAGTCAAAGCAAGCTTTTGTAAGAACAAAATAATTTTAGATATATTGCAGCCATCAACATTAAAATCATTAAAAGAAATAGAGCTATCATCTCCTACACTCCGAAAATTTTTAGCACTCTTTTGTGAAAAAGTTTTAGCAGTTTTTGGCTTTTTAACACAAGGAGTGGGAGTTTTCTCTACACCAATCAAAGTAAGAGGATTGCTAGCATTTGGAAAAACATCATTAGAGGTAGTAATGGTACATACCTTCATCTTTCTATCCATCTCATCTTCTCTTTCCCACCTGGCATGCAATTCTGCTAGCATCCTAATATTTTCATCAATTCTAACTTGGATAGCATTAGCAGTGGAAAAAGGATTGTTCTCCTTCACATCATTAGGCAACACTTTTAATTTTAGAAGTTCAACATCATGAGCAAGGCTATCAACTTTAGAACCAAGAATATCAATTTTGCCTAACTTTTCCTCAACAGACTTGCTAAAAGCATTTTGCTTACCGATGAGGTCCTTGAGCATTATCTCAAGCTCAGAGGGCGCGGCCCTAGTATTGTTGGAGGAATTACCATAAGAGTTACCATAACCATTACCATTGGTAGAAGGATACGGCCTATAATTGTTACTAGCAAAATTGTTCCTATAAGCATTCTTGTTAAAATTATTATTTCTAATGAAGTTTACATCAACATGCTCTTCTTGAGCAACCAAAGAGGCTAAAGGAACATTATTAGGATCAACATGAGTCCTATCATTAGAAAGCATAAGCAGAATAGTATCAATCTTATCACTCAAGGAAGAGGTTTCCTCAACAGAATTTACCTTCTTACCTTGTGGAGCTCTCTCGGTGTGCCATTCAGAATAATTTACCATCATATTGTCGAGAAGCTTTGTTGTGGCGCCCAAGGTAAGGGACATAAAAGTGCCTCCAGCAGCTGAATCTAATAGGTTCCTTGAAGAAAAATTCAATCCTGCATAAAAAGTTTGGACAATCATCCAAGTAGTTAGTCCATGAGTGGGGCAATTCTTTATCATAGATTTCATTCTTTCCCAAGCCTGAGCAACATGTTCATTATCAAACTGGCTAAACTTCATAATATTGCTATGCAAAGCTATAATCTTAGCAGGAGGACAGTATCTTCCAATAAATGCATCCTTACACTTAGCCCATGAATCAATACTATTTTTAGGCAAAGACAGCAACCAATCCTTAGCTTTTCCTCTCAAAGAAAAAGGAAACAACTTAAGTTTAATAATATCACTCTCTACATCCTTATATTTCTGCATCTCACATAGCTCAACAAAATTGTTGAGATGAGCTGTAGCATTATCAGTACTAGCTCCAGAAAATTGCTCTTTCATAACAAGGTTCAACAAAGCAGGCTTAATCTCATAAAAATCAGCAGCAGGAGCAGGTGGCGCAATAGGAGTGCAGATAAAATCACTATTATTAGTGCTAGTAAAATCACACAACTTGGTGTTCTCATGAGTACCCATTCTAGCAAAGCTAAATGCAGACAAGTAAAAACAACTATAAGAAAACTAATTTTTTTGTATTTTTGATAGAACGATGCAAGTAAAAATAAAGTAAAGCAAAACTTAAAACAAAGTAAAGGATGTGCGTGCGAAACTCCCCTTGCAGAAGTCTTCTTTTTCCCCGGCAACGGCGCCAGAAAAATCTTTGCTGTGGCGGTGTGTGATAGTGTAAATCACCGTCCAGTTGGGAACCCCAAGAGGAAGGTTTGATGAGTATAGTAGCGAGTTTTCCATCAGTAAGAAACCAAGGTTTGTCAGTCCAGGAAAAAGCTAAACTCAAGAAGGTGATGCTTGCTAGCTTCGCGACAGCTCCGGACAAATTATAAGGCGCCTCGTCCAGTGCTTTGCTTTGCCAGCTGCAACGCAGAACCTGCACAGAACACAACCAAATACTTTGCTCCCAACTTACGATGAGGTTGTCAATCTCACCGGTTTGCTGTAAACAAAGGGTATGAGCGTATCGAGTGGAAAGCAATAGTAGTATGCAAGTAAAGTAAATAGTGCGAGTAAAGTAACAGGTGATAGCAATATAAAGGAAATAGGACCGGGGTCCATAGTTCACTAGTGGTGTCTCTCCATAAGATAAAATAACACATGCTGGGTAAACAAATTACAGTTGGACAATTGATAGAATAAAGACAACGTGCATATGTCGAGAGGATCACTATGAGATTTACTCTGGGCATTACAACAAAATACATAGACCGCCATCCAACTGCATCTATGACTAATAATCCACCCACGGGGATATCGTCCGAACACCCCATGAGTATTAAGTTGTGAACAACAGATAACTGCATTAAGCAAAGTGTGTAATGTAAACAAAGCATATGCCCTTGGACATATGAATGTTGTTTTCTCCCTAGTGGCAACAACACATCTACAACCTTAGAGGTTTCTGTCACTCCCCCAGATTAAATAGAGGCATGAACCCAACTATCGAGCATAAATACCCCCTCTTGGAGTTACTAGTATCTACTCGGCCAAGATAGCTACTAACAATGGAGAGCATGCAAGATCATAAACAACATAGAGATAACATAAGATAATATTCAGCACATCAACTCAATCATAACACCAATATTCATCGGATCCCAACAAACACAACATGTAGAATTAAATAACGGTGATCTCGATCGTGTAAGGCAGCTCACGAGATCTAAACATGAAGCACATGATGGAGAAGACAACCATCTAGCTACTGCTATGGACCCATTGTCCAAGGCAGACTACTCACTCATCACGCCGGAGGCAAGCATGGCGATGAAGAAGACATCCGGTGGCAATTCCGCTCTCCGGCAGGGTGCCGGGAAGAGCTTCTGGACCCTCCCGATCTCGTGTCGATGACGATGGCGGATCGCGATGTGTTTCTAGAAAATTGATCGGGTACTTAGGTTTTTCTCGTTGGGGGGTCTTTATAGGCGAAGGGGCGGCGTCAGAAGTGGACCGAGGCGGCCTCACACATAGGGGGCGGGGCCAGGGCCTGGGCTGCACCGCCCTGTTGTGTGAGCGGCCTGTGGCCCTTCTCCATCTCCTCGTCGGTTCTCTGGAAGCTTCGGTGAATTTCTGGATGTTTGGGTTTTATTTCGTCCAATTCCGAGAATATTTCCTGTGTAACTTTTCTGAAACACAAAAACAGCAGAAAACAGGGAACTGGCACTGTGGCAACTTGTTAATAGGTTAGTTCCGGAAAATGCACAAAAATGCCACGAAGTGTAACGAAACACTAAGCAAATGGTGTAAAAACAAGCATGAAGCATCAAAAATTATAGATACGTTTGAGACGTATCAGTAGCATCATAGAGCATGTAAAGGCTCATAGCGAACATGGGTAAGCTTGATAGGCAGGAGTTGCTTAATTCCAGCCTACCCGTGGATGCAAGGAACATGCCTTGCCATGGTTCAACCCTATGACCCACCTTTCCCGAGAGGAATTTCTAATCCGAGACGCGCAGTCTCTTATTGCTCACTGGGAGACCCATGTACGTGATCGGGAAGTCAACTAGCTTGCAGTTCAGCAGTCGACCAATCCCGACCCTCTCCGCAGCAGGCTTCCCCACAACCACCAGCTCACTCTTAGAGAGGTTAATCTTAAGCCCCGACATGTCCTCAAAGCATAGCTTGATAAGCTTGAGGTTCAAGATTCCCTCATCGCTCGGATCCAACAGGATCATCGTGTCGTCGGCATACTGCAAATGCGTGATCCTGCCCGGAATTAGGTGGTCCACAACTCCCTTGATGTGGCCAGCCTCCCTTGCCCTCGAGATCATGGCAGCGAGCGCGTCAACTATGAAGTCAAAGAGAATTGGCGAAACCGGATCCCCTTGCTGCACCCCCCGGGCGTTGCGGAAGAACGGCCCAATCTCATCGTTCACGTTAATCGCAGTTTGTCCCTCGGAAACAAGCTGCATGAGATGATGCACAACTACTGCCGAGAAACCCTTCCGCTTGAGCACCTCCCTAAGGAAGTCCCAATTCACTCGATCATAAGCTTTCTCGAAATCAAGCTTTAGAAATAAGCCCCCGAGCTTCTTCTTTTTGAGTTCATGTGCTATCTCATGTAGGGCCAGCATTCCCTCGTGCAAGGCCTTACCCTTAATAAAGGCCGTCTGGCTGCGGTCGATCATCCTATTCGCTATCGGAGCTAGTCTAATCGCATACGCCTTATCAATGAATTTGAAAATAATGTTGATGAGTGTTATAGGGCGAAACTGTCTAATGTTGCCGGCTCCTTGGACCTTAAGGATGAGTGTCAAGATCCCGAAATTAAGACAGGAGATGTCCACCCTCCCCAGGGCGAAGTCATTTAGCAGCCCTAGGATAGGCCCCCTGAGGATTCCCCATAATCTCTTGAAGAAGGCCACGGGCAGCCCATCCAGCCCTCGGGCCGAATCCACCTTCATACTAGCGAGCACCTCATCGAGCTCCTCCCTAGTGAAAGATAGTTCCAGGGCTTCATTCTCCTCCCCGGAGATGTGACAGTGGGTCGAGCAAAGGTTATCGGCAAGGAAGAAGGCCCTTTCCCCTCCCGCCGTTCCCATGAGCTCTCTATAAAAATCATATACATGTTCCATGATCAATTTCTAATTTGAAACCTCCCCTGAGGGTGTGATGAGGCGGGGAATCCAACATTTATGCCGACAGCCATTAGCAATGGCATGGAAGTATGCAGTGCAAGAATCCCCCTTTAGCAGCCATCGGACCTTGCTGCACTGCAACCAGTATTCCTCCTCCATCTTATCGAACATAAAAAATCGGATCTTCTAGGTGGTATCGGAGGGCCCATCCCTCCTCATCCAGGTCTGACAAGTCTTCCCTATGGTCTAGCTCAGCCACCCTCGCCATGAGGTTAGCGCGGAAGGCTCTCTTTTCCTTCCCGAGATTAGCTCCCCATCCCTTGAGGAAATGCCTGGACAGCCTGGTGTTGGTGCGTAGTCTTGACTACCAGTTGGGAACCCCAAGAGGAAGGTATGATGAGCACAATAGTAAGGTTTCCCTCAGTAAGAAACCAAGGTTTAATCGACCAGTAGGAGAAAGAAATCACTTTTGAAGGTTGATGCTAACTGGCTTTTGGCAGGGCGCACTACCGACGCCAGCATCAACATGGAACCTGCGCACAACACAACCAAGATACTTTGCCCCAACTTGCAGTGAGGTTGTCAATCTCACTGGTTTGCTAAAAACAAAGTATTAAACGTATCATGTGGAAAATGATATTTGTTTGCAGTAAGTAAATAAATAATTCTTGCAGAAAGTAAACGGTGCTTGCAGTAGATGGTAATATAAATGTAAAAGAATGGACTGGGGTCCACAGTTCACTAGAGGTGTCTCTCCATCAAGATAAATAACATGTTGGGTAAACAAATTACAGTTGGGCAATTGACAGAATAAAGAATGCATAGTAATGCATGTACATGTCATGAAGATCACTATGAGATTCACTTGGGCATTACAACATAATACATAGATCGTAATCCAACTGCATCTATGACTAATAATCCACTCGCAGGATATCATCCGAACAACCCTTGGGTATTAAGTTGCAAGCAACAGATTATCGCCTTAAGCAAAGTGTGAAATGTAAACAATACAAATGTCCTTGAACAAAAGATTGTTGTTTTCTCCCTAGTAGCAACATCACATCTACAACCTTAGAAGTTATTGTCACTCTCCCAGATTACTAGAGGCATGAACCCACTATCGAGCATAAATACTCCATCTTGGAGTCACTAGTATCTACTTGGCCAAGATATCTACTAGCAACTGAGAGCATGCAAGATCATAAATAACATAGACATGATAAATCAACAATCAACTTGACATAGTACTCAATATTCATCGGATCCCAACAAACACAACATGTATAATTACATAACGATGATCTTGATCATGATAGGCAGCTCACAAGATCTAGACATGAAGCACACGGAGGAGAAGACAACCATCTAGCTACTGCTATGGACCCATAGTCGAAGGTAGACTACTCAGACATCACTCTGGAGGCTGGCATGGTGATGAAGAAGGCCTCCGGTGATGATTCCCCTCTCCGGCAGGGTGCCGAGAAGAGCTTCTGGACCCTCCCAATCTCGGCATGACGATAAAGGTGGCTTGCAGTATGTTTTGTTGGAAAATGTTTGTCCCCTTAGGGTTTTCCCGTCGAAGGGAATTTATAGGCGGAAGGGCGATGTCAGGGGGTGGACCAGGGGTCCACACCACCTAGTGGCATGGCCAGGGGGTGGCCCGCGCCACCCTATGGTGCGTCTGCCCTCTGGTGACATATCAAGCATCCCCAAGCTTAACTCCTGCTCGTCCTCGAGTAGGTAAGTGATAACAAAACAATAATTTTTGAGGTGACATGCACCAACACAATCTTGATCAACTTAAGATAAAGCATTGCATGCTGAGATCAATGTACTCTAAACATGGGTATAAGAGATATAATTCTAACCATAGAACTTAGCAACCATGTTTCAACATGAAAAGTAACACAAACAAAAGATCATGAGTAATAGTGCATTGAAAGTCAATTGTTTGTTTCGATCATATAGAAAACATAGCAAAGTGGTATTCAGCTTGTCCCTCATGGAGTAGCAAAACATAAATGCATAGGACACCTTCAAAGTTCAAGAGTGTGACTAGATACAAATAATTTGAGAACAAGCAATACCATAATCATGAATCAATCAATAATAAATTTTGGGACCATGCACATTATACTCAGAATGACAACTCTGCTCTTTTAATTGGTGCATAAAGGTAGAAGATTGATGGCGTGTAGATGACCACCCAGTTGGGAACCCCAAGAGGAAGGTATGATGAGCACAGCAGCAAGTCTTCCCTCAGTATGAAACCAAGGTTTATCGAACTAGTAGGAGAAAGAACCAACTTCCGAAGGTTGATGCTTGCTAGCTTCACGATAGCTTGATACGTCTCAAACGTATCTATAATTTTTAATGCTCCATGCTTGTTCTTACACCATTTGCTTAGTGTTTTGTTACACTTTGTGGCATTTTTATGCATTTTCCGGAACTAACCCATTAACAAGATGCCACAGTGCCAGTTCCCTATTTTCTGCTGTTTTTGTGTTTCAGAAAAGTTACACAGGAAATATTCTCAGATTTGGACGAAACAAAAGCCGAACATCCAAATATTTAACGAAGCTTCCAGAAGACCGAAGAGGATATGGAGAGGGGCCAGGGGCCAGCCTCACCACCAGGGGGCGCAGCCCAGCCCCTGGCCGCACCGCCCTGTGGTGAGGGCCCCCTGGTCCATTTCTGACGCTGCCCCTTTGCCTATAAAGACCCCCCGACGGGAAAAATCTAAATACCCGATAAATTTTCTAGAAGCACATCGCGATCCACCGCCGTCGTCGACCCGAGATCGGGAGGGTCTAGAAGCTCTTCCCGGCACCCTACCGGAGAGGGGAATCGCCATCGGAGGACTTCTTCATCGCCATGCTTGCCTCCAGCGCGATGAGTGAGTAGTCTACCTTGGACTATGGGTCCATAGCAGTAGCTAGATGGTTGTCTTCTCCACCATGTGCTTTATGTTTAGATCTCGTGAGCTGCCTTACATGATCGAGATCACCTTTGTGTAATTCTACATGTTGTGTTTGTTGGGATCCGATGAATATTGGTGTTATGTTAAGTTGATGTGTGCTGAATATTATCTTATGTTATCTCTATGTTGTTTATGATCTTGCATGCTCTCCATTGTTAGTAGCTATCTTGGCCAAGTAGATACTAGTGACTCCAAGAGGGGGTATTTATGCTCGATAGTTGGGTTCATGCCTCTATTTAATCTGGGGGAGTGATAGAAACCTCTAAGGTTGTAGATGTGCTATTGCCACTAGGGAGAAAACAACATTCTTATGTCCAAGGACATTTGTTTTGTTTACATTATACACTTTGCTTAATGCAGTTATCTGTTGTTCGCAACTTACTACTCGTGGGGTATTCGAACGATATCCCCGTGGATGGATTATTAGTCATAGATGCAGTTGGATGGCGGTCTATGTATTTTGTTGTAATGCCCAGAGTAAATCTCATAGTGACCCTCGTGACATATGCACATTGTCTTTATTCTATCAATTGCCCAACTGTAATTTGTTTACCTAGCATGTTGTTATTTATTTTATAGAGAGACACCACTAGTGAACTGTGGACCCCAGTCCAATTTCCTTTACATTGTTACACAGTTTTACTTTTACTCGCACTGTTTACTTTCTCGCATACTACTACTGTTTTCCACTCGATACGCTCAATCCTTTGTTTACAGCAAATCGGTGTGATTGACAACCTCATCGTAAGTTGGGAGCAAAGTTCTTGGTTGTGTTGTGTGCAGGTTCCACATTGTTGCTGGTGCAAAGCAAAGCACTAGACGAGGCGCCTTATAAATTTTCTAGAGCTGTCGCGAAGCTAGCAGACATCACCTTCTGATGTATTAGCTTTTTCCTACTGGTTCGATAAACCTTGGTTTCTTACTGAGGGAAAACTTGCTGCTGTGCTCATCATACCTTCCTCTTGGGGTTCCCAACTGGGCGGTCATCTACATCAACACTGCACCGCAATCAAGCTATTTTCTGGCGCCGTTGCCGGGGAGGAAAAAGAAGACTTCTGCAAGGGGAGTTTCGCGCGCACATCCTTTACTTTGTTTATTGTTTTGCTTTACTTTATTTTTCTTGCATCGCTTTTTATCAAAAATACAAAAAAATTAGTTTCCTTTATAGTTGTTATTTATATCTAGTTTAGTTGCTACTACTATGTCGCCCAAGGAAATGATCTTCACTTTCAAACAAAAGAGTGAGGAAAGTTTCAAAGAAGCTTGGTCTAGAATTTATGATTGGCATGGAAAAACTGAACTGAAAATGACTTTGAGTTTGCTTCTTAGTTGCTTTTACTTTGGACTTGCTCTTCGTTATAGATATGCTTTGGATGCTACAGCAGAAGGATATTTCCTTCATTGTGATAGAGATCAAGCTTTCAATATTATAAAAAAATTGATTACAATTTATAGCATGCCAACTGATTTTGATTCCTCTCTTGTGAGCATTTTTTAATAGACTTAATACTCTTGAGACTCACACTGCTTGTTTGAATACTTGCTATAGTACTTTGCGGCAGTATTTTGATTATGTGCCAACAAATTCAGAACCATCGAGTTGGTACCCTACGGTAAAAATCACCATTAGTGGTGAAACTTTTCATGCTCGTTGTGATATTATGTCTGAATTTTGTCTTATGCCAAAGGATGTTTATGAATCTTTGAGTCTTTGGAAACTTTCTCAGGGGGGAGAAGAAATTTCTCTTACTAATAATGCCACTATATTTCCCGTTGGAATAGCTGAAGGAGTTTATACAAAAGTCCTAGGAAAAATGGTATCTACTGATTATCTTGTTATTGAATGTGTAGGAAAAGGACAAATCACACTTGGAAGGTCTGTACTAAAGCTCCTAGGCGCCATCATTGATGTGGGAAAAGGCACCATAAGATTCATCTCTCCACCTTGCAATAATCATGTGTTCCCTAAAGTTAAGAGCAAAGGTAAGCGAGGAAGGCGTAAGGCACCCGTTCATCCTAATGCTTCATCACTTGATATTACTTGATTTCCACTTTCTGCGCCTAGCTCAATGGCGTTAAAGAAAAGCACTCTTGGGAGATAACCCATTGTTTTACTTTCAGTTCTTTTTCTTTTATTTGAGTCTTGGAAGTTATTACTACTGTAATAACCGCTCCTTATCCTTTTTATTTCGTTGTTGTGCCAAGAGAAACCTCTAATTTGAGTGAGGTAAGATTTGGGGATGTTGCTGTCCTGAAACAGATTTTGGTGTTGCACCGTAAATATTCGTGAAAATTCTCAGAATATCTTTTTGACCTGCGATTTCTTGTGCATATGCCCCAGGTTATATCCAAACTTTCATTAGTTATACACTTTTTGATTTGCGCAACATAAAACCCTCGAAAAAATCGAGCTTTGTCATGAGTCACCAGCCCAAAATATCAGCCAGGGACCAAACTGGCCGGGCAGCAAGCCAGCCAAGCAAGCTGCTCAATCATCATATGCATGCATAGAGGTGTCAAGGCACCAATGAACAGGAGATAGTATAAAAGGGTCACTATGAGTGGATTTGGTCGACCAAGGAACCCTAGTCGACCAGCAACACCACCAACACATCAACACAACCATCACAGTATCTCACACCACAGATCACACACATCACTGTGAGCAATCACAGCCAACATCACTCACACAATTCACCCTGCTCATGAACTGAGCATCAGGGGGGAATTATCACCACCAAACCAAACCTGCAGCCAAAGCTTAGTAATCATGGTTACTTAAACAAGATCAAGTTGCAGCAAGAAGCAGGCCAAGAACCAAGGAGGTGCAGGGCAGGCAAGGAGGAGGTGCCAAGCACCAAGGAGGTGCAGAGCAAGCCACCTAGGGAGGAGCAGAGCAAGTACCAGGAGCACTTGATCAAGCTCAAGCAAGAGCATCACCAACATCACAACCAGCTACTCATAGAAGCCAGCACAGGATCAAGGTATACTTTAGAAATTGCATATCATGAACCAAATCATGGCAAGGTTCTTGCATAAACAAGACCAATAGCAAGATAAAGACCCCACACCACCAAACCCTTCTACCAAGTGCAGCACTTAGGAGGTTTTGGGGTATATTTCCTCAGACTTACAGAGAAGTGCTCTGTATAATCATCATAGGAAGCTTTAGTTAGAAGAACACAATTATCTATGCATCACCTAGAATAGAGCCTCAGACCATGCATCATTGGCTAGACCAAAATCATCATATAGTTCTGTTCTTATCAGTAATTTAGTATGGCCAACAAGATGATTTAGTCATTGATTAGAAGCCACCCAAAGCATGCACCAGCAGCACAAAAACAACAGCCATCTAGCTAACCATCAAGAAATAATTGTGCACCTCACATGGAGGTACAACAATCACATTTTAATGATAGCAGTTACTTGCTGTTATATATAACATGCTATAGGAAGCAAAGCAAAGCCACTAGTAGCAGAGTACTCAAGCATGGATTGCTTGATGCAATCAAATCATCACTAAAACATGATTCAGTTCATATTAATCAACAAAAAATTATCACTGGACAATTCCTAGCAAGCTCAAGCTAAGCATGCTCATGCCATCATAAAATTAATCATCAGCATAAGCAAGGTATTGCAGCAGTGAACAAGCACTGGCTGCAAACCACCAAAAACACTCCAGCAAATCATCAACAGCATGACTTAACCGACAACAGTTAACACTGGAACCTTTTAATTCAGATAGCATCACATGACTACCGAATAGCAAGCATACAAGCAGGTCATCAAGCTAGCACCACAACTAAAGCAAGCTAACTGAACTTTGGATATTCAGTTAAGAGATTCTTAACTAAAATTAACAGTAGCAGTAGGCATACAGCATATGATCAAGCCAGCCATCATAGGGGAAGCAAGCTAACTGAATCCCACTGATTTAGTTAAGAAATTCTTATCTGAATCATTCACTGAAGCTAACAGCAGCAACATGTAGAGGCCAGCATAGGAATTCTAAAATCTCATCACAACAACAAGCACATCACAGTTGCAGAAGGCAAGTATGCCTGGCTCACTAGCCAGGCCACCAACACAATGAGCATGGTGACAGAGAAGATAGGGGGAAACTCACAGGTGAGCTCGCAGAGGAGCTGGAAGAAGACCAAGGTGGCGACACCGTCGACGCAGCCATGGTTATGGCGGCGCAACGCCACCGTCCAGTGGGCTACGACGGCGAGGAGCAACACCTTGCCCACGACCAAGCACAGCACCACGCCTGGGAGATGCCGGGGTTGCAGGCATGCCTTCCAACCGGCGATGGCGGCGAAGACTCAGCAGCAGACGCCGAGAAGAAGAGTAGGAGCCCCAGCAAGGCCGAGCTAGAGTGGATCGAGCAGCAAGGGGGCGAGCTCAACTGGGCCACGAGCGAAGGCGATGGCGATGAACGGAGGCGAGACCGACAGATCACCACGGTCAGATGAGAGAGCACAAGGAGGCATAGCAAATGCCCCACATGGCGACGACGGAGACCGCCGGAGCTTGCCGGAATCGAGCGACGAGGTCGACGGCGACTCATAGTCGCTAGAGAGGACGAGATCGATTAGGGTTAGGGTTAGGTTCGAGTTGAGTGAGAGAGAGGAGGGGGTGCGTTTGACTAGGCCAGGCTGGTCCGGTCTAACCCACTCGGGTTGACCTGACCAGTGGGCCCAGGCTGTCAGCCTATTTTCTATTATTTAAAATAGCTAAAAAACCCTAGAAAAACCCTAATTGGATTAAAACAACTCCAGGAAAATATATAAAAATAACTAAAAATAAAAGTAGCTATTTTTAGTCTTTCTAGGAATTTTGAGACTATTTGTAGTTTCAAATAATCATATGAGTTATTTGTGCAAAAAGAAAAAGAGTTTTGGAGGCTTTAAAAAAATATTTAAACTTGTGAGATATCTAAGAAAAATCTGGTTAAAATCCTCAACTCTTTAAAAATAAATTCCATTCAAGAATATTTGATGGATAATCTTAAATGAAGATACTATTAATATATATTCTTTAAAATCATAAAAAGAATATATAAAAGCCAGCAAATGAATAAATCACTTTTGGGGGATAAAAATTGAACACACACCATAAAGCATGCATTTTTTAGTCTTTAACCATTGCCCTTACCGGACAATGATGTTGTTTTCCAGAACCCGAGGTCCCGGGTCACTTCAACAAATCCAACTGCACTACCTTGCAGTTTGCAGGCAAGTTCACTCTTGCTCATACCTTTTGTTTAATTTTAGAAAATTACTTGCAAATATACCTGTGGTATTATTATCACTACATTTAAAAGCAAAAGGTTTTGTCTTCATAAATAATATGAAGTAGTGGTTGCGACCGCAATGGTTGTTGCCCTAGGATGGTGGGCAGTGGGACCATGGTATGAGTATGGTGGAGGTCCCACTGCAATTGGAAAGTTCACCTAGGACTAATAATAAATGTTGCTAGTGATTCTAGCGCCGTAAACAACAGTCAACCATGAGATCTGGTATGGGACGGAGATGCTAGCTGTATCTTTTTCCTCTCGCATACCAACGGATCAGTAGCGAGGGTTGTCTTGTCCGGGCTACTATAGAGTAAAGGGGGGAAGCGTTTCCTGCCGGTCTACCTATAGTATAGGGGGGATAGACTAGCTAATTGATCTATGATGGATTGTAAGAGTCATCCAGATCGGTCTACCCATATTGTATAGGGGAGGGCATTTGGTTCCGGAACGGTCTACCTATGGGAGCGTCCATAGTGTAAAGGGGAGGACCAGTGCGCCAATCGGTCTACATATGTGACATAGGGGAGGATGGACTTACAAATGGGTGAGTCTGCGGGGTCGCGAAGAAGAACAGTGATTGGCTTGGATCATCAAATGGGCCCCATACAAAAGAAGTATGGACGGAAAAGTATGCCCGGTTGTGCAGCAAAGTTTTGATCTCTCATGGGTACAAGTGATGACCTCTGCAGAGTGTAAGAAAGTATCAAGATACTCCCTATTCTAGGAAGGAGCTACGAACGCGGCAGGAAAGGAGCCCATCGAAGCTCTAATCAACCTGTGAAGACTGACGGACATAGTTCTTTTGAATAAAATCAATCTTTGAAGAAATGATTATGAAAACTGCATTTGACCTAAGACTTTCAGGTCTATGGTCGTAGCTAGTGCATCAAGCACCTCTATACTATTAAATGAACTTGTTGGGTAACACTCGTTACTCACCCCATTCCCTCTTAACCCTTGCTTAGACTCCGAGGGCCAGAATGAGGAAACTGAAGGAGCATCAGAGGACTTTGAGGAAGTCTACTATGAGGAGCCAGACCTTTCGGGTGGAATCAAAGGCGTGGACTACACTATCGCCTATGGCAGCAGCAAAGGAACCGAGGAAGAGGCCGACATCTAGTAGTTTAGAGTAGTAGCTCGAGTCGCACCGAACCCTATAGAATAAATTGACTTGTGTAAGATACATGTTTAGTCTACTTCTTTCAGTCCTAGTTAAGGTTTGTAGCATCAAAATAGAACCTACTAGTGTTCCTCTTTGGACCGAGGAGGAACTGGAGTCCTTTGTAACATTGTGGCTTGTAATATTAAGTGCTTGAATAAAAGACCGCTATGTTTCTGTTGTGCCACTCTAAGGGATGTAATATTTGTGAAATGGTACTTCACGAGTGTTATGTCAATGACTTGCATACTACAACATGCAGTGGTATGCTGGGTCATCATAGTTGGTATCAGAACAAAAGCTTTGACCTTAGGTTGGACTCCTAGTTAATGGGAACGACATGTAGGAGTCAACTAGGAATAGTAAAGAGTTCTCTAAAATGGTCATGACGTTATTCACTTGACAATAACAAAGTCATAGTTTTTAGTGTTACAATTCTTTATTGTTACTATTATGATGCATCATGTACTAATTTTTAATATCTCATATACTGCCAGGATGGCACGCACAAACCCGTCAAGGACCGTGCTAGTTCGAGATGTGACTCTGGATGAGTATGATGGAAATCTATCCGACATGCTACGAGGCATCTTACGGGAGTGCGGGTGTGAAACCCGTATCCCTGTCAAGAAGTATGCATATTATGAGAGTAGAGTCTTTCAGAAGTATAGGGTAGGGATCATGCTCCCTGCCAAATTGGGCATGAGCGTGATCATGCCAGCTGGAGAAGCACGCACAGTTAGTGTAGCTTATAAGATAGCAGTCATGAAGGCCATAACTGATATCCGTGAACACAAAATGGAGAAGTTATTGGGTACTAAGTTCACACACATCCCACACGACAAGGAGGGAGAAGATCCTCTTTGGGATAGTTACAAGTTTGCAAAAAGACACCCACATGCCGCAGCAGAGCACATAGACAGGTGTAAGCATCTGCTTAGAGTGTTCTATCATATCCACGGAGCTCTAGTTGGAGAGATACAGAGTCTAGTGGAGGAGATCACCGAGTCGACACCAACTCCATGGTGTACGGGGGAGACTTCTAGAACACTACGAGTACCTACTCCATCTTTCTCTACTGGAGATTTTATCACTTTAGATGAGGAGGTCGATCCCGAGGAGCGGGAGTTCGAGCCCGAGGCCGAACCGGAGATGCCACTAGCACATTTCGCACATGGCTCAACTGGAGCTGGATACGAGGCAGGCTTGGAGTCATGGGGAATGCCCCATAACGACAGTTTTGGGGGAAACTCCATGGGTTGGCGTTTTGGTGAGTATATGGGGATGGCCGGAGATCTGATTCCGTGTGATTCAGAGCAGGAGGTCATGAGTCAGTTTAGGGTTGTTCACCGCACCGGAGACATGGCGGGAAAGCCCATAGAAATAGGGTCGGATTCGGAGGGAGAGTTGCCTAACCATATGGAGCATGGAGAATGCTCGAGGCCCAAGATGGAGAGGGGTGCCACAGATGTGGTATACCCATCGTTGAGCAGTTATCTGGGGACGACTGACTTCAACTTAGGTACTACACCCGATCTTGACTATATACCGGCAGAGTCATCCTATACCCCTGCTTCACTCAGGAGGACATCCCGAGCGACCGGTTGGACACCGGGGATGTACCGGGAGTGCGACTACCCGTAGAAGACCACCACCGATATGGAGGCGACATGTGTGTAACATATGTACCATATGTGTAATAGGTAGTATTTGCTTTCGCAGTGGGAATAAGTGAGTGTAGCTACTCACGGGGCAGTGTGTAATATTATGTTGTTTTTACCCATGTATATACATGGTATATGTTTGGTGTGATTTGGCTATGTTTTATTTGAATTTTATTGTGTGACTAACTCTGTGCATGAAGTTGAGCTCAGAAAGCATGAGCATGGTGTAACTATGAGTTTCGCTTGATGTAACAGGGTTAGGGGGATAAAATGGAGACGGTAGTTGATGAGGAATCCGAGCAACAGGGGATGGAGACCAAAGCCAAGGCTAAGGAGGCAGCCGATGCAGCGGCAAGGGAACCATTACCACCACCACCACCATTTCTGACGCAGCAGGATTTTGCCCAATACATGAGGATGGCAGATGAAAGGCAACGTATGCTCATTGAGTGCTAGTCAAAGATGATGCAGGATGTGATGGACCGCAACCGTGAAGGTCGGAATGAAGGAGTGCATGGAGTCTCACTAGCAGACTTTCTGAATACAAGACCACTTCCATTTGCATCAGCACCGGAACCAATGGACGCCGAAGATTGGTTGTTGGACACCGAGAGAAAGCTCAACACCGTGAATTGCAACGACAGCGAGAAGCTTAGGTACGCCACACATCTATTATGTGGACCCGCAGTAGCATGGTGGGACAATATTGTGGCAATACGTCCTCCAGGAAGGGTATCCACCTGGGAGGAATTCAAAAGGAAGTTAAGGGAGGCGAATGTGCCAGAAAGTATCATGGAATTGAAGCAAAGAAAGTTTGATAACTTAGAGTAGAAGGACAAGACCATTATGAGGTACGTCAAGGAGTTTACTCTTCTATCACGCTATGCTATGGATGCAGTGAACACTGATGAGAAGAGGAAGAAACGGTTCATGAGAGGTTTGCATGCAATGGCAAAGATGCAACTGAGGATGTTGAAGGCAGCGGATTTCCAAGAACTTGTTGATGCAGCTATCACTATGGAAGATGATTTCAAGCAAGTTCAAGAGCAACGCAGGAAGAAAGCCAAGCTGGAGCCCAGGAAGTATCCAAGCAACAAACCAACTCCAAATCTTAGTTTCGAACCACGACCACAAAGTCGGGGTATGCTATCCCGGGGAGGAGGAGGAAATCCTAGAGGTGGAATTACCTATCGTTTGTGTGGTGCCAGAGGACATCTGGCGAAGGATTGTCAAAGGCCCAAGATAATCTGTTATGGGTGCAATCAAGAGGGATACATGAGGAATCAATGTCCAAATAAAGCTGCATGGGGAAGGAAAGCAACCGGAGGAGGACCTAACCGCGGTGGTAATTCAGGAGGAAATGGTGCAGGAAAGAGGTCCCGACCTTTTGGGAAATTAAATTGCACCAACTTGGAAGAAGTCAATGATTCGGATAAAGCTGTGATAGGTACGCTTCAATTCCTATCTCATCCCAGCAAAGTACTTTTCGATACTGGTGCAACTACTTCATTCATTTCGCAAGAGTCTGTCGATCTTTATGGGATTACTTGCAATAAGTTAGAATACCCCATCACTGTTTTATCTGCGGGGGGAATGATTCTAGTCACACACCTCAAGCAAGAGCAGGTCATTATGATCAGCGATTGCGTTTATCTTGCTGATCTCTTTCTCATCCCTATGAAGGATATGGTTGTGATCCTTGGAATGGATTTGTTAGAGGAGAATGGAGCCCAGATTGATTGCAAGGAGAAAACTGTGTCACTTAGAAGTCCAGGAGGAGGAAGGATAGTTTATCAAGGTAACCGTCATGCACATATTGAAGTCCAATTGCAGTTAAATGCCCTGAAAGAAGCTAAACTCGAATACATTCTGGTGGTCAATGAATTCCAAGATGTGTTTTCATAGGAATTACCAGGGATACCACCAGACAGAGAAATTGAGTTCACTATTGACTTGATTCCAGGGATAGCACCAATAGCTCAGGCACCATATAAAATGGGACCCAAGGAATTAGTAGAGTTAAAGGAACAATTGGATGAGTTAGAACAGAAAGGATTCATTCAAGAAAGTATTTCACCTTGGGGTACACCAGTGATATTTGTGGATAAGCGGGATGGAGGACGCAGAATGTGCAGAGACTACAGGAACCTCAACAATGTTACTATCAAGAACAAGTATCCTCTACCCAGAATTCAGGACTTGTTTGATCAAGTCAGGGGAGCCGGATTATTTTCCAAGATAGATCTTTGATCAGGATACCACCAGATTAAAATCAAGAAGGACGACGTTCCAAAGACAGCTTTTGTGTCCAGGTACGAACATCATGAGTATTTAGTCGTACCTTTTGGATTGACAAATGCACCGGCAATTTTCATGAACCTCATGAATAAGATCTTTATGACTTACTTGGACAAGTTTGTGATAGCATTCATCGATGATATCTTGATCTATTCTAAAGACAAAGAAGAACATGCCAAGCATTTAAGGATTGCTCTACAGATTCTACGGGAACATCAGCTATATGCCAAGTTTAGTAAGTGTGA
Source organism: Dactylis glomerata (assembly GCA_007115705.1). Classification (NCBI taxonomy): domain Eukaryota; kingdom Viridiplantae; phylum Streptophyta; class Magnoliopsida; order Poales; family Poaceae; genus Dactylis; species Dactylis glomerata. Next base: position 2,080,433 of record QXEO01000204.1, on the reverse strand, counting down.
ATTTTGGTTGGATCAAGTGGAGTTTCTCGGGCATGTGATTAGCAAGGAGGGCATAGCAGTAAATCCAAGAAAAGTAGCACCTGTTCTGGAATGGGAAGCACCAAAGAATGTCAAGCAGATTAGAGGATTTCTGGGAATGGCAGGGTACTATAGAAGGTTTATTGAAGGATTCTCCAAGATTGCTGGACCAATGACAAAGTTCTCCGGAAGAATACACCATTCGTTTGGTCAGAAGAATGTGAGGCAAGTTTTCAGACACTTAAAGAGAAGTTAACCACATCACCTGTATTAGTCGTACCAGAGACCGGAAAGGATTACACGGTCTACTATGATGCGTCCAAGAACGGGCTTTGGTGTGTATTGATGCAAGATGATACGTCTCTAACGTATCTATAATTTTTGATGCTCCATGCATGTTTTTACACCATTTTCTTAGTGCTTCGTTACACTTCATGGCATTTTTATGCATTTTCCGGAACTAACCTATTAACAAGATGCCACAGTGCCAGTTCCCTGTTTTCTGCTATTTTTGTGTTTCAGAAAAGTTACATAGGAAATATTCTCATAATTGGACGAAACAAAAGCCGAACATCCGGAAATTTACCGAAGCTTCCAAAAGTCCGAAGAGGAGACGGAGGGGGGCCATAGGGCGGCCACACCACCAGGGGGCGCGGCCTGCCCCTGGCCCGCGCCCACCTATGGTGAGGGCCCCCTGGTCCACCTCTGGCACCGCCCCTTCGCCTATAAAGACCCCCCGACGGGAAAAACCTAAACACCCGATCACTTTTCCAGAAACATATTGTGATCCGCCGCCGTCGTTGACCCGAGATCGGGAGGGTCTAGAAGCTCTTCCCGGCACCCTGTCGGAGAGGAAAATCACCACCGAAGGTCTTCTTCATCGCCATGCTTGCCTCCGGCGCGATGAGTGAGTAATCTACCTTGGACTATGGGTCCATAGCAGTAGCTTGATGGTTGTCTTCTCCACCATGTGCTTCATGTTTAGATCTCGTGAGCTGCCTTACATGATCGAGATCACCGTTATGTAATTCTACATGTTGTGTTTGTTGGGATCCGATGAATATTGGTGTTATGATTGAGTTGATGTACTAAATTTTATCTTATGTTATCTCTATGTTGTTTATGATCTTGCATGCTCTCTGTTGTTAGTAGCTATCTTGGCCGAGTAGTTACTAGTGACTCCAAGAGGGGGTATTTATGCTCGATAGTGGGTTCATGCCTCTATTTAATCTGGGGGAGTGACAGAAACCTCTAAGGTTGTAGATGTGCTGTTGCTACTAGGGGGAAAACAACATTCATATGCTCAAGGGCATATGCTTTGTTTACATTACACACTTTGCTTAATGCAGTTATCTGTTGTTCGCAACTTAATACTTGTGGAGTTCTCGGATTGATTCGCCACAAGTGGATTATTAGTCATAGATGTAGTTGGATGATGGTCTATGTATCTTGTTGTAATGCCCAGAGTAAATCTCATAGTGATCCTCTCGACATATCACGTTGTCTTTATTCTATCAATTGCCCAACTGTAATTTGTTTACCCAGCATGTGTTATTTTATCTTATGGAGAGACACCACTAGTGAACTGTGGACCCCGGTCCTATTTCCATTATATTGCTATCACCTATTTACTTTACTCGCACTGTTTAATTTACTCGCATACTACTATTGCTTTCCACTCAATACGCTCATACCTTTGTTTCAAGCAAACCGGTGAGATTGACAACCTCATCGTAAGTTGGGAGAAAAGTATTTGGGTGTGTTGTGTGCAGGTTCCGCGTTGCTACTAGTTGAAGATGAGTTAACAAGTATCGTAAACGGCGCCCTTGTTGGAGTGTTACTAGGCTAGTCAGCATCACCTTCTAGAGTTTGGCTTTTTCCTGGACTAACAAACCTTGGTTTCTTACTGTGGGAAAAACTTGCTGCTGTGCTCATCATACCTTCCTCTTGGGGTTCCCAACTGGATGGTGAAAAACTATCAACACCGCGCCGTATCAAGACATTTTTCTGGCACCGTTGCCGGGGAAAAAGAAGACTTCTGCAAGGGGAGTTTCGCATGCATATCCTTTACTTTGTTTTAAGTTTTGCTTTATTTTATTTTTGCTTGCATCATTTTATCAAAAACACAAAAAAATTAGTATCCTTTATAGTTGTTTTTACTTGTCTGCCTTTAGTTTTGCTAGAATGGCTACTCCTGAGAACACCAAGTTGTGTGATTTTACTAGCACTAATAATAGTGATTTTATCTGCACTCCTATTGCGCCACCTGCTCCTGCTACAAATTTTTATGAGATTAAGCCTGCTTTGTTGAACCTTGTTATGAAAGAGCAATTTTCTGGTGCTAGTACTGATGATGCTGCAGCTCATCTCAACAATTTTGTTGAGCTATGTGAGATGCAGAAATATAAGGATGTAGAGAGTGATATTATTAAGCTTAAGTTGTTTCCTTTTTCTTTGAGAGGAAAAGCTAAGGATTGTTTGCTGTCTTTGCCTAAAAATAGTATTGATTCATGGGCTAAGTGTAAGGATGCTTTTATTGGTAGATACTATCCTCCTACTAAGATTATAGCTTTGCATAGCAATATTATGAAGTTTAGCCAGTTTGATAATGAACATGTTGCTCAGGCTTGGGAAAGAATGAAATCTATGATCAAGAATTGTCCCACTCATGGACTGACTACTTGGATGATTGTTCAAACTTTTTATGCAGGACTGAATTTTTCTTCAAGGAACCTATTGGATTCAGCTGCTGGAGGCACTTTTATGTCTCAAACCTTGGGTGCCGCAATGAAGCTTCTCGACAATATGATGGTAAATTACTCTAAATAGCACACCGAGAGAGCTCCACAAGGTAAGAAGGTAAATTCTTTTGAGGAAACCTCTTCCTTGAGTGATAAGATTGATGCTATTATTCTTATGCTTTCTAATGATAGGACTCATGTAGATCCTAATAATGTTCCTTTGGCCTCTTTGGTTGCTCAAGAAGAGCATGTTGATTTAAACTTCATTAGAAATAATAATTTTGACAACAATGCTTATAGGAACAATTTTGCTAGTAACAATTATAGGCCGTATCCTTCTACCAATGGTAATGGTTATGGTAACTTTTATGGTAATTCCTCCAACAACACTAGGGCTGCGCCCTCCGAGCTTGAGGTAATGCTCAAGGACTTCATCGGTAAGCAAAATGCTTTTAACAAGTTTGTTGAGGAAAAGTTAGGCAAAATTGATATTCTTGCTTCCAAAGTTGATAGCCTTGCTCATGATGTTGAACTTCTGAAACTAAAAGTGTTGCCTAATGAGGTGAAAGAGAACAATATTTTTGCCACTGCTAATGCTATCCAAGTTAGAATTGATGAAAATATTAGGATGCTAGCAGAATTGCATGCCAGGTGGGAAAGAGAAGATGAGATGGCTAGAAAGATGAAGGTATGTGCCATTACTACCTCTAATGATGTTGCTCCTAATGCTAGTAATCCTCTTACTTTGATTGGGGTAGAGAAAACTCCTACTCCTAGTGTTAAAAAGCCTAAAACAGCAAAAACTTTTTCTCAAAAGAGTGCTGAAAATTTTCGGAGTGTGGGAGATGATAGCTCTATTTCCTTTAATGATTTTGATGTTGATGGCTGCAATATATCTGAAGTTATTTTGTTCTTGTGAAAGCTTGCTTTGACTCCCAATGCTAGTTCTTTAAATGTTACTTTTACTAAGCATATTACCAATGCTCTCATGAAAATTAGGGATGAAAAGTTGAAGCAAAAAGCCTCTATTCCCAAGAAGTTAGAAGATGGTTGGGAACCCATCATTGATATGCATGTTAATGGTTTTGATTGCCATGCTTTATGTGATCTAGGTGCTAGTATTTCTATCATGCCTCGAAAATTTTATGATATGCTTGATTTACCACCGCTTGAAAAGTGTTATTATGATGTTCCTATTGCTGATGTTGCTAAGAAGAAACCTTTGGGAAGGATTAATGATGTTCTTATTATGGTTAACAATAACCTTGTTCCCGTTGATTTTCTTGTCATGGATGTTGAATGCAATGCTTCATGTCCTATTATTTTGGGAAGACCCTTTCTTCGAACTGTTGGTACCATCATTGATATGAGGGAAGGCACCATCAAATATCAATTCCCACTCAAGAAAGGTATCGAACACTTCCCTAGAAAGAGGAAGAAATTACTTTTTGACTCTCTTCTTAGAGCAAATTATGAGCTTGATGCTTCATCGCTTGATATTACTTGATTTGCACTTTCTGCGCCTAGCTCAAAGGCGTTAAAGAAAAGCACTCTTGGGAGATAACCCAATGTTTTTACTTTCAGTTCTTTTTCTTTTATTTGAGTCTTGGAAGTTATTACTACTGTAATGACCTCTCCTTATCCTTTTTATTTCGTTGTTGTGCCAAGAGAAGCCTCTAATTTGAGTGAGGTAAGATTTGAGGATGTTGCTGTCCTGAAACAGTTTTCGGTGCTGCACCGTAAAAATTCGTGAAAATTCTATGTATATATTTTGGACCTGAGATTTCTTGTGCATATGCCCCAGGTTATATCCAAACTTTCATTAGTTGAACACTTTTTGATTTGAGCAACATAAAACCCTCTAAAAATTCGACCTTTGTCAGCTGTTCTGTTTTGACAGATTTCTGCCAATATTTGTGTTTGCCGCTTTATCGCTTTCTTTTTGAGTTCTTTTGATCACGGAACTTTTGGGGAAGTTGCTACAGTAGTATATGCTTTATATGTAGTGGTTTTGAGTTGAAACCTAAAGCAAAAAAGGGGTTGATTCAATGTTATGCTTTCACTAATGTTGCTAATAGAATTGTGTTTACTTTTGTATGAAGGAAGTTTTCAAGTGTAGGGATTGGAGAATGATGAGATGAGTTGAAGAATGGACAAAAGCTCAAGCTTGGGAATACCCACGCACCCCAAGAAATATCCAAGAGGTACAAGCGTCAAAGCTTGGGGATGCCCCCGAGGCACCCCTTCTTCATCGGCAAAAATCAGGTCACCTTTCAACACACTATATTTTTATTGCTTCATGCATTATGCGTTTTTCTTGGAGCATCTGTTGTTTTTAGTTTTTAGTTTAGTTTAGTTTTGTTTGCTGCAATAAATGGTTGGACCCCAACAAATTTCTTTTGGAGAAGTTTCCTTGCTTTTCATTTGCCAAGAACACTCCGTTTTTCACTCTTATCGTTTCAACGAGTGTTCTCTTTTTCTAGAACTGTGTTTAGTTTTCAATTTTCGCCTTGATTTGTGTTTAGATCTTGTTATATCTTTTTATCAAGGTGTATTTTTGCCTCTGGTCCATATTGGTTTTCATCAAAAGAGTTGTTTATAAAAAGTTCGAATGGTGTTGGAAAAGAGAAAAAGCTTTATGCAAAAAAGTGGTACAAGAAGGAGCTTTTGTAGACTGCGGCCTAGGCTTTGCATGTCATGCTTGATGTCTTTTTGATAGTATGCTTAGTGGTTTTTCTGTAGCATGACTTGTCTCAAATGACTGAGATTGCTTAATGAGCCTTTGAAAAAATCATGCGTTGTTTTAATTATTTGGAAGCATTATTTTGGTTTTCTCCTTTGATGCTTTATTTGGGTTGACTTGGCGCATGCTCACACATGTTAGACTCATAAAAAGTCGCCATTGCCTCTATGATCATTTAGTTTTTGACTTTTGATACCATCTTATGCTTCTTTTAATGTCGCTTTGTCGCTATGCATGATTATGGCCGTTATTGCTCTCTTAGTTGGTCGTTCCCAGTCTTTTGCTAGCCCTCATTTTGTACTGAGTATGAGCTCTACTCGTGCATCCAACTCCTAAAAACCAAGTTGTTCCAATGTTTCCACCATACATTCCTATTAGCAATTTTCTATTCCAAAGTACATTTGACTTGCTTTTATCTATCCTTCAAATTAAACTCTTTTTGGTGTTATGCGAAAATTGGTCACTAAAGCTCTCACGAATCTGATGGCACACTTTACTTTTATCATTTTAAAATTTTGACATTGTGGCTCTCTTATGTTGAGTTGTTATGCTTGCAAGTTGTAAGTTGGAAATTAGCCCAGCCATGCCGTCATGGGGCAAGCTTTCAACATTGCACTATCTTTCATTTGAGTTGATATCGTGATCTTTTATTTATGGATACTCGCGATGTGAAATGAATTGGGAATCTTGCGAGATCATGGAGTTTGTATATGTGTTAGAGAAATGCCTGGGCCACTAATCTAAGCCATGCATAATTCATGGTGGAAATTTACAGCATGCCCATAGTGAACATTCGACGACGCATCTCACAATAAAAAGCTATACCAATGGTAAATAAAAGAGATGCCGATGTGTTCATTGTCTATTTGTTCTGTCATTTTGATGTGGGCTTGTTCCATGTCATCGGGCACGGAGGTACCCCATTGGCGGTTCTCGATGATACGCGTATACTTACAATGACAAGAGCTTGCTTGGGACTCTAAGTAAAGTAGCATGAGGTTTGGGTATTCGTACTTCACGGGACACGAGGTTTTCAACTTATGATTTGTCAAGCATATGCATCATAAGTGTACTCGCATTAACTTTAACCATTCAAGATGCTTATGATGGGGGCAATGAGAGCTCAAAGCCGGTAAGTACCATAATTTTTGAAGGTTTATAAAACTTTTAAACACTGCTTCCCTCCGCGAAGGGCCTTTCTTTTACTTTTATGTTGAGTCACCACCTTCTATCTTTATGCACCATCTAAGAGAGCATAGTTGTCATTCTGAGTATAATGTGCATTATCCCAAAGTTTTCATTGATTGATTCATATTGTTAGTTTCACTTGTTCTCAAATTACTTGTATCTAGTCGCCCTCTTAAACTTGAAGGTGTCCTACGCATTTATGTTTTGCTCTCTCATGAAGGACAAGCTGAAAACCATTTTTATGTTTTTCCATATGATTTGAACACATGTTTGACTATCATTGTTTCATTTTCATGATCTTTCGTTTGTGTTCTTTTTCATGTTATAACATGGTTGCTAAGTTTCTTCTATCAAGATTATATCTTTCATGTCCATGTTTTAAGTTATTTTGATCCCAGCGCACAACGCTTACATATATGATCAAGATTGTGTAGGTGCATGTCACCTCAAAAATTATTTCTTTTGTTATCACTTACCTACTCGAGGACGAGCAGGAGTTAAGCTTGGGGATGCTGATACGTCTCTAACGTATCTATAATTTGTGATGCTGCATGCTTGTTTTTACACCATTTGCTTAGTGTTTCTATATACTTCGTAGCATTTTTATGCATTTTCCGGACTAACCTATTAACGAGATGCCACAGTGCCAGTTCCCTATTTTCTGCTATTTTTGTGTTTCAGAAAAGTTACACAGGAAATATTCTCGGAATTGGACGAAACAAAAGCCGAACATCCGGAAATTTACCGAAACTTCCAGAAGTCCGAAGAGGAGACGGAGGGGGGCCACAGGGCGGCCACACCACCAGGGGGCGCGGCCTACCCCTGGCCCGTGCCCACCTGTGGTGAGGGCCCCCTGGTCCACCTATGGCGCCGCCCCTTCGCCTATAAAGTCCCCCCGATGGGAAAAACCTAAACACCCGATCACTTTTCCAAAAACATATCGCGATCCGCCGCCGTCGTCGACCCGAGATCGGGAGGGTCCAGAAGCTCTTCCCGGCATCCTGCCGGAGAGGGGAATCGCCACCGGAGGTCTTCTTCATCGCCATGCTTGCCTCCGGCGCGATGAGTGAGTAGTCTACTGATACGTCTCCAACGTATCTATAATTTTTGATGCTCCATGCTTGTTTTTACACCATTTGCCTATTGTTTCGTTACACTTAGTGGCACTTTTATGCATTTTCCGGAACTAACCTATTAACGAGTTGCCACAGTGCCAGTTTCCTGTTTTCTGCTGTTTTTGTGTTTCAGAAGTGATACACAGGAAATATTCTCGGAATTGGACGAAACAAGTTCCTGAAGCCTTATTTTTCCCGGAAGCTTCCAAAGATCTGAAGGAGAGTCGGAGGCGGGCCACCAGGGCCCACACAGGCAGGGGCGGCATGGCCAGGCCCCTGGCCGCATGGGCCCCGCGTGAGGGCGCCTGGCTCCCCCTCTGACGACGCCCCTTCGCCTATAAAGACCCCCCGATGGAAAAAAACCTAAGTACCCGATCAGATTTCCAGAACACATCGCGATCCGCCGCCACCGTCGACCCGAAGATCGGGAGGGTCCAGAAGCTCTTCCTGGCACCCTGCCGGAGAGGGGAATCGCCACCGGAGGTCTTCTTCATCGCCATGCTTGCCTCCGGAGCGATGAGTGAGTAGTCTACCTCGGACTATGGGTCCATAGCAGTAGCTAGATGGTTGTCTTCTCCACCATGTGCTTCATGTTTAGATCTCATGAGCTGCCCTACATGATTGAGATCACCGTTATGTAATTCTACATGTTTGGTTTGTTGGGATCCGATGAATATTGGTGTTTATGATTAAGTTGCTGTACTAAATTATATCTTTTGTTATCTCTATGTTGTTTATGATCTTGCATGCTCTCCGTTGTTAGTAGCTATCTTGGCCGAGTAGTTGCTAGTGACTCCAAGAGGGGGTATTTATGCTCGATAGTGGGTTCATGCCTCTATTTCACCTGGGGGAGTGACAGAAACCTCTAAGGTGGTAGATGTGCTGTTGCTACTAGGGAGAAAACAACATTCATATGCTCAAGGGCATATGCTTTATTTACATTACACACTTTGCTTAATGCAATTATCTGTTGTTCGCAACTTAATACTTCTAGGGTGTTCGGATTGATATCCCCGGGAGTGGATTATTAGTCATAGATGCAGTTGGATGGCGGTCTATGTATTTTGTTGTAATGCCCAGAGTAAATCTCATAGTGATCTTCTTGACATATCACGTTTATCTTTATTCTATCAATTGCCCAACTGTAATTTGTTTACCCAGCATGTGTTATTTTATCTATGGAGAGACACCACTAGTGAACTGTGGACCCTGGTCCTATTTACATCATATTGCTATCACCTGTTTACTTTACTCGTACTGTTTACTTTACTCGCATACTATATTGTTTTCCACTTGATACGCTCATAATCTTTGTTTCAAGCAAACCGGTGAGATTGACAACCTCATCGCAAGTTGGGAACAAAGTATTTGTTTGTGTTGTGTGCAGGTTCCGCATTGCTGCTGGCCGAAGACAAGTCAACAAGTATCGTTAACAGCGCCCTTGTTGGAGTGTTACTAAGCCAGTCCGCATCACCTTCAGTCGTCATTGTCTCTCCTCTCCTGATCGATATTAAACCTTGGTTTCTTAAACTGAGGGAAAACTAGCTGCTATACTCATCATACCTTCCTCTTGGGGTTCCCAACGGGCTGGTTATTCACCACGCACAAGGACCGTCTGTAGCAACATCCACTTGGAGCAGCAGCTTCTTTTCTGGCGCCGTTGCCGGGGAGGAAGAGAAGACTTCTGCGAGGGGAGTTTTTCGCACACACATCCTTTACTTTGTTTTATTGTTTTGCTTTACTTTATTTATTTTACCTGCATTGCTTTTTATAAAAAACCCAAAAAAAATTAGAATCCTTGGTAGTTGTTATTTCTTTACTTTAGTTTATCATGTTGATCCCTAAGTACGTTCTGGAGGACCTCTCAGTAGGTAGTGGTTCGATTATTGGCAAAAGTAACATTGAGGAGTTCTTTAATCACATTAGTATGCATGAGGAAGTTGAGGAAAAGTCTTGGGTTGAGCTTGCTCCTAGTATTGAAGTTGCTTCTGTTTATTTAATTGACATGTTGGAAACTAGGTTTGCTAGTCTTAATCCTTTTATGCAATATATGTTCCTTAAGCTTCATGAAATTGAGGATCCCGAAAAGAAAGCTTTTATCTTGGAAACTTTGCGCCTAGAATTTAAGGATGTCGTTATTGAAGATAGAAAGGTTCTTAAACATTTTAATAAAATCGGTTCACCTATAAAGGTTATTGATACTAATGATGAGGGAACCGAAATACCTATACCTTGCAAGCTTTTGGGATTGTGTGAAGCCTTCGAAAATAATTTTGCATGGATCTGTCCTGAAAATCTTTTTGATGAAAATAGTGTACCAAAGAATGATCACAAAGGGTCTTCTAAAACTTATGTGGAAGAAATACAATGCTTTATTGATAAGACCTCTGCAGTTGATCTTAATGGTTCTTCTGAAAATACTTGATTCGCAATTTTCTGCGCCTAGCTCAAAGGCGTTAAAGAAAAGCACTCTTGGGAGATAACCCAATGTTTTCTTTTCAGTACTTTTTCTTTTATTTGAGTCTTGGAAGTCATTACTACTGTAATGACCGCTCCTTATCTTGTTTATTTCATTTTTGTGCCAAGAGAAGCCTCTAATTTGAGTGAGGTAAAGATTTGGGGATGTTGCTGTCCTGAAACTGTTTTCGGTGCTGCACCGTAAAAATTCGTGAAAATTCTCTGTATATCTTTTGGACCTGCAATTTCTTGTGCATATGTCCCAGATTATATCCAAACTTTTGTTAGTTGAAGACTTTTTGATTTGAGCAACAGAAAATCCCTCAAAAATTCGACCTTTGTCAGCTGTTCAGTTTTGACAGATTTCTGCCAATATTTGTGTTTGCCCCTTTATCGCTTTCTTTTGAGTTCTTTTGACCACGGAACTTTTGGGGAGGTTTCTACAGTAGTATCTACTATATATGTGGTGGTTTTGAGTTGAAACCTGAAGCAAATAGAGGGTTGATTATATGTTATGCTTGCACTAATGTTGCTAATAGAATTGTGTTTAGTTTTGTATGAAGGAAGTTTTCAAGTGTAGGGATTAGAGGATGATGAGATGAGTTGAAGAATGGACAAAAGCTCAAGCTTGGGGATACCCATGCATCACCCCAAGAAATATCCAAGAAGTACAAGCGTCAAAGCTTGGGGATGCCCCCGAGGCACCCCTTCTTCATCGGCAAAAATCAGGTCACCTTTCAAAACACTATATTTTTATTGCTTCATGCACTATTTGTTTTTCTTGGAGCGTCAGTTGTTTTAGTTTTCTTAGTTAGTTTAGTTTGTTTGTTTGCTGCAATAAATGGTTGGACCCCAACAAATTTCTTTTGGAGAAGTTGCCTTGCTTTTCATTTGCCAAGAACGCTCTAGTTTTCACTCTTATTAAAATTGAGTGTTCTCTTTTTCTGCTACTGCTTTTGGTTTTCGTTTTCGCCTTGATTTGCGTTCAGACCTTGCCATATCTTTTCATCAAGGTGTATTTTTTGCCTCTGATCTTTATTGGTTTTCATCAAAAGAGGTGTCTATAAAAATTTCAAATGGTGTTGGAAAAAAGAAAAAGCTTTGTGCAAAAAAGTGGTACAAGAAGGAGCTTGTGTAGACTGCGGCTTAGGCTTTTTCATGTCATGCTTGATGTCTTTTTGATAGTATGATTAGTGGTTTTGCTGTAGCATGACTTGTCTCAAATAACTGAGATTGCTTAATGAGCCTTTGAAAAAATCATGCGTTGTTTTTATTGTATGGAAGCATTATTTTGGTTTTCTCCTTGATGCTTTATTTGGGTTGACTTGGCGCATGCTCACACATGTTAGACTCTTACAAAGTCGCCAATAGCCTTCATGATCATTTAGTTTTTGACTTTTGATGCCATCTTATGCTTCTTTTAATGTCGCTTTGTCGCTTTGCATGATTATGGCCATTACTGCTCTCTTAGTTGGTCGCTCCCAGTCTTTTGCTAGCCCTCGCCTTGTACTGAGTATGAGCTCTACTCGTGCATCCAACTCCTAAAAGCCAAAGTTTTCCAAAGTGTCCACCATACATACCTACTAGCAATTTGCTATTCCAAGTAAATTTGACTTGCTTTTATTTTCTCTTCAAATTAAACTCTTACCAGTGTTATGCGAAATTCGGTTACTAAAGCTCTCACGAACCGGAAGGCACACTTTACTTTTTCCTGTTCTTAAAAATTTGACATTGTGGTCTCTTATGTTGAGTTGTTATGCTTGCAAGTTGTAAGTTGGATTCTAGCCCAGCCATGCTGTCATGGGGCAAGCTTTCAACATTGCACTTCTTATTTGAGTTGATATCGTGATCTTTTGTCTATGGATGCCCACGGTGTGAAATGAATTGGGAATCTTGTGGGGATCATGGAGTTTGTATATATGTTAGGGAAACGCCGGGCTACCAATCTAAGCCATGCATAATTCATGGTGGAAATTTGCAGCATACCCATGGTGAACATTCGACGACGCATCTCACAATAAAAAGCTAAACAAAAGGGAAATAAAAGAGATGTCGAGGTGTTCATTGTCTGCTTGTCCTATCATTTTGGTGTGGGCTTGTTCCATGTCATCGGGCACGGAGGTACCCCATTGGCGGTTCTCAATGATATGCATATACTTACAATGACAAGAGCCTTGCTTGGGACTCTAAGTAAAGTAGCATGAGGTTTGGGTACTCGTATTCACGGGGCACGAGGTTTTCAACTTATGATTTGTCAAGCATATGCATCATAATTGTTCTCGCATTAACTTTAACCATTCAAGATGCTTATGATGGGGGCAATGAGAGCTCAAAGCCGGTAAGTACCATAATTTTTGAAGGTTATAAAACTTGCAATCACTGCTTCCCTCCGCGAAGGGCCTTTCTTTTACTTTTATGTTGAGTCACCACCTTCTTTCTTTATGCACCATTAAGAGAGCATAGTTGTCATTCTTAGTGTGATATGCATTGTCCCAAAGTTCATTGATTGATTCATATTGTTGGTTTCACTTGTTCTTAAATTATTTGTATCTAGTCGCCCTTTTAAACTTGAAGGTGTGCTATGCATTTATGTTTTGCTCTCTTTGAAGGACAAGCTGAAAACCATGTGTATGTTTTTCCTTATGATTTGAACACACATTTGACTTTCATTGTTTCATTTTCATGATCTTTTGTTTGTGTTCATTTGCATGTTTACAACATGGTTGCTAAGTTCTTATTGTCATGATTATATCTTCATGCCCATGTTTTAAGTTCTTATGATCCCAGCTCACCAATGCTTACATATATGATCAAGATTGTGTAGGTGCATGTCACCTCAAAAATTATTCTTTTGTTATCACTTACCTACTCGAGGGCGAGCAGGAGTTAAGCTTGGGGATGCTTGATACGTCTCCAACGTATCTATAATTTTTGATGCTCCATGCTTGGTTTTACACCATTTGCCTATTGTTTCGTTACACTTAGTGGCACTTTTATGCATTTTCTGGAACTAACCTATTAACGAGTTGCCACAGTGCCAGTTTCCTGTTTTTGTGTTTCAGAAGTGATACACAGGAAATATTCTCGGAATTGGACGAAACAAGGTCCTGAAGTCTTATTTTTGCCGGAAGCTTCCAGAGATCCGAAGGAGAGTAGGAGGGGGGCCACCAGGGCCCCACACGCAGGGGCGGCGCGGCCAGGCCCCTGGCCAAGCGGGCCCCACTTGAGGGCGCCTGGCTCCCCCTCTGACGACGCCCCTTCGCCTATAAAGACCCCCCGACGGAAAAAAACCTAAGTACCCGATCAGATTTCCAGAACACATCGCGATCCGCCGCTACCGTCGACCCGAAGATCGGGAGGGTCCAGAAGCTCTTCCCGGCACCCTGCCGGAGAGGGGAATCGCCACCGGAGGTCTTCTTCATCGCCATGCTTGCCTCTGGAGCGATGAGTGAGTAGTCTACCTTGGACTATGGGTCCATAGCAGTAGCTAGATGGTTGTCTTCTCCACCATGTGCTTCATGTTTAGATCTCATGAGCTGTCCTACATGATTGAGATCACCGTTATGTAATTCTACATGTTTGGTTTGTTGGGATCCGATGAATATTGGTGTTTATGATTAAGTTGCTGTACTGAATTATATCTTTTGTTATCTCTATGTTGTTTATGATCTTGCATGCTCTCCGTTGTTAGTAGCTATCTTGGCCGAGTAGTTGCTAGTGACTCCAAGAGGGGGTATTTATGCTCGATAGTGGGTTCATGCCTCTATTTCACCTGGGGGTGTGACAGAAACCTCTAAGGTGGTAGATGTGCTGTTGCTACTAGGGAGAAAACAACATTCATATGCTCAAGGGCATATGGTTTGTTTACATTACACACTTTGCTTAATGCAATTATCTGTTGTTCGCAACTTAATACTTCTAGGGTGTTCGGATTGATATCCCCGGGAGTGGATTATTAGTCATAGATGCAGTTGGATGGCGGTGATCTATGTATTTTGTTGTAATGCCCAGAGTAAATCGCATAGTGATCTTCTTGACATATCACGTTTATCTTTATTCTATCAATTGCCCAACTGTAATTTGTTTACCCAGCATGTGTTATTTTATCTATGGAGAGACACCACTAGTGAACTGTGGACCCCGGTCCTATTTACATCATATTGCTATCACCTGTTTACTTTACTCGTATTGTTTACTTTACTCGCATACTATATTGTTTTCCACTCGATACGCTCATAACCTTTGTTTCAAGCAAACCGGTGAGATTGACAACCTCATCGCAAGTTGGGAACAAAGTATTTGTTTGTGTTGTGTGCAGGTTCCGCGTTGCTGCTGGCCGAAGACGAGTCAACAAGTATCGTTAACGGCGCCCTTGTTGGAGTGTTACTAAGCCAGTCCGCATCACCTTCAGTCGTCATTGTCTCTCCTCTCCTGATCGATATTAAACCTTGGTTTCTTAAACTGGGGGAAAACTAGCTGCTATACTCATCATACCTTCCTCTTGGGGTTCCCAACGGGCTGGTTATTCACCACGCACAAGGACCGTCTGCAGCAACATCCACTTGGAGCAGCATCTACCTTGGACTATGGGTCCATAGCAGTAGCTAGACGGTTGTCTTCTCCACCATGTGCTTCATGTTTAGATCTCGTGAGCTGCCTTACATGATCGAGATCACCGTTATGTAATTCTACATGTTGTGTTTGTTGGGATCCGATGAATATTGGTGTTATGATTGAGTTGATGCACTGAATTTTATCTTATGTTATCTCTATGTTGTTCATGATCTTGCATGCTCTCCGTTGTTAGTAGCTATCTTGGCCGAGTAGTTGCTAGTGACTCCAAGAGGGGGTATTTATGCTCGATAGTGGGTTCATGCCTCTATTTAATCTGGGGGAGTGATAGAAACCTCTAAGGTTGTAGATGTGCTGTTGCTACTAGGGGGAAAACAACATTCATATGCTCAAGGGCATATGCTTTGTTTACATTACACACTTTGCTTAATGCAGTTATCTGTTGTTCGCAACTTAATACTTGTGGAGTTCTCGGATTGATTCGCCACAAGTGGATTATTAGTCATAGATGCAGTTGGATGACGGTCTATGTATCTTGTTGTAATGCCCAGAGTAAATCTCATAGTGATCCTCTCTACATATCATGTTGTCTTTATTCTATCAATTGTCGAACTGTAATTTGTTTACCCAGCATGTGTTCTTTTATCTTATGGAGAGACACCACTAGTGAACTGTGGACCCCGGTCCTATTTCCATTATATTGCTATCACCTGTTTACTTTACTCGCACTGTTTACTTTACTCGCATACTACTATTGCTTTCCAATTGGTACGCTCATACCTTTGTTTCAAGCAAACCGGTGAGATTGACAACCTCATCGTAAGTTGGGAGCAAAGTATTTGGTTGTGTTGTGTGCAGGTTCCGCGTTGCTACTAGTTGAAGATAAGTCAACAAGTGTCGTAAACGGCGCCCTTGTTGGAGTGTTACTAGGCTAGTCAGCATCACCTTCTGGAGTTTGGCTTTTTCCTGGACTGACAAACCTTGGTTTCTAACTGAGGGAAAAACTTGTTGTTGTGCTCATCATACCTTCCTCTTGGGGTTCCCAACTGGACGGTGAAAAACTATCAACACCACGCCGCATCACAAGACAGGAAGGTTTTCGCTTATGGGTCGAGGCAATTACGACCGCATGAGGTTAACTATCCAACACATGACATCGAGCTAGCAGCCGTGGTGTTTGCATTGAAAGGATGGAGGCATTTTCTGTATGGAGCTAAGTGTGAACTCTATACGGATCACAAGAGTCTCAAGTACTTCTTCACCCAGAAGGAATTGAATATGAGACAACAATGATGGTTAGAATTGATCAAGGACTATGATTTGACCATCAACTATACACCAGGGAAGGCTAATGTGGTAGCTGACGCATTATGCAGGAAGAGCACAGATACTCAACCAGTGAGCCGAGAACTTCCCAAATAATTGCTTATGGATTTGGAAAGATTAGAAATTCAATGTCTGGAAGTGAAATCTCTGGGTAGTTTATCTACCATGAAGGTGATGGAAGAACGACAAAGCGATCTCAAATACACAATATTCTGACGACAAGATGAAGATTCATTCATTGCGGAAGAGATTCACAGAATTGAAGCGGGGATACCGTCTGAGTTTCATTTAGGTGATTTTAAATCACTTTGGTTTCATAACCGGTTATGTGTGCCGGATATACCGGAAATCAAGGAGTTAATACTCAAGGAGGCACATGAAACTCCGTATTCGATACATCTGGGGAGTACCAAGATGTACATGTATCTGAAAGAACTATTCTGGTGGAACAACATGAAGCGGGAGATAGCCAAGTTCATGTCTGAATGCCATACTTGTCAAAGAGTGAAAGCGGAACATCAAAGTCCCGCTGGACTTATGCAACCATTGAATATTCCAGAGTGGAAATGGGAAGAGATTGGAATGGACTTTATCACAGGGTTACCATTGACACCGAAGAAAAAGGACATGATTTCGGTTATTGTCGACATACTGACTAAAACTGCACATTTCTTGGCCGTCAATCAAAAGGAATCTGGAGAGAAGTTAGTAAATCTATACGTTCAAGAAATTGTGAGTAAACACAGAGTGCCAAGGACAATAGTATCGGACCGAGGGTTCGTATTCACTTCAGCCTTCTGGAAGCAGTTACATGAAGCTCTAGGTTCCAAGTTAGACTTTATTACTGCTTATCACCCACAGACAGGAGGACAAACAGAAAGCACCAATCAGATTTTGGAGGATATGCTTAAAGGTTAGAGCATGTGCGTTTGATTTTGGAGGATCGTGGGAAGAACATCTACCATTGGCAGAATTTTATACAACAACAGTTACCAAAGTAGTATCCAAATGGCACCATTTGAAGCACTCTGTGGAAGAAAGTGCCAATCACCCATCTGCTGGTATGAAACTGGAGCTAGTAAGGAATTCCATTCGGACTATGTTAAGGAAAGGCAACATGCCATCGACATCATCCGAGATCGATTGAAAATTGCTCAAAGTAGGCAGAAGAGCTATGCAGATTTAAACAGGACGACATGGGAACCTCAAGTTGGGGACATGGTTTATCTCAGGGTTAGTCCAATGAAGGGAGTACATCGTTTTGGAGTCAAGGGAAAACTCAGCCCAAGATACACTGGACCTTTTAAGATTCTAAGTCAAAGCCATGGAGTAGCCTTTGAGTTGGAACTACCGAAACAGATATCCAAGGTTCATAATGTGTTTCATGCTTCACAACTTCGAAAGTGTATGAAGACACCAGAGGAAGCCATATCCTATGAAGACATGGAACTACAAGCAGATTTGACCTATGATGAAGAGCCGTCAAAGATTCTGGCAGAAAACTAGAAGCAATTTTGTAATAGGGCTATCAAATATTGCAAAGTGCAATGGAAACATCACCCGGAAAGAGAAGCTACCTGGGAAAAAGAAGAGGATCTAAGGACAGCCTATCCAGAATTCTTCACGTACACCTTACCCCAAACTTCGGGACGAAGTTTTTGTTAAGGGGGGAAGTCTGTAATATCCCAGCATGTAGGACAACTCCGGGGTAGAATAGAGGGCTTTTGTGCATAGCATCTAAAATTACGGGATTTTTTTGCGCTTTTATCACTAAAACCTAAGGGGGATCGAGTCTCTCTTCGAGGGGGAATGGTGAACTCTCGGAGTGTGAAAGAATTCGACATGACCTCTTTTGATCAATTGCTTGTGGGGAAGGGATGAAATTGAATAACAAAAACTTAAGAATATATTATGATTTCAAAACTTCAATTTGAATTATGAAATTGAATTTGAATTTAAAAGACACATTTAGAAAGGATAAACATTTATAATAAGAAAAACTTGGACTTTATTGATTATCAACACAATATACATTGTCTTTACAAAATTCAGTGAACGAAAGAATAGTTACAAATGGAATAGCATAGAGAGAATGTTACAACCAGAAACAACAATAAAAATAAATAAATACAAAGTTACAGGAATTAATCTAGATGATGATATCCTAAACCACTATATTTCTTCTTTCTTCCCTTTCTTCTCTTTTCCATTCTTCTTTATTACCTTTGACATGCATGTACCTCATGCAACTAACTTTTATGGAAAATTTGAAAATTTGAAATTAGAATTTTTTTGCAAAAAAAGGTTGTTCCGAATTAAAACGGCTCTAACTTTTGCATATGGACTCGAAAAAAAACATATAATATATGAAAAATTATCTACACAAAATTTTACATCCGATTTCAATAGCCAAAGGCCGTTTGCACAAATTCTACTTTCTCAAAATTCCAAAGGGAAATATGAAAGCAGGAAGATTTTAGATTTTGCTAGAAAAATGAGAAAAAAAATGATTTTTAAAAAGATTTTTTAATTTCTTTAGTTGTTTCTTCTACTTTTTAGTTATTTTGAAGTTTTTAGATTATTTTGGAATTTTTTAAGATTTTTGATTTTTTTTGATTTTTTGAATATTTTGAGTTTTAAAATTAATATTTAAATTATGCATAAAGATATTTTGAAATTTATTGATGCTCATTATTACTTAATCATTATTGCTTATTTTTTAAATTATTAGGAATTAAAAAAAGTAAAATTATATGTTATCAAAGTCTAAGGGTTAATACAATTCATAGCATAGTATTATCAAGAAGTCGCGAGCGCAGTCTTGGAAGCTAGTAGGGAAGGAATGGAGAAGTTAAGCGTGCTGAGAGTGGAGCAGTGTGAGGATGGGTGATCGGCCGGGAAGTGGGACCACGAGTATATACTTTGACATGAGAATAGGGGTGGTGATTAGAGATTAGAGGGAAAACTGTCAAACAAATCAAAAATCCGAAAATAGGAAAGTTCAAAAAAATCTGAAACTTTTTTCGAAAATATTTAAAAATAGCAAAATGACCTTTAGTCCCGGTTGGTGTTACCAACCGGGACTAAAGGGTTCTCCAGCCCGCAGCGCTCAGGGCGGCCACGTGGAGAACCTTTAGTCTCGGGTTGTGGCACAACCGGGACTAAAGAGGAGGACCTTTAGTCCCGATTTGTTAGTCCCGGTTGCTACAACCGGGACTAAAGGCCCTTACCAACCGGGACTATAGACCGTTTTTCTACTAGTGATATATGTTATCGTACGCCCTTGCGTGATGAACCATCTTAACAAAAAGCTGTGCAAAAAAATAGCGTATAGCTAGTAATGGTGATAAAGATGGACGCAAAAGTAAGAAAATTTCTTAACATGGTTCTCTACTTGGTCCTTCTTAGGAACAATGTGCGTGATATAGTATGGGGTGAGTTGATGACAGTCGCTATGTTGTACACCTAGCAACGCATGTAGGATTCGCAATATTATTGGAAAAAGAAAGCATGAAGATAGAAGGGGTCCTACCATTTGAGACAAGATGTCTAGACATGAAAAAAATAAAATGTTATAGCCATGTAAACACTGCATTGGCGTGCTCTCCAATCTATGAACAGATGTGTGTGGCCACATTGTACTGCTGAGAGCCGTCCTTTTGGCATTTTTAATCAATATAAGATACATAATCAAGTATTTGAAAATCCAATGTTAATCTCACATGATCATGGGCAAGAATAGAACATGCTATCTCCACGATTAATTAATCCAGTGCACCAACATGAAATGGCGCAACATTCTAACCGGTAAGGCCATAGGTAGTATGGGCACCGTAGCTGTGCGCCTGCCAGCTGATAAAATAGTTGTTGCTTGTAGGAGTCAATGAATCGAGAGAAGATGCAAAGAGAGATGGATAGATATATTGATTTGTAGTTGCTACATGTTTAGATTTGTTATTGTTGCTTTTCATAAATTGAGAGAGAGATGGAGCAAGGAGGATATGTTTTTCTTTGTCATCTGCTTTGCTACTGTCGACTCTGCTACCTTACTAATGCTGTGCATCTGTTTCAAATTAATTGATGTAGTTTTTTCTAAAATAAACAAATCTATGCACAAAAACATGTCTATATATATACGCATATCTAAACCAAATCTGACCAAAGATGCAATAATTAATTTGGAACACAGGCCATCCGTTTCAAATTAATTGATGTGGGTTTTTCTCCGAATGAGTAGACCTACATACTGAAATGTGTCTACATACATACACATACATACATATCTATACCAAACTTGATCAAAGTTGTGACTATCGAGAATAAAGATCGCTGGATGAATCGATGATTTACCTCCCATCGTTTACGTGTTAATATAGGCCCAAGGGCAACGGTTACAAGCAACGGTTACAAGGTAAGTTTGGTAAGAGGGAGCATCCCCAAACGGTCATCCTAGTTGACTCAACCATGCACAATCGTGGGAATTAATTTCCTTGCCTCCTAATACTGTTTCATGCCTTATACATGGCGTAATCAGTGTACAATTGTTTTGGCAAGAATTCCTAACACTCCCCCTTAATCAAAACTTGTACAAGTTTAGATTATACTTGAATTTTTCAAAGTCCTTAGAACCTAAACCCTTCGTGAAGCCGTCAGCAACTTGATCATGTGTTGAGATAAATCTTATATCAAGGAGTTTCTGAGCAACTCGTTCTCTGACAAAATGGAAATCAATTTCTATATGTTTGGTCCTTGCATGAAAGATGGGATTGGCAGACAAATATGTGGCACCCATGTTATCGCACCATAGGCATGGAACTTCTTTGATTTTGATACCCAATTCCTTTAAAATAGTCTCAACCCAAATGACTTCCGCTGTTGCATTTGCTAGGGATTTGTATTTAGCCTCTGTGCTTGATCTAGACACAGTTGGTTGTTTCTTAGCACTCCATGATATGAGGTTTGGTCCAAAAAAGATTGCAAAGCCTCCAGTTGACCTTATGTCATCAACACACCCTGCCCAATCTGCATCTGAAAAAGCACTAATCAAAGTGGACATAGATTTCTTGAAAGTAAGTCTTGTGGTTAGAGTATCTTTGACATATCATAAAATTCTCTTGACAGCTGTCCAATGTACTGTGGTAGGGGTTTGTAGATATTGACAAACCTTATTGACAGAGAAGGAAATATCAGGTCTAGTTAGAGTCAAATATTGTAAAGCACCTACCACACTTCTGTATCTTGTGCTGTCTTCAAGACCTAGAGCATCTCCTTCATAAACAGATAATTTTTCTAATGTAGACAAGGGTGTAGAAGATGACTTACACTTGTCCATACCAAGTTTTGCTAGTAAATCCGAGGCATATTTTTCTTGAGTGAGAACAAGACCATCTTGGATTTTCTTAACTTCAATACCCAAGAAGAAATGTAAGTCACCTAAATCCTTGATAGCAAAATTAGCATTTAAATCATGGACAAGTGTGGATATGGCTTGGTGAGATGAGCTTGTAACTATAATGTCATCCACATAAACAAGAACATAGACAGTGATACCTGGTTTGTTATAAATAAATAATGACGTGTCACCTTGAGATGGTGAAAAACCTAGTTGTTGAAGCTTGGTGCTCAAATGCGAATACCATGCTCTCGGGGCCTGTTTGAGACCATACAAAGCTTTGTCCAACTTGCAAATATGATTAGGTGTATGAGGATCTTCATAGCCATGCGGTTGTTTCATGTACACTTCCTCTTCCAGAACGCCATGAAGAAACGCATTCTTGACATCGAGTTGTCGAAGACTCCAACCCCTAGAAATAGCAATAGACAAAACAAGACAAATAGTGGCTGCTTTTACAACGGGACTAAAAGTGTCTTCATAATCAATACCGTAGCGTTGCTTGAAGCCTTTTGCAACCAAGCATGCTTTGTACCGATAATGGAGCCATCTGCATTTTTCTTGATCTTGTAGACCCATTTGCAATCGATAATATTTTTGTTACCTTTGTGAGGCGGGACCAAGTGCCATGTCTTGTTCGCAACAAGAGCATTATACTCCTCATTCATCGCCTTGCGCCAATCCTCATGATGTAGTGCTTCGTGTAGATTCTCTGGTTCTCCTGTAGCACACAAGAAAGAATACCGTATTGTTCCATCAGTGTATTTTTTAGGTTGTTTAATACCTTTTTGTAGCCTTGTACGTGCAGCAGGAGGGGATGCAGGATTGTCCGGAGCAGAAGATCCAGTTCCTGCCATAGGAGATCCTGCCACGGGCGCGCTCTGTCCAGCTCCGGATCCGCGCGTGGGCGGCTGGGTCCCGTGGTCAGGAGCAGGATCGGGAGGAGGTGCACCTGGCCAGTGCCAGGCCCTCGCGTGGGCGTCTGGACCCCGCGGTCGGGAACTGCGCGTCGATCGGGGCCCTCGTCACGTCGTGGCGTAGGACGGTCGGGAGCAGGCGCGGGAACCGCGCGTCGATCGGAGCTCTCGTCACGTCGTGGTGCAGGAGCGGGACCAGGAGACGTGGACGCCTCGGACTGGGCCTCCTCATCCGGGAAGAGCACGCTGTCCCCGCGACGCACGGTTGGCGAGGAAGATGCCCTCCCGGGATCAGCGCTGGCAGGCGAGGAGGGGGCGCTCCCGGGATCAGCGCTGGCAGGCGATTCCGCTCCGGATCTCTCGGGATCGGAGCCGATCGACGCGGTGTCTTCTTCTGGCATAAAATGAGCCTCTGTTTCTTGCTCGTTTTGACTCATTTTTGCACCGTTTTGCTCCAAATTTTCAGCAGTGATCTGCAAAGGACTAGCAGCAGGCATAGGTTTACAGTGATTAGGCATATAATCAACATTATTCATATCCCCATTTGTGAGATCAAGATGATTTGGAAGGAGTAATATTTCTTTCCGGAGAAGAGCGCCGGCGTTGGGATGTAGAGAGGCAAAAGGAAAGACGTTTTCATCGAAGACAACGTCTCGAGAAATGTAAATTCGTCCAGTAGAGACCTCCAAGCATTTGACACCCTTGTGCATGGGACTATAGCCGAGATAAACACATTGTTTTGACCAAAAGGATAATTTACGAGAGTTGTAAGGACGCAAATTTGGCCAACACGCACAACCAAAGACTCGAAGAGTTTTATAATCAGGTACAGTTTCAAACAGAAGTTCTACTGGAGTAGCATTGTTGATGACCTTGCTTGGCATGATATTAATAAGATATGTGGCAGTGAGGAATGCCTCATCCCAAAATTTCAAAGGCATAGATGCATGAGCTAGGAGTGCAAGGCCAACCTCAACAATGTGTCGATGTTTGCGCTCGGCAGAACCATTTTGTTGATGTGCATGTGGGCAAGAAACATGGTGAGTGATGCCAAGTGTTTTAAAGAAAGGACTTAATTTCTCATATTCACCTCCCCAATCTGTTTGCATAGTAATGATTTTCTTGTTAAACTTTCGCTCAACAAGATTCATGAAGTTTTGGAAAACATCAAAGACATCGGATTTCTTTTTGATGAGATAGATCCACGTATACTTGCTAAAATCATCAATAAAACTCACATAGTATTTGTAGCGGCCTACGGAGGTGGGTGCAGGACCCCAAACGTCGGAAAACACTTGTTGCAAAGGAATAGTTGATACACTTGTTGAAACAGGATAAGGGAGTTGATGACTCTTAGCCCTTTGACATGAATCACAAATAGTGTCAACACTAGATTCTTTTGTATGCGGAAGGCAGAATTTATTGAGAATTTGATCAACAACTAGACGAGAGGGATGGCCTAGGCGACTGTGCCATCTTGAGGTAGAGGGCTTGGTGATGACAAAAACTTGCTTGGACGGAGAAGAATAAGATGATGACACGATTGGGTAGAGACCACCTTCACATCGTCCTTTAAGAAGAATGGTCTCCGTTGCTCGATCCTTAATTAAGAAATACCAAGGGTGAAATTCAATAAAGATATCATTATCAAGAGTAAGTTTATGAATAGAAGCAAGATTCTTTGTTGCACTAGGAACATGAAGAACATTTTTAAGATGAAGATCACAATTTTGGGTTTGAATAGATGTATGACCAATATGACTAATATGCATACCTTCACCATTTGCCATGTGGATCTTGTCCTTACCATGATATTGGTCACGGATCATTAGCTTCTCAAGGTTGCCGGTGATGTGGTCGGTGGCTCCACTATCACCATACCAATTTGTATCAACACCATAGGCGGCATTTACTTCTCTTTCACCACCACCATTGTTGTTGTTGTTGCTCTCCTCATATCACCACCAACAAGTGGAAGCGGCGTGACCTTCTTTCTTGCATATTTGGCACACAATGTTGTCGTTGTAGCGAGGGGGTGGACCTTGTCCACGTCCACGTCCACGTCCACGTCCACGTCCACGTCCACGTCCACGTCCACGTCCACGTCCACGTCCACGTCCACGTCCACGTCCACGTCCACGTCCTCTCCCTCCTTGTGGAGGGCGACGACCTCCACCACCACCATCACGGCCCCGGCCGCGGTTGTCACGGTTGTTGTGGTTGTCGTTGTAGTTGCCGCGGTGGTTGTCATTGTAGTTGCCGCGGTGGTTGTCGTTGTAGTTGCCGCGGTGGTTGTCATTGTAGTTGCCGCGGTGGTTGTCATTGTAGTTGCCGTGGTAGTTGTCGTTGTAGTTGTCGCGGTAGTTGTCGTTGCCGCGACCATTGTAGTTGTCGTTGTAACGGCCACGGCCGTTGTGGTTGTCGTTGTAGTTGCCGTTGCGCCTCCCACGGTCACGGCTTGCGGAGTTCGCAGAGGATTCAAACCTCTTTTGATCTCCACCACCAGAAAGCATGTTTTGGCGTGCATCAAACGCACGAATTAAACTTTGAAGATCACTCACCGTGCATTTTGTCATGGCTTGGACCGTGGAGAACAGCCCGTTGTAGTCTTCATCGAGACCGTTGAGGATGAGGTCGACGAGTTCTTCTTCTTCAATGATGCGGCCGGCGACGGTGAGCTCGGTGGCGAAGCCTCTCATCTTGCCCACGTAGTCATCGGCGGTCATGTTCATCTTCTTGGTGTTGGAGAGGGCAGCGCGTAGGTGAGTAACGTTGGCCTTGGTCCTTGAGACGAAGAGGCCATTGACGAGATCCCACACATCAGTGGCGTGCTCAAGGTCGACGCACTGGGCGAGAATCTCAGGGGAGATTGCTCCAAGAAGATAGGTCAGGACCAGTTGATCCCGAGTGAGCCACGTATCATATGCCGGATTGGGCACAGATGTGGTCTTCCCGTCCTTCTCAATTTCCACCGTTTCCGGCGGCGCTGGTTCCTTCCTCTCAACCAGGCCGAGTACTCGTGCAACACGAAGTGCCGGCAGGACTTGAACCTTCCATAGGAGATGGTTTTCTCGTGTTAGTTTTTCTGTGGGAGGATTGCCGATCAATGGAGTTGGGGTCGAGGTGGAGGTGGCCATCTGGGATCGATCTGGGGGTTCTTCGTCGAGGAGCTCCTCGATGGGATTTGTTTTTTTCTCTCTCGATGTCACGGAAGGGTAGGCTCTGATACCATATCGAGAATAAAGATCGCTGGATGAATCGATGGTTTACCTCCCATCGTTTACGTGTTAATATAGGCCCAAGGGCAACGGTTACAAGCAACGGTTACAAGGTAAGTTTGGTAAGAGGGAGCATCCCCAAATGGTCATCCTGGTTGACTCAACCATGCACAATCGTGGGAATTAATTTTCTTGCCTCCTAATACTGATTCATGCCTTATACATGGCGTAATCAGTGTACAATTGTTTTGGCAAGAATTCCTAACAGTGACAACTAATTTGTAACAGAATGAATTATTGTTACCGGTAGCTATTAGAGATCATGTGCAAAAAGTGTGAGACCTCGATGGTTTTGAAATTTGAAATTTGAGAC
This sequence comes from Dactylis glomerata, assembly GCA_007115705.1. Lineage (NCBI taxonomy): Eukaryota > Viridiplantae > Streptophyta > Magnoliopsida > Poales > Poaceae > Dactylis > Dactylis glomerata. The sequence goes on along the minus strand of QXEO01000204.1, from coordinate 2,054,373 downwards.
TAGGGTTACATGTGTTGTTTGAAATTTGAGACTAGGGTTACACATGTCTAAGCAATGCCAAAAAAAATTCTCACTTGCCCAATTTTCTTTTTTATGAACACCGCATTTGCGTGGATTTCCAAACCTTGATGGTTTTGATTTCCAAACCTTGCGGGAGTACCAGTCATAGGATTTATCGGTGTGGATTCTCTGACTTGCCCCCTCTAACTTGTCCCTGACTTGCCCTCACTGCATGCGGGCTCCACCAGATGGAGGACCCACCTGTCAATGACTCCCAGGTTAGGCTTGGCAAGTCAGAGAATCCCAATCGAGGATTTATTAGGTCATTAACCATTGTGACTAGGATAGTACCTCAAGGCGTCATCATCATTTTTGATGGACTAGTAGGAATCCATGCATCTTCCCAGATACTGTATTTATTTGCGAACCATCACCTACTCGCCATATGCATCCTGTTTTAAAAGTTTCAAGGCCTGCCATAATACCCTGCCATGTAAAAGAGCTTCCACTCTTTAGTTTTGCCTTCAAAAACTCTAGTTGAAGTGAAACGATGTCTCCTCGTTTTGGTCCAATGAGCCAACCGGTAGAGCGGCAGATCGGACGGCTGAGACGACATCTGGCTCTCTTTTTTTAGGCCAAACGACATCTGGCTTTCAGGTTTCGCCGTTCGGGGGTTTAGCAAACGAGATATGTGTGTTTGAACTTTGAAGTGGCACCGCCCTCTGCTCCGCGCGTGGTGGCGTAGGTCTCATGTAGAGCGTGATCCAACGGAGCATCCGTCAGAGCGCCGGATCGGACGGCCTCTGGCTCCCGTTCGTATCTGTCAGCGCATCGAGGGCTCCTTTCGCCCGCTGCTCCGCGCATCGTGGGTCCCACCGATCACCGGCTACCTCTCCTATATAACGGGACCGAGATCCGGTGCCTTGCTGTGGACAAGGCACCAATGAACAGTTCCATACCTTGCGGACTGAGCCGTTGGATCAAAAATAAATGGACAAGATTAAACACTGTAGCAGAGCACTGTGCATGGTACTGTACCAGACTCGCTGCAGGCAAATCACTGTACCGCATGTACTGTAGCCGGACACTGTAGCGCAGAACTGTTCATACCATCTGGCCCATCAGTTCTTGATCCAATGGCCAAAATAGGGGTGCAAGGCATGGGACTGTTCATCGGTGCCTTGCTCACAGCCAGGCACCGGATCTCAGTCCTATATAACGTTCCCCAATTGGATTCCTCAGCAAGGAAAAATCCCCACCTCGGCGGCGCTATGAAGTACTCCGGCGGGCTGGCGTTCTCCGTCGGGACTGGCAGCCGCAAGCGTTCGCCGGAGTACCCCTTCGTGTCGCGCCTTCGGCAGCGGCGACTCCTCGGCTTGCTCATGCGGCAGGAGCTGTACGACACCTTCGACGCGTACGTACTCGTTCCCTGCGCTAACATTCTTCTAGCTAGAGCGCGGCGCATCTGATGATCCGGACATACATGCGTGCAGGCTCGTCGGCGAGTCGGATGCGCTCATGTACCTGGTGCATCTGACCGACCTCGTTCAGGCGGGCCGGTGGGAGGAGGCCATGGACTACCTCTCCCGCTTCCTGCCGTCGGACCGCCTGGTGTCCGTCCACGGCCGCGCCCTCCTCCACTTCCTCCGCGTGCACAAGGCCGTCGACAACATCGTCGCCGGAGCGCGCGAGGGCCGCGCCGTGTCCGCGGCTCTCAAGATTTGCTTTAGCATGGACCGTGTCCGCAGCAAGGGCATCACCAAGCTCCGTGCCATCCTCTGGTCCCTCGTCTGCTACGCAGAACTCAGGTATAGTACATTCATCACAAACCCACTCTGTAGATGCCAGATCATCGATTTTCATGCCTGATAACTCTTACTGAAGATTTATACATGGCCAAATACTGTATTTATACATGCAGGGACTCCCTGGACTTGGGGCGCGTCAGAGACAAGGCTGCGTCGATCATCCTTGACTTGATTTCTCAGACTCCAGAGTTGAAAAAGCGTATGACATACGCCCGCGGTCCATTGAAACTGAAACCCCACAATGTACTTCCCATCGGCTTCGGGTAATCATAATCATCACTGCAATTTCAATCATCTCTTGACTATCTGCAGTTCGATCGTTTCCTCATATGCAAATGCAATCCCTGCTAGTTTCCGTCCAAGGCGCCACGTGAAGAGAGGCCCCATCCCAGGCTCTATTGTTGTCAGGCACTATCTCCGTAGGAGGAGGATGTATGTACATACAGCATAACTGTCCCCCATTCTTCTTCTTTTTAATGATCTCTGATGGCACACCTGCATCGTTTTGTGCAGGCTTCCTTCTTCAACTTCAAGTCACTGTGGAGTGTTAAGTTTTGGTATATTATCCTAATCACAAATATCTTATGCTTGCTCTTTATGCAAACAAGCTCTTTTACATGCTCCCTGCTTGCTTGGCAATAATAATCCTCTCTCCAGGGCAGCATCGTTAATTGAGGCAAAGGGATGGATGGTGGATCTTGTTGGTAATTTTTTTATTTGTTTAGGTGTTGGTAACTCTGGTTTTTAGGGAAAAGGTGTTGGTAACTTCATCACACAATATACATCAGCTAATAAACTTCTGTGGTCTTTTTCAGATACAAGTTTGAAAGCTGGTAAGCGGAATGAAGGGTTCCCACTTCAGTCTGACCCTGACCCTAACAAAGGTAGCTTCACATTCTTTTAGTCCACCAAACATTTAATTTAGTCCCACTTCACTTTTTCTTTTCATTTTGTCTGATTTGAAGGAAACTTCATAGTTATCTTGATTCTGGGTGATCTAAGTTGGTTAAATTACTCTAGTTTTAGGTTTTTTTTTTGGTCAAAATTATGTTTCCCTGACTTGTGATAGTGGATTTTTCCATTTAGTCTGTTTTGAAAACCTAGTTTAGTCTCCTCCGGATTGATACACTAAGTTTATGCTTAGGGTAATCCTATGATGTGGCCTATATATACACTTGCAGTACATCGCTATGCTATGTTCTCCCACACACATTATTGTTTAGTTCCTTTGTGCATTATTTATCCTGTGTAGTAGCCGTGTCATTTCTTTGTGGTGTTTTTTGCACTTAAGCTTCCTACCTGCTACAATTTCTTATTACTGAACTCGTCGCAGGTGCTCCTGTTGGTCCAGTCTCGCAGACTAATCTTGGTACATCCAGGAGTCCAGCTAGACATTCTAGCGTGTCATTGGACACCGAGCTTGGTAATTAGTTGAACATCATCAATCGTTTCCCTGCCAGGGCAAACCTTTATCCTCACGATTACTCCCTGCAATTGCTCGTTGTTAAAGAACACCAAATTTACAAATTAAGAGGCTATATGCCTCATTGATATTTTCATGTGTGCCCTCTAATTTTTGTATATGTGAACTCACTGCGAATATTATTTTCTTTTTTCAATGGCGCATATCAGAACTCAAGGTGAAGGAATGGGTGTTTTATCTTACAGGTAAATTAGACCATTCTCTGTGTGTCTCTCATGTGTTTAAGTTCTTGTTCATACAGGATGTGTTCGGTTCTGGAACCGGGTAGGACGGAATGGAATGGTTCCATTCCTAGGGCATGGAATGGTTCCGACCCGGTGTTCGGTTCGGAAAAATTTGAGGAACGGAACGGTTCCATTTTGTGCTCGGTTTTGTTCGGTTTTTGGAGAATGGAATGGGGCAGAATTGAGGTGGTGACGTGGCATGCCGCCATCCCCCATGCCGGCACCCTGCCACGCAGCATGCCGCCACCACCGTAGGCGGCAGGCCTAGCATGCCGCCACCCATGTTGGCGGCAGGCCTTGCCACGTGGCGGCAAGCTTGATTAATTATTTCTAATCTTAATTAATTATTGGTAAACATGATTAATTATAGCCTAATCTTGATTACTTATTGCTAAACTTGATTAATTAGATGAAGGCACTGTGCCATTCCACCTCGTCCGGCCGATTTGGCCGGATCGGTCCGTTCCGCATCTACGACGAATATTCCATTTCGGGGGATTAGTTGGTTCCGTTCCTTCTCTCAACCGAACACAGGAATTGGTCCTAGGGACAGAACCGACCCGTTCCATTCCTCCAAATTCCAGAACCGAACACACCCACAGTACATGATACATCAACTGTTGTGTTTGACCTTCTGTTAAGTAATAATATTTTGTAGCTTGATTACACAATAGCAACTGATGAAACTTACCATGTTCAGATGATTGGTTGGAAGCCTGGCCAGACATGAGTCAAGGGTATCCGCCTATTCGTCGATCAGACGAAAAGGATGGTAACTTCACACTATTTTGTCCACCAGATATCTTCTTCCTAAAACATTTCGCTTAGCTGCTTACGTCTGGGATCTGTTCTGGCTGTCACAAATGATTATATCATTTCGAGCGACTTTGCAATCTGCATAATATTTTTTTCAGGCAACGACTCACTTACCTTCCCTTCAATTTAGTCTCTTGTTTCACACGGGATTTGCAGAGACCATAGCACTGCAGGATAGTTCTTTCAATTTATACTGAAATAATATTACTGCCTTTAGGTTTGGTCCTATTGTGTGCTACGTTCCTTTATCTTCTTTACAGTGCATTGATCTCATCGCACCTATTATGTTGCTGCTGCTTTTGAAGTGATATGTTCGGATTATGCTTAGGGTATTGCTGTGGTGGGCATGTGCACACATAATAGTTTCCCATGATATGAATTCTGTCGCACCGTTACGTTTGATTCCTGCGCAAATTGTTCTTTGCGTCGAATTTGTTATTCTTGCTTTTGGAGTGCTCTGCTGAGGTTATGCTTTATGTATTCCTATATGCCATTCACGTACCATCATCTTTCGTTTCCTATGCCATCCACTGGCATGCATTCCCGCATTAACATTTGATTTTCATCATACATCATTCCAGCATACATTTGAAACATGTTTGCATATACTAAATTTATTCCAGTTGAGTCTCAAGTCCCTATGTTTCTACTTTCCCGGCAGTTATGCATCTTTGTGATTGATTCGTAACTACTGAACTTGTTGCAGATGCTCCATCCTTGTTGCAGGTGATCCGTCCTTTGAAACGACATGCCAGAGACTATGGGATCACACCAGTGGCAGGCGCAGGTAAAACTGTTGAGCATTTATATCTGGTTACCTGCCGCCAATTCTAACTGCTGAACTCATTGCAGGTGTTCTACCCTCACAGGGCATGTCTGATATGTGGCCATATCCTTATGCTTACCCTTTGATTTCAACGGTGAAAAATGCAGGTAAACTCCACGTTCTTCTAACATGGATGAACCTCCATCTGTCGCCATTTCTAACTGGCGTACTCATTAACTCATTCTAGGTGTTCTGTCCTCTGAGGCCATATCTACTAATTGTGCATCTCCTTCTGAATACCCTGTGGTCTCAATAGTGGAAAATACAGGTAAATCACACGTTCTTTTCTGACCATGGACGACCTTCCATCTGCCGCCATTTCAAACTGCCCAACTCATTGCAGGTGCTCTACCCTCAGAGACCATGTCAGCTATCGGGGCATCTCGTTCTGAAAACTCTCTGATCTCAGTTGTGACAAATGCAGGTAAATTTCACTTTCCGGAACTCAATCTGCACAATTGGTCCCTGGAATTTTGTTATTTCTTGAGATCCACAAATTTTCAATGGGTTATACAAAAATTGACAATAATATTGTATATATTGTTAGGACTAGTTCATTGGGTCGCTTGTAATGTTTTCTTACTGTCGTTGTAAAACTTGGAGCGTTTTGGCACTTTCTCTTAGTACAAAATGACGTGCACTTAGGTCCCAAAAAAATGTTGAATATAGAGAATATTAAATTGTTAGCTAAGCTGCATCATGCTGATATGCCATTATGCCGCCATTTTAAACTGCCCAACTCATTGCAGGTGCTCTACCCTCAGAAACCATGTCAGCCATCGGGGCATCTCCTTCTGAAAACTCTCTGATCTCTGATCTTCTGGTACATTTGGAGGCAACGCGACGATGTGGTCTTCAATGGAGCACGGCCAGATGTTGGAGCCATCAAGGCGAGGATTAGGAAGGAGTACGGCAGGTGGTGTTTAGCTAGGCTTTTTCTTAGTGATTCATTTGGCTTCCCGGAGCCGGCACCGTTGCTTGTGAGAGAGTAGAACTTGTGGGACTTGAGGAGCTGTCACCTCTTATTAACAATAATTTACCATTCCTCGGCGTTGCTTCTTCTATATGATTAATACACCCTTCGGGATGTATTCTCGTAAAAGAAAACTCTCTAATCTCAGCTGTGACAAATGCAGGTAGATTACACGTTCCTTCCAAACACTGAAAGACTCGATCTGCACAATTGGTCCCTGGAATTTTGTTGTTTGTTGACAACCGCAAATGCACTTTTTTCAATGAGTTGTCAAAAATAGACATTCCTTCTATCCATAATTACCCTGCATTTTAGATTTCATCAAAGTTAAACTAGATAAAGTTGGACCAAGCATATTGGTGAAAATTTCAAATACATATAATATAAAAATATATATTATGATGATTCTAACTATATCTATTTGTAAATTTTGTATCTTCTCATACGTTTAGTCAAAGTTCACAAAATTTATCTATGACAAAACCCAGAATGTAGGGTAGTTTCGGTCGTGTGTATAGTTCTTTTTTCCTATCTCTACTAATAATATTGCTAGAGGTATGGTCCGTGGCTCGTAAGTACGCTTTCAATCCACCTAAAGTACGATTTCTCCCCCTCGGTCCCGTACATCTATTCCTTCACCGCATCCGTCCGGTAGTGCGTCTTCCTCTCCGTTATTCCTTCCGCTGTCAAATCGCTAGAGAAACCGGATGTTCCACGATCCGAGACGATCTCCAATCAAGGTAGCTACCAACAAGGCATCACGAATACTGTTCCTACCATTGAAAAAGAAACAACTCTGCGTTGATTGGGTTTTAGGCTTTTCTAGAGCGCTTCCGAGCTCCCATATCAACGAGACGAGATCGAGACGAAAACTTCCGGGATCTCATCAACGAATACCGTGGTTTCATAGTTCCAGGCATACTACCGGACCTGCAAAGTCTCATCTTCGTCTGGAAGACGACGAGCGCACCCTGGCCGACAACAACGGCCTTTGGCACTGGACATCTTTACGGGATCACGCTCGCGTTCGGCAAGCTCGCGGTGCTCTTCATCGAAGTTGCTACGGGGATGAGAAAGATTTTGTCCGCCGAGAAAGCAAGCCAAGTGTGTACAGCATAAAACCATCGCCTCAGCTCACGTGTCTTGACATGCACTTCCACGCGATGAAATAGATAACTGAGATCATGCTGAGGAGAGATTAAACTTAAGGTTTGGAGCTCTAGATAGATGAACAGCCATGGAAGAGGGGGCCATCTTATTTATTTTTCTCACCATGGGTGAGCCGTGCTCCTCCACAAGTCCATCGCGGAGCGCCGCTGGCGGCCTACCCCTGTCTCCCGCTGATTTTCTGCGGCACCTCCACTCTGGCGCGCGCGGCCACGCTCACCGGCACGCCGCCACCACGGCCGTCAGCCCTGCTCGCTCGCGCGTTCCCCCCATGGTCGACCTGACTGAGGGACACCGTGTGACAGTAGGCACAAGCACGGGGCGTCGAGACCGTAGTGGCTGCCGCCGGTGGAAGCACAGGGCCGGTGTCCACTCCATCCAAACTTCCCGCGCCGCCAGTCCTTTTTATCTCGACGCTCCGTCTCTGTTAGCATAACAGGCCACATTGCACGCACTTCAGATTCAGTTGCCGCACAATTCTGTGAACATCAAATTTTTGTTGCGGGGTGAAAAGAGGTTCAGGTATTGTGGCATGCCTAACTTCTTTTTAAGGCACTGAATATTGTTCTTCGCATGACTACATGGACTGAAACCAAATAGCGTGCAACAGATTTGGTGTAGGGAATTGAATATATGGATGCCTTGGGAAGCTCCATGGATGCGGGGATGTGTAGCTTTTATCTGGTGTTGGAGCTGGAATTGATGCCGACAAAGGAAGTTTATTCAGTCAATTTAGAATCGCATAGAAACATAGGCCAATTCTGTTCCGCACGCAAACCCAACCAGGTGCGAACAATATGACAGCAAGTTAACAAAGACCATAAGGTTCAGTGGCAAAATGTGTTGCTTGGTCTAATGATTTATATGACATAAGTGTCAGATTCAGATGTGCTTTGTTGCAAAACCAAGTCGTAGCTCTTCAGTAGAAGATTCTTTCAGTGTGTTGCAAAACCAAGTTGCAGCTTTAGTAGCATCGTATGAAGACGCTTTCAGTGCTCACCTTGTCATATATGTTACTAGGCTAGAAGGAACAAATCGATTTCAACGTTGCAGCTCTTTAGTAGCCTCTTATGAAGACTCTTTGAGAGCTCACCTCATCAGAAACGTTACTAGGCTAGAAGGAATCAATCAATTTCGGTAGGAGGAATAACTCTGCTACTGTTGTTGTTAATTTGTAAGGTATGTATGTGTTAAATCCGATGGACCACTTTGTTATTCTTTTCACAACACGGTTTCCGTGACTCCAACTCTTCAGTTTGTTCATTTTTTCCTACTAAAATAGATAAGTGAAAATATTCAAGTGCTTATTTATGCTTTAAAAATTGTTTTTAAGTTTAATTAAACAAACCCGAGGACTGGTCTTTTGTGTACCACTTTGTTTACTCCATGATGTCAAGCCTCTTTAGATTGAAGGATTGGCATAGGAATTTAGAGGATTCTAATCCATTGGAATTTTTACCCAAACAAAGCCCTTTGTATCAAAGGAACGAACACCTAAAAAAATCTTATGGATTGCAGTCATACACCCCAATCCCATATGAATTTCAACATCCCCTCCAACATCCTTTTACACTCACTTTGTGTAGAGTCAAGGCAATTTTCATGTGTTTTTCATATGTTTCATCCAAACGTATATTCCTTCAGTATTCCTCTGTTTTGCACATGCAACCTCTCAAATTCCTATATTTTGTAATCCTCTGATCCAAAGAGGCCCTTAAAGTTTCATGTGAAGATTGGATTGGGACAGTACTCCATGGTTTGTTGTGTGCATTTTATGATCTTCAGCTAGGTGGCTAATATGAGAATGTTGAGCAGCTATATAAATATTGTTGAACGACTTGAACTACTGCTAGGTTGGCACTACATTTTACACCTATAATTATGTTATTTATGTCTATTTTGCCGAGCTAGGCACCGGACGGGAGATTTCGAGGAAGTCGAGGAGAGGGTGGCACCTGAGAATAAAAGGAAGGGGAGAAGAGGGTGGCAAAGCGATGCGCCCGGTGAACTTGAGGGCAAAGAGGCGACAAGTTGGTGAAATAGGTGTTGTGCTACGAAAGTTCTCTTGGGGTTAGTGGGAAGGACAATGAATGGGTCAATGGGGTTTCCTTCAGGTGAATGTGACGGTTTGGTTAGATAGACGCTACGATTATCGGGTTTTTAGATAAAATTTATAACCCGTAAAAACAACTCAATATAAATAGTTTCCGAGAACGATACCGCCCTCTTAATTCTTACATTCCAATTGGCTAACAATAGATTTAAACTGGCTTATGATTTCCATTATTACATATTCAAATTGATGTTTATGATTTTCACTATTGCAAGGTATAAAAGATGGGTTAATCAAAAAGTCCCTCGCATTTTGCATTGGATTGCCGTATGAATTTAAACACGGAATGTGTTGTTTATTTTATTCAAATTGATCGTAGCAACGCACGGGTATTGTGCTAGTCGTTGTAAAACTTGGAGCGTTTTGGCGATTTCTTTTATAACAAAATGGCATGCACACAGGTCCCAAAAAAATGTTGAATATAGAGTATATTAAATTGTTAGCTAAGTTGCATTATGCCATTAGTTCAGTTAAGAAGTCGTTTCGCAAAAAAAAAGTTCAGTTAAGAAGTCAAAGAGTAAATATAAAGAAGATGAAGAATTCCGGCAGAGCATGTGAATATGCACTGCCCTAGGATGAAATTATGCCCCGTAGTGCGACATTTTGCCTTTCTTGATTTCAGGGTACAACCCAACCCAGCTCTTATGTGCACTTTGACGGATCGATTCACATGCAAAACTCCTCGACCAGAATAAGAGTGGAGAAACATGTAAGATCAGTATATAGAGTAGTACTAGAGTGGAATGTCTGAAGTGGAACATATGACCCTTGACGTTGCATGCACTTGTAGGTGGTAGTGAATGAAAAACACAAAGAAGGTACAGTTCTTTAGCTTGATAAGCTCAGCTGTTATGTACTACTAGTTATTGGCCAAAAAGTTATGAAGCAATATAACAGAACTAGTAGGATGGTAGGGTGCATTGGTGCACAAGAGAATTAAAGTAGCGAGGTGCAAAAAGGATTAAAAGAAAGTTCTAAAACTTAACGACAATATTTATTGTACTCCCTCCGACCCATATTACCTAGACACATTTTAGTGCTAAATACATCCAATTTGCGAAAGGTAATATGAGTCGGAGGGAGCAACATTATTTCATTAACGGACAGAATGCTGATCGTCCTTAGTCCTGCAATTCCGAGTTTTTGTGCTTTAGTTATGTCCATGGTAGTGTCAGGATTGCATTTGCATCCTACAGCTGTATTAAGCTAGCTAGTTTAGCTTACTGGAAATATTCATGTTTCAAATTGTGCACCAGTATCTTGTTTACTTTCGTACTTGAAATGTTCAATGTTTGTAAGCATTAGGAAAATGTTTTGTTGTGATATAATAGTACTTAATGGAGTAAACCTTAAGGTGTTGAAGTGTATAAGTAGATTATACTAGGCCTTTCCATCAGTTCGGACTTTTGGTTGCGTTGGCTAGTGCATGAAGCTTGACATGGTATCAGAACCCAGGGTCTCGAGTTCGAGTCCTGGTTTTCGCAATTTATTGTAAAATTGCTGTTGCCCCCCTTTGTATCCACGTGTTGACTTTCTCTTCTCCCATTGTGTCCACGTGTTGATTTTCTCTTCTCCTGTCTGTGTCCACGTGTTGACTTTATCTTCTCCCGTCACACGTGAGTGGGGGTGTTGAAGTGTATAAGTGGATTGTACTAGTCATTTCCATCAGTTCGGACTTTTGGTTGCGTTGGCTAGTGCATGAAGCTTGACAGCTATTACTTCTTGGACAGGTACACATAAGCATTTTAGTCGAGAACATTGCTATACTCAGAATGCTTGCTTTCAGTCCAAGGAAGAATCCAAGGGTGGAACTGACAACTGTTGAGCAAGGCCATAATAATCCAAAAAGGCAACGGACAACTTTGGTAAGATGCTGAAATATTGGTGCTTACTTTTATTAGTAGTGTTACAGTTAGCAATGCAATCTTGTATTCTATGGTGCAATGATGTTTTCAATATACAACGACTTCTTTACATGATATGCAGCAGCCACCAGATTTGGCCCACAGAACTTGTTCAGTGCATTTCACATCTCAAGAAAATTTAATTACTTCCTTTACAAGAGCTTGAAGTTCCTATTTTCAAAATACATCTTTTTTGGTTAACGCTTGTGTCAATTAATACGGCCACATGATTTAAACAGTTTAACTCTACCATGAATATCCTGCCTAAGTTACACTTCTGTGAATTGCTTTACTTACCATCACACTGGTCACTGATTTGTCCTAGAGTTGTATTATCAGTAGTTGGGTGTTTCCACTACACAGGAAATATTCTCAGAATTGGACGAAACAAAAGCTGAAATCCCTAATTACCTGACACAAAGACGGAGTCCAAAGGAGAGCAGGAGACGGACCAGGGGCCAGCTACACCTGGTGGTGGCGTGGGCCACCCCTAGGCCGCGCCACCAGGGGGTGTGACCACCTGGTCCACCTCCTGACATCGCCCTTCCGCCTATTTAATCCCCTCGACGGGAAAACCCTAGGGCTCAAACTCTTTTCCAAAAAACATACTACAAGCCGCCGCCGTCGTCGACGCGAGATCAGGAGGGTCCAGAAGCTCTTCCCGGCACCCAGCCGGAGAGGGGAATCACCACCGGATGCCTTCTTCATCACCATGCCTGCCTCCGGAGTGATGTGTGAGTAGTCTACCTTGGACTACGGGTCCATAGCAGTAGCTAGATGGATGTCTTCTCCTCCATGTGCTTCATGTTTAGATCTTGTGAGCTGCCTATCATGATCAAGATCATCGTTATGTAATTCTACATGTTGTGTTTGTTGGGATCCGATGAATATTGAGTACTATGTCAAGTTGATTTGTGATTTATCATCTCTATGTTGTTTATGATCTTGCATGCTCTCCGTTGCTAGTAGATATCTTGGCCGAGTAGATGCTAGTGACTCCAAGAGGGAGTATTTATGCTCGATAGTGGGTTTATGCCTCTAGTAATCTGGGATAGTGACAATAACTTCTAAGGTTATAGATGTGCTGTTGCTACTAGGGAGAAAAAAATCTTGTGTTCAAGGACACTTGTATTATTTACATTACACACTTTGCTTATGGCGATAATGTGTTGCTTACAACTTAATACCCAACGGTTGTTCGGATGATATCCGGTGGGTGGATTATTAGTCATCGATGTAGTTGGATTACAGTCTATGTATTATGTTGTAATGCCCAAGTGAATCTCATAGTGATCCTCATGACATCTACATGCATTGCTTGCATTCTTTATTCTGTCAATTGCCCAACTGTAATTTGTTTACCCAACATATTATTTATCTTTATGGAGAGACACTTCTAGTGAACTGTGGACCCCGGTCCATTCTTTTACATTCATATTACCGTTTACTTTCTATAAGCATTATTTACTTTCTTGCAAACAAACATCTATTAACACACGATACATTTAATACTTTGTTTACAGCAAACCGGTGAGATTGACAACCTCACTGCAAGTTGGGGCAAAGTACTTTAGTTGTGTTGTGTGCAGGTTCCATGTTGCTGATGGCGCCAAAGCTACGCCCCAGATAGGCGCCCTATATAAATTCTCTGGAGCTGTCGCCAAAGCTAGCTAGCATCAACCTTCAGAAGTGGTTTCCTTCTCCTACTGGTTCGATTAAACCTTGGTTTCATACTGAGGGAAAACTTGCCACTGTGTTCATCATACCTTCCTCTTGGGGTTCCCAACTGGGCGGCTAGCACCGCTATCAGCGCCCTGCCAAAAGCTAGTTAGCAACAACCTTCAGAAGTGGTTTCTTCTCCTACTGGTCGATTAAACTTTGGTTTCATAACTGAGGGAAAACTTACTGTTGTGCTCATCACACCTTCCTCCTGGGGTTCCCAACTGGTCCGTCAACACCGCACCATCAGACACCATCTTGGAGCTTGATGACTGCAAGTGCACATGTTATTGTAACTAGTTTAGAAATAAAGATACCGTTCCCATAGAGAGCCGGTAGAGAGCCTACCGGCTGCTATCGAAAATGCTCTTAGCTAGATTTACAAAGGATTACACATGGACACCTTTGATTCCAGACAAAAATGAAACAAGTGTTTGAGTAATAGCACATAAAAACTAAAAGTAGCTAGAAAAATAGAGAGCAACGTGATGTAAATGGCTAATGAAACTGCAGTGGGCTAAGGCATTCTTAGGGAGTTTTGGATCCACCTTTAGCATAGGAATAATCATGATTAGGATAGTTCTAGTCTTTCTTTATACATGTGTACATGAGAAGCTCCTAGATGGGTGATTGCTATCGAATCAACCACCCCTCATAACCACAGCAGCGTACCTGGCAAATCACCACAATACACCACAATTAAGGTATTCCTATTGGGGTTCAAAGTAGAAAACAAAAAATTCCTACAAACCATTTCACAATGATCTATTCTACGTAGTTGAAAGGCAACAGAGTAGCAGCGGTGTTCATACCTTTGAAGACCGAGAGCATGGATTACATTCCCGCACAAACGCTGACGATGAAGACCGTCGAAGCGGACCTCAAGGTCATGTACTCGTACTGCTTGACAAAGAAAAGCGCCACAAGAGTAGTGCCTCTGAGGGATTACACACATATGGTGTATAGACATTGTCTAGGCTCTGGTCCAGCGAAGCAGTGGAAGAATAAGGACTCGGACCAGAAATTCAGCAGCACGACGGTGTCTGGCACATGGACTTTCCTTTAACTCGCGGGCACGGCTCCAGACGTGGGAGCTAGGCCAGAGAGAAGAGGAATGGGAGAGAGGGATGAATGAGCCAAGGGGACTTGGGGGTTTTATATAGGAGGAGGAGGTAGGTGGCCGCCGGCCCTAGGAAACCCTTGGGCGCCACCCGCCCCCCCTTGGCCGTCGTCGGCCCTAGGGGAAACCCTAAGCGCCGGGGGCCAGGGCCTGGCCACCCCCCTAATGTGATGCCATCTGGTGGCCCATTAGGGGTTTAGCCTTTTTCATTTCAATTTTAATTATTAATTAATTATCTTTTATTATTTAATTATTTAATTAAATACTAAAGCCATTAATAAACAATCCCTTAGACATAATTCTTTCACCAGAACCTTTTCGATAAAGTCCAGAATCTTTCTGATGTCTCTGGAACACTTCTGATATTACACGGAACATTTCATGTTAACTCCATATGATTTCAATTAATTTCGAATCAATCCCTAAGCTTCGTATACCCTTAAGTGTGACACCCTAGAGGTTGAGGAATACACCAGACATGATCGAGACACCTCTCCAATCAATGATCAACAATCAGCTCTGGAAAGTCGGGTTGATCCCTGTGCATTCCACGAAATACTTCATTGATCCGTAAACATCGTATCCCATTCCCTTCTTCTGGTGATACTAGATCTTTGTCCGAGTTTAGATCACCGATATCTCCATATTGTATTCTCCCTCATTACCGACAAGTCTATTTACTCGTTCTCATCATTGCATCCTCCATGACCTAGTCAGACGCTTGCAAGCTTCATGGATGCAACTGTCACTAAGTGGGCCCAGAGTATCAATCCGTCACGTGGATGGACAAATCCCGCTCTTGGTGCATACGCCTCAACATGCCCCATCGGCATACCCAAAAGATATCTTTTCAGTCATCCGGTTAAGATAATGATGGTTGATGCAATCAAAGCAACCTTCAGATGTAGTGATTAAATGTGACCTTGCAATGTAAGGATTAGGTTACTTTGTTTCTTAGTTAATTGCAATGTTGAAACTTTAGTGACTGATCTCATTGCAATAATAGTGTTGGGTGTTTGTCCATCATGTCCATACATGACCTCATTGTCATTGACGTAAATGCCCATGATCAGGAAACCTTGATCATCAGATGACACATGAGCTAGTTCAAATAGAGGCTACTAGGGACCTGTTTGTTATATGCCACACGTGTACTAATATTTTCGCTTAATACAATTATAGCATGACATAATATATATTATGAAAAATTGAGATATGATAATAAAATACACTTTATTATTTGCCTCTAGGGCATATCTCCTTCAGTCTCCCACTTGCACTAGAGTATAAATAATCTAGTTTACAATTGGTAATGATCTAACACCCATCGAATGTCGATGTGGATCATACTTTGCCCGTGGAAGAGGCTTCGTCAATGGGTCTGCTATATTTTGATCATGTGTACTTTGCAAACTTTAACTTTACCATCCTTTACATATTCTCATATGATATGGTACTGATGTAGTATATGTTTGACTACAGAGTGAGATCTGAGCTCCTTGGTGTTGGCAATGGCGGCCGTGTAATCACAGAGGATATTCATAGGGTCGCCCATACTGGGTGACAAGGGTATAGCTAATAGAGCCCGTTAGTTGAGTACCCCTGAGGCCCGTTAAGCTAGGCCCAATTGTAATGATAGTCGAGATACGAGTTCTTACCGTATGTCGATATTGTAATCAGTATCGGACCCTACCCGATCCTCGAGACCTGGCCACCTATATATAGGGGCCAGGAGGGGACGGTGTAGGCTAGATTGAAAGCAAGCCAGGTTGAACAACCAAGTTTACTTTCGATACATACTTATTTTGACTAACTTTACCTTCGAGTTCATTCGACGCCCTCTTCCCCCGATCCTAAGTCCTTCATCTAGGACATTTGTCGAGTTACCCCTCGTCAATTGGCGCCGACCGTGGGGAGCCTGGGCGTTGGAATCATGAATTCGACGGCTTTTTCGCTTTTAGCCAGCAGCAGTACAGAACTCGACGGAAGTCAAGAGATGGAGTTAACAATTGGAAGTTTGAGCATCTTCGTCGGGCCATCGGGTTCATCCCGCCTCTCGGATTCGACGAAACCAGATCCGTCGGCGAGCAAGCCCGAAACAGAAGTAATGTTGGAATCATCAGAAGGCTCTTCCGGCGAGGTAAACTCGCCGGTCAGCTTGGGAGAAGCACCAATCGCAGAAGGCGACAAAATTCGGGAAAATTTTGACTTGGAAGAAAGAGCGTGTCAAACGCACAACAGCGCAAGGGACTTCGCCACTGGAAGTAGTAGCGTCTCCAAAAAAGTGCACCAGCTATGCGTCATCATCACTGAGGCAGAAGAAGAAAACAACAACAAAGGAAGCAAAAGGGTCGACATGCAAGTCGATAAAGTAAAAGAACACAACAAAAAAGAGAAGGAGAAAGTTCATGTTTCAGCTGGAGAATGGAGGATGATCACGTCAGCTATCAATCATGGTACAGAAGTACCCAAAGGATCAAGGAGAGAAGTTCTGATGGGGTATCAGTATGCATTATATCAACATAGGAAGAAACTAAGGGAGGAAAGAGACATGCTTTTCTAAGACAATAACAGTATGTCGAAGGAAGAGTATTGGGATGATTATAGCGAAGAATCAGAATATAGCAGAGAAAGGCGCGGAGACCCAAAGCACAACAGAGGGACAACAGCACGCAGCAGAGAGGAAAGGTGCTCAAGGAGCCTTACTCCACAGCTAGAAAAGGAGGAAGAAGACTTCGTACAAGAAACACCAGAAGCAGCACTGACAGCAGCACAGGCATACTTATTAACAACGAGGCCAGAACCCAGAGATCCACGAGAAGATATGCACCAAGCCGCAATACGAAGCCTCGGGATAGTGGAGAACAAGATCAGGGGAAAAGGACCAGAGGTGAAGTCGACAAGCTACAAGGAAAAGCAAAAGGGGAAATACAAGCACAATACCACGTGAAACGAGTCTAGCGAGTCATCAAAAGAAGAAAGGCGACAAAGGAGGGAGGACACAAGAAATATAATAGCGCAGGCTCGAGTAAATAAGTCGCGCCACGCCTGGAGGGAAGAAAATTATGAAGACGACAAAAAAGAGATGGGCGCGTTATGCTTTACCCGCAGGGTTCGCAAAACGCGGTTACCCAAAGGATTCAAGTTACCACATGACCAGCAAAAATATGACGGGTCGCAGGAACCTACCCTATGGTTATCGGATTATCTGCAGGCAGTACAGATATTAGGGGGAACAAAAGTGACTGCAATGCAAAGTTTGCAACTACACCTCACCGGTGCAGCACGGTCCTGGTTGAATACCCTACCTAATGAATCCATTGGAAGCTGGGGAGAACTCGAAAGCCAATTCGCAAGAAACTTCCGTTCGACATACAAGCGTCCAGCATCACTGGAGGAAGTTAAAGCGTGTGTGCAAAGGAAAGGCAAAACTCTACGTTCTTATATACAACGCTGGAGTGTAATAAAAAAATTCAGCAGAGGACGTCTCCGACGAACGGGCGATAGACGCTTTTTTGGCTGGCCTCCGACGCTCAGATCTCGTGGAAGAAATAGGAAGAACTAGGCCAACAACAGTAGCTGAGCTAATGGAAGAAGCCAACAAATTTGCTGATGGAGAGGACGCATATAATAACAAAAGAGGACGTTCACCAGAAGTCGACAGAGCAAGTAGACAGAGAAGACGACACCGTAGCAGGGATAACCAAGGAAGGCGAAATCTGGTAGCTGCGGGTTACGAAGCAAGGGAAGAGGAAGGATATGAAAACAGGAGGTTTCAGGCAAAGGGGACAGAAAAACCAAGATACTCAAGCCCTTCGGCCGAAGACATGTTGTACGGACCCTGTCGAATCCACTACGCATATCTTGATGGAAAAAGAGTCTCAAATCACCAGATGAAGGATTGTAGAACTTTCCTGAGGCTACAAAGCACCATGGGATCAAGTCAAGGAGGATGGCAAGGAGAAAAACACATAAGTCAAGGATACCAAGTACAAATGCTAGCAAGGCACCTAGAATCAAAAGTTTACATATCAGCCATGATTCAACCGGTGCCTAAGTCGAAGAAAGAGCGAAAGAGCATATCTAGGCAAGTAAATCTAGCAATATCATCACCACCAGCCACCACAGAGTACTTGCGGTGGTCAGATCAACTAGTTAAGTTCAGCAGAGCAGACCACCCAAGGAAAGTTCCCAGGCCAGGCCACTCGCCAATGGTGTTAAAAGCACAAATAGGAGGATACGATATCGGGAGAGTATTCATGGATGCAGGGAGTGACATAAACCTAATATATGCTAGAACCCTGAAGGCAATGTGTATCTCACTGACAAGCCTGAAGCCACTAGATTGCTCCTTCCATGGAATAGTACCAGGAACCGCAAATCACCCTATAGGGAAAATAGAACTCGACGTCTGTTTCGGCAGTAGCAGCAACTATCAAAGAGAGAAGTTGGAATTTGAAGTCATGGACTGGCCATCACAGTACCACGCAATCCTAGGGCGCCTAGCATTTGCAAAGTTCATGGCAGTACCTCATTACGCATATCTTACGCTAAAATTCCTAGGACCCAAAGGAACAATTACAGTGCAAGGGAGCTTTAAAGTAGCCAACACATGCGACAGAGAATTCAATAGGATGGCGCAAACCTTCGGCATGACAGCAGAATATGAGAGGCCAAAAGGAGAAACGGATCATAACGTGCTACCCGACGTTGGACGATCCCTGCTTGATCAGGCTTTCGACACAACTCAAGACTCAAAGAAGATCCAGGTCCACCCTACAGATCCAAACAAGATGACATCAATTGCGGTGAACTTGGATCCCGCATAGGAAAGCGCGCTCGTCGAGTTCCTCCGTGAGCGCTGGGAAATTTTCGCCTGGTGTCCATCAGACATGCCAGGGGTTCCTAGGGAACTCGTCGAGCACGCATTAAATGTAGATCCCAAAGCAAAACCAGTCAAGCAACCATTGCGATGATTTGATGAACCTAAAAGGAAGGCGATAGCATCAGAATTGCATAGGCTAGAAAACGCCGGGTTTATCAGAGAAATAAAAACTTCGAGTTGGGTATCCAATCCAGTCATCATACCCAAGAAGAACACAGACGTACAAAGAGTATGTGTTGACTACACATCTCTCAATAAGCATTGTCCAAAGGATCCCTTCCCTCTACCCCGCATCGATCAGATAATTGATTCGACAGCGGGATGCGCAAGGCTTTCCTTTCTGGACGCGTATTCTTGTTACAACCAGATCAAATTGAAGAAAGAAGATGAAGAAAAAACAGCCTTCATCACACCGTACGGAGTGTTTTGCTACCAAGTAATGCCGTTCGGCCTAAAAAATGCAGGAGCAACTTATCAACGGATGATGCAAAATTGCCTCGGGAGCCAAATAGGATGCAACATTCAAGTCTACATTGACGATGTAGTCATCACTAAAAGAGAGGAGGAATCCCTTATCAGCGACTTGGCAGAAACCTTCGACAACCTGAGCAGGTACAAGCTTAAGCTTAACCCGACAAAGTGTTCCTTTGATGTATCGGCAGGACAACTCTTAGGGTTCCTAGTGTCAGCACGAGGAATAGAGGCGAACCCAGAGAAAATCCAGGCAATTTTAACAATGGGGAAACCCACGAAACTACACGACGTACAGAAGCTCGCAGGGCGCGTCGCGGCACTAAGTCGTTTTGTTGCTCGATTGGGGGAAAAAGCGCTCCCGTTCTATGCACTCATGAAAAAATCAGATGATAAGTTTGAGTGGACAGCAGAAGCAGACGCAGCTTTTGCGCAGTTGAAAAAAGTGCTCTCCACGCCACCAGTGCTGGTCGCACCAAAAGAAAAGGAGCCACTACTACTCTACATCACTGCAACTCATCAGGTGGTGAGTATAGTACTAGTAGTCGAAAGAAGTGAAGAAGGAAAAGCCCACGGCGTCCAGAGGCCGGTATATTTTATCAGTGAAGTACTATCTCTGACAAAACAAAGGTACCCGCATTATCAAATGCTTGCATACAGTGTTTTTACAACAGCACGGAAATTGCGACAATACTTTGCGGTGCACCCAATTATAGTGGTCAATGAAGCACCACTATCAAATATATTGAACAATCCTTCGGCAACAGGATGTGTCTATTTGTAGGGAATCGAATTATCTCCCATGGACACCACGTACGAAAAACGGAAAGCGATCAAGTCGCAAATCTTGCCAGATTTCACAGCAAAGTGGCTGGAGCTACAGAGCACGGGACCCCCAGATCTATCGAGTGTCTGGACAATGTACTTCGACGGTTCTAAGAGAGTCCAAGGCGTAGGCGCAGGAGTAGTATTGATATCGCCGCATGGCAACAAATTGAAGTACGTTTTAAGGATGAGTTTTCCGCAGGCCTCCAATAATGAAGCAGAGTACGAGGCTTTGTTGCATGGAATGAAGATGGCCAAAGCATGTGGAGCAACTCGTTTAAAAATATTTGGGGATTCAAACCTTGTCGTCCAACAAGTTATGAATAGGTGTGACACAATCAATGATAATATGATGGCCTACAAGAACATATATCATTATCTAGAAGGAACATTCGATGGATGTGAAGTCTCGCACATCAGCAGAAACAGCAATGAGGAAGCCGACAATTTAGCAAATATCGGGTAACAATGTTTGCCCGTGCCATCTGGAGTCTTTTGGGAAGAAATAGTGGAAAGGTCGATAAAAGGCATCAAAAGTTCGACTACTACAGCAGGCTCGGGGGCTGCGCCAGAACCCGAAGAGGTCATGATGATAGAAGAAACCTGGATGCAGCCGTATCTAGCGTACATGGCAAATAAACAGTTACCAGAAGATGCAGTGGAAGCCAAGAGAATAACTCGACGATCGAAGGCATTTGTTGTGTTGCAGGGGAAATTATACAAGAAGAGCATAACTGGCGTTTTGCAGCGTTGCGTAACACCTCAAGAAAGACAAGTAATATTAAAAGATATACACGCCGGAGTGTGTGGCCATCATGCTAGCAGCAGTGCCATAGCGGCAAAAGCATTCCGAGCAGGATTCTATTGGCTAACAGCCATTGAAGACACAAAAGATATAGTTCGGAAGTGTGAAGCATGTCAAAGATTTGCATCTCAACCGCACGCGCCAGCGGTAGAGTTACAACCAATACAATTATCCTGGCCCTTTGCACAATGGGGCCTCGATATGGTAGGGAAGCTGCACAAATCCTGGCCAGGAGGGCACGTTTACATGCTAGTAGCAGTCGACAAATTTACCAAATGGGTGGAGGCAGCCCCGGTAACAACTCAAGATTCGACAGTAGCAATCAATTTCATCAAGTCAATAGTATTCCGCTTTGGTGTACCATATAGCATCATCACAGATAACGGAACAAACTTCACCTCAAAGGAATTCAAGAGTTACTGCGAAGGATTGGGAATCAAGCTCAAATTCGCCTTTGTAGCACACCCGAAGACAAATGGGCAAGTCGAAAAAGACAATGGCCTAATATGCAATGGGATAAAAAAAAGAGGCTCTTAGCACCTCTCGAGAAAGCCAAGAGCGCTTGGGTAGATGAATTACCCTCCATTCTCTGGAGTTTAAGAACCACGCCTAACACGGCTACTCAAGAAACTCCTTTCTTTTTGGTCCATGGTGCAGAAGCCGTGCTTCCAGTTGAAGTTACACACGAAGCTCCAAGAGCGACGACATACGATGAAACAACATCAACAGAAGCATTGCAAGACGATGTCGATGCACTAGATGAAGCAAGAGATAAAGCATTAGAAAGAGCCACGCAGTATCAACAGAGCCTGCGAAACTACCATAGTAGTCGAGTTCGTCCACGATCCTTTGTGGTGGGAGATCTAGTTTTGCGACTCAGGCAAGACAGCCACGGCAAATTGGAGTCCCCTTGGGTGGGACCTTACATCGTCACAGAAGTGATACCAGGAGGAGCTTATCAACTACAAGACAAGAAGACTGGAAAAGACGAGAGCAACCCATGGAATGCAGAGCAGCTACGACGTTTTTACGCGTAGAATAAATCTAGTGGTATCAGTAAACTC
This sequence comes from Dactylis glomerata, assembly GCA_007115705.1. Classification (NCBI taxonomy): domain Eukaryota; kingdom Viridiplantae; phylum Streptophyta; class Magnoliopsida; order Poales; family Poaceae; genus Dactylis; species Dactylis glomerata. The sequence goes on along the minus strand of QXEO01000204.1, from coordinate 2,032,170 downwards.
GAGTTAACCTTCTGAACCCAGAACAGGAGGCCATAGGTCGGGTTCCTTGGGTTGAACTTGACAAAATTGTACAAATATTTCTACTTCTCCGCTCGGGGGCTTCAACCCTCGGGTCGTACGAAAGAAACTTTTATCATGACATGGAGATCTTTTACACTACTAGGTTGTGCAGACAACCCGATATTCTTCAAAATAATTGGTTCACAAAGAACCCGATATATATAAAGCATACCTCAGAACAATGATTTGTTCTCATGGTACTATTAAAAGCATCAAAGCAAAGTACGAGTATTCATTACAGATAGTACGGCAGCAAGGACACTATAAAAAGAGATTACATAAAGCAGATCCTAATGAAAGTGGACTTCCGCTTCATATTCCTTCTGGCACTGGGTGCCGTCGTAGATCTTCACATCGAACTTTGACGTGCCGATGTGGTAGTCAAAGGTCATGAAGAAGCCTTGGTGGAGGTCGTGGTCTTCTGCAAACTGCGACCAGCCACCCTTGAAGTATTGCTCGCCGTCACCATTACCAAACCTCCACTTGATATGGAATCCCTCCACCAGATTGTTCACGAAGAACCGCTTCTCGCAGTTCTCGCCCATCCATGAACTTGGTGAAATGCAGCGGCAGGCGCTGAATCTCGTGGCACTGCGCCATGGCAATGCAGAAGAAAGAAAATATTCTTGGAGAAGCAGAAGGAGCAGCAGGAGGAGGAGCGCTTGGACCTGGGGCGGCGCCAGTCACCTTGGGTTTGTTCTTGCTACCAGGTGGGCGGCCGGGACGACGCTTCACCGGAGCGGCCAATGACGATCCTGCGGCGGCCGGAGTTGTTTTGTTTTTGCTTCCACGAGGGCGGCCGTGACCCCGCGGTGCCACCGGAGAGCCAAGGTTCAGACAAGAACCATCTGCATCAGCCATGTGGAAAAGTGGGAAGACTAGAAACCCTAGATGAAAAGAGGAGACGATGCGGCGGAGGAGGAATCTGATTAGGATTTTTACCCTTGCCAAAGATGCTTTATTTATAAGCACGTATTATCGGCCCCCCCCCCCGTGATAGCAAGGCCCATAAACATATTTACAAAGGAGTTAAATTCTGCATATAGCAGACGATAATAACAAAAGGAAAAAAAGGGAGAGTGTGGTCGAAAGATATGAAAAACCTCGCCTTGGGCTCGGGGGCTTACAAACAGGAGAAACTAGAAGAAAGAAGAAGAAGTGAATTTTGAGCCTATGATTGACTACAAGTATCCAACCATAGCCTCGGGGGCTACTCCCATTGGGAGCGCTGAGCGCGCACTCGATAGAGGATGAGACAATCAATAATGAAGATGAAGAGAGTCTACCATGCAAACTTCGACTACGTAGTCGACAAAATATAGAGCGACTACTCCCATCGGGAGGCACTTGGAAGAAGTTAATATAAATTTAAAATTCTTTGATTTTATCAGTCAAAAGAGACTGCGACATGAGATTCTCGAGTTGCGTTATCGCAACGAAACTCAAATGCCATGATTTATCACGAAGGTAAGACCCCAGGATCCGTCCTGTGTGGCCTGGTATACACACATGGATGCGCTCTGCTGGTATGTATCCGTGTCTACGACGCGAAGAAAATCCTGGTGGACGCACTGGGTACCCTGAGAACCACTGGGATTCATTCTTTGTAAGTCCTAAATGCGGCAAAAGAGTGGGTTTGACCGGTATCCCGAATTCAAGTCCAAGGGGATTGAATTTGAAGTAGGTGACAAGTATCTATTCCGGCAGTTAACTGGCCTCTTGATCCGTCAGAGTTGTCAGGCTTGTTCATCAAAACCCCTTGCGAATATTATCATGAGAATAAGTCGAAAGACCAAGTCAAATATTTGAAGATATGAAGAAGTCAAAGAATTGATCAAGTCGAAGATTTAAAGATTAGAGATTCAACCCAAATCTCAATTCTGGTAGAATCTCAGGGGCTACTGACAAGGGTATAGCTAATAGAGCCCGTTAGTTGAGTACCCCTGAGGCCCGTTAAGCTAGGCCCAATTGTAATGATAGTCGAGATATGAGTTCTTACCGTATGTCGATATTGTAATCAGTATGGGACCCTACCCGATCCTCGAGACCTGGCCACCTATATATAGGGGCCAGGAGGGGACGGTGTAGGCCAGATTGAAAGCAAGCCAGGTTGAACACCCAAGTTTACTTTCGATACATACTTATTTCGACTAACTTTACCTTCGAGTTCATCCGATGCCCTCTTCCCCCGGTCCTAAGTCCTTCATCTAGGACATTTGTCGAGTTACCCCTCATCACTGGGAAACATCCCAAGATCGATGACGAACTTGCATAGCCAAATTGCTTCACTTGTCATGTTAGAGGCGGCCATATACTCTGACTCCATTGTAGACTGAGCCACGAGTGCTTGCTAGGAGCTACTCTAGCTCGCCACGCCTCCATTCATCATGAATACATATCCAGTTTAAGACTTTGAATCGTCTAGGTCAGTGTCGAATCTAGCATCAACATAACCCTTTACGCTGAGCTCTTCTTCACATCCACCATAGACCAAGACCATATCCTTTGTATTCCAATGATACTTTAGGGTATTCTTAACTGTATTCCAATGACTCATTCCTGGGTTACTTTGATAACGGCTCGTCAAACTAAGAGCCAATGCTACATCTGGTCGATTAATTAGCATAGCATACATGATGGAGCCTATGGCAGAGGCATAGGTGATGTTCGCCATCTCACTCTTCTCCTTTTCTGTTGCTGGACATTAAGTCACACTCAATGACACACCTTTCGTGATAGGCAAGAATCATCTCTTGGAATCTTCCATTCTGAACCTCTTCAAAACCTTATCAAGGTAAGTAATCTGACTTAACACTAATAGGCGCCTTGATCTATCTCTATAGATCTTAATGCCTAATACGTATGCAGCTTCACCCATATCTTTCATTGAAAATTTACTGTTCAAATATTCTTTCACACTATTCAGCATTTGCACATCATTCCCTATCAGTAATATGTCATCCACATATAGTATTAGGAATGCAACTGAGCTCCCACTCATTTTCTTGTAAATGCAGGACTCTTCGGTGTTTTGGACAAATTCAAAAACTTTGATGACTTCATTAGAACGAAGATTCCAGCTTCGAGATGCTTGCTTTATTCCATAAATGGACCTTTGAAGTTTGCATATTTTATTAGCATCCTTAGGATCAACAAAACCCCCCGGTTGTACCATGTACAATCCCTCCTCAATGTTACCATTAAGAAAGGCAGTTTTGACATCCATCTGCCAAATCTCGTAATTGAAATAAGCAGCAATAGCTAATAGAACCCGAATAGACTTTACATCGTTACGAGAGAGAATTCTCATCATAGTCAACTCCTTGAATTTGTCGGAACCCTTTCGTGACAAGTCGAGCCTTGTAGACGGTTACATTACCGTCCGCATCAGTCTTTTTCTTAAAGATCCATTTATTCTCAATGGCCTTGCGGTCGCTGGGAATATCTACCAATGTCCACACTTGGTTGTCATACATAGACCTTATTTTGGATTTCATGGCTTCTAGCCATTTCTCGGACTCAGGGCCTTCCACCGCTTCCGTGTAGGTTGCAGGTTCATCATGGTCAACTAACATGACAGATAATACAGGATTCCAAAACCACTCAGGGGATTTGCAGAGTCATGTAGACATGCGTTCAGTTTGCTTAATGAGTTCTCCATGATTTTCATGAAGTGCCCCTTCTTCCTCTTCGATAGAGGGCGCATTAGGAACTGCTTCCGTTACGCTACTCGGTATTTTGAGTGAGGGGTCGACAATCTCGTCAAGCTCAACTTTCCTACCACTTACACCTTTGGCGAGAAACTCTTCCACGAGAAAGGTTCTAGCCTTGGCAACAAAAGTTTTGCCTTCGGCCAGATGGTAGAAGGTGTATCCAATGGTTTCCCTTGGATATCCTACAAAGATATATTTCTCTGACTTAGACTCAAGTTTATCAGGCTGTAACTTCCTTACATATGCCTCACATCCCCAAATCTTAAGAAACGATAACATAGGCTTCTTGCCATGCTATAGCTCATATGGTGTTGTCTCCACGGACTTGGACGGCGCCCTATTTAGAATGAATGCAACAGTTTCTAATGCATAACCCCGGAATGATATTGACAAGTCGGACAGAGACACCATGGACCTCACACCATCAAGAAAAGTGTGGTTACATCGCTCAGACACGCTGTTACGCTGCAGCGTTCCAGCTGGCATACGTTTTGACACAATTCCACATGCCTTAAGATGCGTCTCAAACTCGGAGCTCAAATACTCGCCCCCTCGATCAGAATGAAGGTTCTTGATTTTTCTATCAAGTTGATTTTTGACTTCATTCTGAAATTCCTTGAACTTTTCAAAGGTTTCGGACTTATGCTTCATCAAGTAGATATACCCATATCTACTCAAATCATCAGTAAAGGTCACAAAATTAACAGTAACCATTGCGCGTAAAAACGCTCATTGGTCCACACACATCAGCATGTATGATTCCCAATAAGTCGGTCGCCCGTTCAACAAATCTGGTGAACAGTGCCCTAGTCATTTTGCCCATAAGGCACGGCTCGCACGTGTCAAAGAAAACAAAATCCAATGACCCGAGAAGTCCATCACTATGGAGTTTCTTCATGTGTTTTATGCCAACATGACCCACACGTGGTATTACACCAACAATGCCACATGTACGTGGTATTATCATCACTAAGCTTATATCTCTTGGCATCCACACTATTGATATGTGTTTCATTACAATCAAGATCTAATATATATAAACCATCACGATTAGGTGCATGAACATAGAAAATATTATCTTTAGAAATGGAACAGCCGGTTGTTACAGATTCAAAATAATATCCGTCTCACGATAACCGAGATCCACTTACAATGCTCATACTCAAAACTGGAATGTAGTAACATTTATTGAAAACTAATATAAATCCGGAGGGAAGCCGCAGATGCAGAGCGCTGATAGCCACGACGTCCACACGTTGACTATTGCCAACCCGCATCGTCAACTTGTTCCTCTCCAAGCGCCGCTTACTCTTCAAATCTTGTTGAGAGTTACATATGTGAGCAATAGAACTGGTATCAAATACCCACGTGTTACTATGGGCAATTGTAAGATAAATAGCAATTACATGTATATCACATATACCTTTGTCTCTGGCAACAACCTTGTCGGCCTTCTTCTTCAAGGTACTTGGGGCAGTTGCGCTTCCAGTGTCCATCCCCCATACAGTAGAAGCACTGGACTCCGGGTTTTTCCCTATGTGCCTTGTGAGGACCGGCAACATGCTTGTCGTCTCTCTGAGGCTTCTTGCCCTTTGGAACCTTTGTCTTCTTACCAGATTTCTTGAAATCCGTAGTCTTGTTGACCATCAACATGTTGTGCTTCTTCTTGATCTCCACCTCGGCAGTTTTGAGCATAGAGAGCAACTATGAAAGGGACTTAGTCATGCCTTGCATGTTGTAATTCAGCACAAATCCTTTATAGCTAGGGGCAGTGACTGTAGCACCCTATTAATCGCAAGCTAATCCGGAATCTGACATTCTAGGGCGTTCAAGCATTGAACGTAGCCAAACATTTTGACTACGTCCTTGCTCACACAGATGTGCTCGTGCATACGTGAGGAGAAGAATAGCTCGGAAGCCTCGTACCTCTCCGCCTGACAAGGGTATAGATAATAGAGCCCGTTAGTTGAGTACCCCTGAGGTCCGTTAAGCTAGGCCCAAGTGTAATCCTAGTCGAAATATGAGTTCATGTCGTATATCGATATTGTAATATGTATCAGACCCCTCCCGTACCTTCAGACCTGGCCACCTATATATAGGGGCTAGGAGAGGACGGCGAGGGACAGATTGAAAGCAAGCAAAGTTCACCATCACGTTTACTTTCGATACACACCTAGTTTGACTGATTTTACCTTCGAGTTCATCTGACGCCCTACTCCCCCGATCCTAAGTCCTTCATCTAGGACATTTGTCGAGTTAATCCTCGTCAATTGGCGCCGACCGTGCGGACTCTGAGCATTGGAATCATGAATTCGATGGCTTTTTCACTTTTAGCCAATAGCAGACGAGAAGTCAACGAAAACTAGAATATGGAGTTGACGATCGGAAGTTTGAGCTTCCACGTCGGACCTTCGGGTTCGACATGCCTTTCGGATCCAGCGAAATTGGGTCCATTGGCAAGCAAGACCAAGACAATCACAATGTCTGGATCACCTGTAGGCACTTCCAGCGAGGTAAACTCGCCGGTCAGCTTCGCAGCAATAGAAAATACGCAAAAGAAACTCGAAGAGTTTGATGGAACTCGAGAAGAAACCGACGAGGAAGTAACAACAGATAAATCATACGATAATCAAAGAGACTTTACCACCGGAAGTAGTGGCGTCTCCAGGAGCATACATCAATTACGCATCATTATCACCAAAGCAGCAGAAGAGAACGGCCACGCAGATGAAGTAGAAGTCGACGCGCAAGTCGACAAATCAAGAAGCAACGCTAAGAAGGAGAAGGAGAAAATTCACGTCTCCAACCGGGAGTGGAGAATCATCATGTCAGCTATCAACCATGGTACAGAGGTACCCGCTGATACGTCTCAAACGTATCTATAATTTTTTATGCTCCATGCTTGCTCTTACACCACTTGCTTAGTGTTTTGTTACACTTCGTGGCGTTTTTATGCATTTTCCGGAACTAACCTATTAACAAGATGCCACAGTGCCAGTTCCTTGTTTTCTGCTATTTTTGTGTTTCAGAAAAGTTACACCGGAAATATTCTCGGAATTGGATGAAACAAAAGCTGAACCTCCTAATATTTACCGAAGCTTCCAGAAGTCCAAAGAGGAGACGGAGGGGGGCCACAGGGCGGCCACACCAAAGGGCGGTGCGGCCAGCCCCTGGCCCACGCCCCCTATGGGAGAGGCCACCCTGGCCCACCTCTGACGCTGCCCCTTCGCCTATGAAGACCCCCCGACGGGAAAAACCTAAAGACCCGATCAATTTTCCAGAAACACATCGCGATCCGCCGCTGTTGTCAACCCGAGATCAGGAGGGTCCAGAAGCTCTTCCCGGCACCCTGCCGGAGAGGGGAATCGCCACCGGAGGTCTTCTTCATCGCCATGCTTGCCTCCGGCGCGATGAGTGAGTAGTCTACCTTGGACTATGGGTCCATAGCAGTAGCTAGATGGTTGTCTTCTCCACCATGTGATTCATATTTAGATCTCGTGAGCTACCTTACATGATTGAGATCACCTTTGTGTAATTCTACATGCTGTGTTTGTTGGGATCACCCTCAAAAAAATCAATCTTTGTCAGCTGTTCTGTTTTGACAGATTTCTGCCACTATTTGTGTTTGCCTCTCGATCGCTTTCTTTTTGAGTTCTTTTGATCACAAAACTTTTGGGAAAGTTGCTACAGTAGTATATGCTTTATATGTGGTGGTTTTGAGTTGAAATCTGAACTAAAAAGGGGTTGATTCATTATTATGCTTACACTAATGTTGCTAATAGAATTGTGTTGAGTTTTGTATGAAGGAAGTTTTCAAGTGTAGGGATTGGAGAATGATGAGATGAGTTGAAGAATGACAAAAGCTCAAGCTTGGGGATGCCCACGCACCCCAAGAAATATCCATGAGGTACAAGCGTCAAAGCTTGGGGATGCCCCCGAGGCACCCCTTCTTCATCGGCAAAAATCAGGTCACCTTTCAACACACTATATTTTTATTGCTTCATGCACTATGCGTTTTTCTTGGAGCGTCTTAACTTTAGTTTTCAGTTTTCCTTTGTTTTGATTGCTGCAATAAATGGTTGGACCCCAACAAATTTCTTTTGGAGAAGTTGCCTTGCTTTTCATTTGCCAAGAACACTCCATTTTTCACTCTTATCGTTCAACGAGTGTTCTCTTTTTCTAAGAACTGCGTTTAGCTTTCGTTTTTCACCTTGATTTTTGTTCAGATCTTGTTATATCTCTATATCAAGGTGTATTTTGACCTCTGGTCCATGTTGGTTTTCATCAAAAGAGTTGTTTCAAAAAGGTTCGAATGGTGTTGGAAAAGAGAAAAAGTTTCATGCAAAAAAAGTGGTACAAAAAGGAGCTTGTTTAGACTGCGGCTTAGACTTTTGCATGTCGTGCTTGATGTTGTTTTGATAGTATGCTTAGTGGTTTTTCTGTAGCATGAATTGTCTCAAATGACTGAGATTGCTTAATGAGCCTTTGAAAAAAATCATGCGTTGTTTTTATTATTTGGAAGCATTAATTTGGTTTTCTCCTTGATGCTTTATTTGGGTTGACTTGGCGCATGCTTACAACATGTTTGACTCATACAAAGTCGCCATAAGCCTCTATGTTCATTTAGTTTTTGACTTTTGATGCCATCTTACGCTTCTCTTAATGATGTTTTGTCGCTATGCATGATTATGGCTGTTATTGCTCTCTTAGTTGGTCGCTCCCAGTCTTTTGCTATCCCTCATTTTGTACTGAGTATGAGCTCTACTCGTGCATCCAACTCCCAAAAACCAAGTTATTCCAATGTGTCCACCATACATACCTATTAGCAATTTGCTATTCCAAAGTACATTTGACTTGCTTTTATCTATCCTTCAAATTAAACTCTTTTTAGTGTTATGCGAAAATTGGTCAGTAAAGCTCTCACGAACCTGGTGGCACACTTTACTTTTCTCGTTCTTAAAAATTTGACATTGTGGCTCTCTTATGTTGAGTTGTTATGCTTGCAAGTTGTAAGTTGGAAATTAGCCCAGCCATGCCGTCATGGGGCAAGCTTTCAACATTGCACTTCTTATTTGAGTTGATATCGTGATCTTTTGTTTATGGATACTCGCGATGTGAAATAAGTTGGGAATCTTGCAGGATCATGGAGTTTGTATACGTGTTAGAGAAACGCCTGGGCCGCTAATCTAAGCCATGCATAATTCATGGTGGAAATTTACAGCATGCCCATAGTGAACATTCGACAACGCATCTCAAAATAAAAAGCTATACCAATGGTAAATAAAAGAGATGCCGTGGTGTTCATTGTCTATTTGTCCTGTCATTTTGATGTGGGCTTGTTCCATGTCATCGGGCACGGAGGTACCCCGTTGGCGGTTCTCGATGATACATGTATACTTACAATGACAAGAGCTTGCTTGGGACTCTAAGTCGAGTAGCATGAGATTTGGGTATTCGTACTTCACGGGACACGAGGTTTTCAACTTATGATTTGTCAAGCATATGCTTCATAATTGTACTCGCATTAACTTTAACCATTCAAGATGCCTATGATGGGGGCAATGAGAGCTCAAAGCTAGTTAGTACCATAATTTTTGAAGGTTTATAAAACTTGCAATCACTGCTTCCCTCTGCGAAGGGTCTTTCTTTTACTTTTATGTTGAGTCTCCACCTTCTACCTTTATGCACCATCTAAGAGAGCATAGTTGTCATTCTGAGTTTAATGTGCATAGTCCCAAAGTTTATCATTGATTGATTCATGATTTTGGTTTCACTTGTTCTTAAATTATTTGTATCTAGTCGCCCTCTTAAACTTGAAGGTGTCCTATGCATTTATGTTTTGCTCTCTCATGAAGGACAAGCTGAAAACCATTTGCTATGTTTTTCCATATGATTTGAACACATGTTTGACTTTCATTGTTTCATTTTTCATGATCTTTTGTTTGTGTTCTTTTTCATGTTATAACATGGTTGCTAAGTTTCTTCTATCAAGATTATGTCTTTCATGCCCATGTTTTAAGTTCTTTTGATCCCAGCACTCAATGCTTTACATAGATGATCAAGATTGTGATGGTGCATGTCACCTCAAAAATTATTCTTTGTTATCACTTACCTACTCGAGGACGAGTAGGAGTTAAGCTTGGGGATGCTTGATACGTCTCAAACGTATCTATAATTTTTGATGCTCCATGCTTGTTCTTACACCATTTGCTTAGTGTTTTGTTACACTTCGTGGCGTTTTTATGCATTTTTCGGAACTAACCTATTAACAAGATGCCACAGTGCCAGTTCCCTATTTTCTGCTGTTTTGTGTTTCAGAAAAGTTACACAGAAAATATTCTCGGAGTTGCACGAAACAAAAGCCGAACCTCCTAATATTTACTGAAGCTTCCAGAAGTCCAAAGAGGAGACAGAGGGGGGCCACAGGGCGGCGCGGCCAGCCCCTGGCCCGCACCCCCTATGGGTGAGGCCACCCTGGCCCACCTCTGACGCTTCCCCTTTGCCTATAAAGACCCCCCGACGGGAAAACCTAAAGGCCCAATCAATTTTCCAGAAACACATCGCGATCCGCCGCTGTCGTCGACCCGAGATTGGTAGGGTCCAGAAGCTCTTCCCGGCACCCTGCCGGAGAGGGGAATCACCACCGGAGGTCTTCTTCATCGCCATGCTTGCCTCCGACGTGATGAGTGAGTAGTCTACCTTGGACTATGGGTCCATAGCAGTAGCTAGATTGTTATCTTCTCCACCATGTGCTTCATGTTTAGATCTCGTGAGCTGCCTTACATGATCGAGATCACCTTTGTGTAATTCTACATGTTATGTTTGTTGGGATCCGACGAATATTGGTGTTATGTTAAGTTGATGTGCTGAATATTATCTTATGTTATCTCTATGTTGTTTATGATCTTGCATGATCTCCGTTGTTAGTAGCTATCTTGGCCAAGTAGATACTAGTGACTCCAAGAGGGGGTATTTATGCTCGATAGTTGGGTTCATGCCTCTATTTAATCTGGGGGAGTGACAGAAACCTCTAAGGTTGTAGATGTGTTGTTGCCACTAGGGAGAAAACAACATTCTTGTGTCCAAGGACATTCTTTTTGTTTACATTACACACTTTGCTCAATGCAGTTATCTGTTGTTCGCAACTTAATACTCGAGGGGTGTTCAGACGATATCCCCACGAGTGGATTATTAGTCATAGATGCAGTTGGATGGCGGTCTATGTATTTTGTTGTAATGCCCAAAGTAAATCTCATAGTGATCCTCGTGACATATGCATGTTATCTTTATTCTATCAATTGCCCAACTGTAATTTGTTTACCCAGCATGTTATTATTTATCTTATGGAGAGACACCACTATTGAACTGTGGACCCCGGTCTAATTTCCTTTACATTGCTATTACTATTTATTTTTACTCGCACTGTTTACTTTCTCGCATACTACTACTGTTTTCCACTCGATACGCTCAATCCTTTGTTTGCAGCAAACCGGTGAGATTGACAACCTCATTGTAATTTGGGAGCAAAGTCCTTGGTTGTGTTGTGTGCAGGTTCCACGTTGCTGCTGGTGCAAAGCAAAGCCCTGGATGAGGCGCCTTATAAATTGTCCGGAGCTATCGCGAAGCTAGCAGGCATCACCTTCTGAAGTTTGGTTTTTTCCTACTGGTGCGATAAACCTCGGTTTCTTATTGAGGGAAAACTTGCTACTGTGCTCATCATACCTTCCTCTTGGGGTTCCCAACTAGGTGGTTATCTGCCCGCATCACCCGCCAATTCAAGAAGGGAAGTTCTGATGGGATATCAATACGCACTACATCAACACAGAAAGAAGTTGAGGGAGGAAAAAGACGCGTTCAGGAGAATGATACGTCTCAAACGTATCTATAATTTTTTATGCTCCATGCTTGTTCTTACACCATTTGCTTTGAGTTTTGTTACACTTCGTGGCGATTTTATGCATTTTCTGGAACTAAACTATTAACAAGATGCCACAGTGCCAGTTCCCTGTTTTCTGCTGTTTTTGTGTTTCAGAAAAGTTACACAGGAAATATTCTCGGAATTGGACGAAACAAAAGCCGAACCTCCTATTTTTACCGAAGCTTCGCAAAGACCGAAGATGAGACGGAGGGAGGCCAGAGGCCAGCCACACCACAGGGGGGCGTGGCCCAGCCCCTGGCCGCGCCCACCCATGGTGAGGCCGCCTGGTCCACCTCCTGACGATGCCCTTTCGCCTATAAAGTCCCCTTGACGGGAAAAACCTAAGGGATGGATCGCTTTTCCTCAAAATATACTGCAAGCCACCGCCGTCGTCGAAACGAGATCGGGAGGATCCAGGAGCTCTTCCCGGCACACTACCAGAGAGGGGAATCCCTGCCGGAGGCCTTCTCCACCACCATGGTCGCCTCCGGAGTGATGTGTGAGTAGTCTACCTTGGACGATGGGTCCATAGCAGTAGCTAGATGGTTGTCTTCTCCACCGTGTGCTTCATGTTTAGATCTTGTGAGCTGCCCTACACGATCAAGATCATCTTTATGTAATCATACATGTTGTGTTTGTTGGGATCCGATGAGTATTGGTACTATGTCAAGTTGATGTCCTGAATTATATCTTATGTTATCTCTATGTTTTTTATGATCTTGCATGCTTTCCGTTGCTAGTAGCTATCTTGGTCGAGTAGATGCTAGTAACTCCAAGAGGGAGTATTTATGCTCGATAGTTGGGTTCATGCCTCTATTTAATCTGAGGGAATGACAGAAACCTCTAAGGTTGTAGATGTGATGTTGCCACTAGGGAGAAAACAATATTGTTATGTCCAAGGACATTTGCTTTGTTTACATTACGCACCTTGCTTAATGCAATTTTCTGTTGTTCGCAACTTAATACTCAAGGGGTCCTCGGACGATTCCCCGCGAGTGGATTTTTAGTCATAGATGTAATTGGATGGCGGTCTATGTATTTTGTCGTAATGCCCAGAGTAAGCCTCATAGTGATCCTCGTGATGTATGTACGTTATCTTTACTCTATCAATTGCCCAACTATAATTTGTTTACCCAGCATGCTTTATTTATCTTATGGAGAGACGCCACTAGTGAACTGTGGACCCCGATCCAATTCCCTGTACATTGCTTTACCGTTTTACTTTACTCACTCTGTTTACTTTTACCTGCATTACTATTATCCTTTTATCACTCGATACGCTCAATCCTTTGTTTATAGCAAACCGGTGAGATTGACAACCTCATCGTAAGTTGGGAGCAAAGTACTTGTTTATGTTGTGGAGGTTTCACGTTGCTGCTGGGGGAAGACACGCCGACAAGTTGTTTATCTGGCGCCCTTGTCCGGAGTGTAGCGAAGCTAGCAAGCATCACCTTCTGAAGTTTGGCTTTCTCCTACTGGTTCGATTTAACCTTGGTTTCACAACTGAGGGAAGACTTGCTACTGTGCTCATCATACCTTCCTCTTGGGGTTCCCAACGGGCTGTACTTACAAGCCATCAAGCAGTTTTTCTGGCGCCATTGCCGAGGAGGAAGAAGACTTCTGCAAGGGGAGTCTCGCACGCACAATCTTTTACTTTGTTTTTAGTTTTTCTTTATTTTATTTTTGCTTGCATCGTTTTATCAAAAATACAAAAAAATTAGTTTCCTTTATAGTTGCTTTTATTTACCTGCTTTTAGTTTTGTTAGAACTAGCAGGGTGGCCCACGCATTTGCGCGGCTAGCAATGAAATTATTTAAACTTCATGGCTAATATGTATTTATTGTTTTTCTTGGAAATATTTTTCAAAACATTGCAAGAGAAATATGAAATGAAAATAAATTAAGTTAATTTGTGATAACTAATTTTCATAGCTTTCCAACTGCTTAAACTTTTCAATCCCAGTGATTGCACCAAATTAGTTTCTATTCATGTTTGGGTATATGGGCTACTAATTTTTCTAAAATTGAGCTATTAACTGATTTCATATGGAGTTAAAATTTTCCAATTAATTTACGTTGAATTTTGTGTAGGGTTCCTTCTTTACGATCTAATAAGTACAAAATATATGTTTCTAAAGTATAAGTGTACTCTTTGTCGACCTAGGGTTATATGTAGTAAAGATTCCAAAATACATTTAAATTATTCCGCCAAGTTATAATCTTGAACAACCACGGTTAATATTGTAGACATTGCAACATAGAGAGGCAATTTGCTACCCACCATCATATCTACACAGCCCTATTTAATTCAAACCGTATAAACCTATTTTAGCTTATTTTTCTGGCAGAATATGGTTACTTATTTTCCTATCATGCTAGTAATGTAACGATTTATAGAAAATCACATATGTGGATACATTCTAACCTATGTGGACAACATGGAGAGTTCTTTCATGTGATGTTAATTACTATATAATTTCTATAAGAGAACGGTTCATCTACCCCCTTTATGACCACATCGAGCTAGCGCAATCAACACTGCAACTATTTTATCTTTATCCTATATTGACAAAATTGGTGTCTTATTCTCTATTGTTTTAGAAAAAAATTGTGATTTGCTGAATTGTGTGTGCGGTTTTGCTAGAATAGGCAAGAAAGCAAAAGAAAAAATGTGGCCTAAACACATGATTGGTATAATACTTGGTAAGAATACATTCATATACTCCCTCCGACTACTAATAGTGGTCGGAGAGAGTATTTGATTATTACCGAGGCCTTCGTAGATCCTTATTTATCAGACGGGTAGACTTTTTATTGGGAACTAATTACTCTCCTTTTCATACGGTGCATTTCCAGGCTCTTGTGCGAGCTATCTCTTGTTGCTGGAATAAGTTACTCTCTCTTGCACGCATGCTAATTCAGGAGAAGACATGACCTATTTGAACATACCTGAGTACCTGATGGATTGAACGGTCAGTCGGAAAGTTTGAACAATAGTTTCAATGACATTTAACTCTGAACTGGAGTAGACATGTGATCAGAAAATAATAGGACCCAGCCTCTCTTGCCGTCGTGCTATGTCTGAATCCTGGAGTCGCCTGCCACATAGCCTCTCGGTGCGGTGGCTTATCGCCAAATTGTTGTTTGCCATGTCCAGCTCGTAGTAAGAGCTTGCCATAGATACAGGGACATTGATGTTTTTTTTTTCACTTTTGTCCCGGCGAGATCGTCAAAAGCCTTGCTGTGTAGTCTACTGCACTCATCAGAGACTGTACGTCGCCGTTGCACCCTTGCAGGGGCTGCTGCTGTTTCAAGATCCGCTCGACAAATGCGGGTTGTTGTTGGACATCCATTCATGCGTGTTTCTACCTAGAACTTCTCCCTTGTGCACAACCTGCAAAATTGATTGGTGAAATATGAACGGAGTGTTAACATAGGGTAAACATCACGTATCGGTTGTTGACATTAAAACTTGAGCAATTTAATCAAAAATGTTGAACACTCTACCTTTAGATGGACGAATCTCCACAGATGCAGCCGATCATGGCGGTGGTGGTCGGCATGCTCGAGGGCACCATATAGCTGTGTGGGTCGGGCTCCTCCGGCTATGCCTGGGAGCTGTGTGAGGCGCATGCCCGACCGATCAGGATCCTCTGGCCGTAGGGTTCGAGAGGCTGTTTGATTGTAATATCATCAAGCACGTGATGGTGGGTTGCTATTTCCATCATGCCTTAGATCCATCAGGTATCCTCGAAACATACTGCAAGCCGCCGCCATCGTTGAAACAAGATCGGAAGGATCCAGGAGCTCTTCCCGGCACCCTGCCGGAGGCCTTCTCCACCACCATGGTCATCTCCGGAGTGATGTATGAGTAGTCTACCTTAGACTATGGGTCCATAGCAGTAGCTAGATGGTTATCTTCTCCATCATGTGCTTCATGTTTATATCTTGTGAGCTGCCATACATGATGTGACGCCCCAAAACTGGCACCTTGCAGATTATAGCGAGCACGCCACAATCTACATGATGTCGCTTTGGAAACGCACCACCAAGCGCCTCGTGCACGTCGCAACATGCACGCGATACGGGTGGAATCGAGATAGCAGCAGTTACACAAGTTCACGATGGAACCCATAAAAGAATATATAATATAACCACGAAGACTCCACGAGTCAAAATATCCAAATATATATACAAAGATCCAAATCATACATAAAGCAAAATAGTATCCGAGTACGGACAAGAATACAAATGGGCCTAAGAGGCCTGAAGATAAAAGATGGCGTCCATAACCCTGCCCAGGCCAAGCCGGAAGGGTAACCTTGCTAACGTTGTCACTCCCATACCTGTGAAGATTGGGCCATCGGTTGCCGAAAAAGGAGGGAGAAAGAGAAGGGAGAAAGAGAAAGGAAAAAGAAAAAAACAAGGGTGAGTACCGAGGCACATACTCGCGAGACTGGAATTCAGCTGTGCTCGCCTACAGGCTATATGATGGACTTAGCGGCAACAAAACAATCATACTACAGAGACACACTACAACTTTCCGTCTAAATAGAATAAGATAAGAGAGCGCATAAAAGTAACCAACTAGATACTAACACCAAACGTAACCCAGCCGATGAATCACCTCCTCGTGACCAAACGAAGAAGCAAGTATCAAAGGCACTCACACGGTTACCAAGTTTTATTACAGGTTTATTGTTGTAGTTGTTCTAGCTTACTACATAAGTTTATTAGTATTGAAATAGCAGGTGCAAGTTGTTCTATGATCGAGTAGTACAGCTCCAAGTCGTCCATAATCGCGGACACGGCTTTTCAAAAACATTTAACCCTGCAGGGGTGCCCAAATGTACCCAAACGCATGATCACCCCTTAATGCCTACGATTAGCACACTTCCAATGGTGTGCCGGCAGGAGGTCACGACTCGCACTCTCCTTTACTACAAACAAGTCCAGGAAGCCACCTAAGTAAGTTTAACCCGTATCGAGAGTCCGGCCGAATCTCCGAGACGGACCTAGCTATTTGTGCCTACGGCTTCTGAGGCCCGGCTCCACCCTCGAGAGATGACCCGCTTCAGCATGCGATAAACGCTTTTACCACATCCTATACATGCATGCAGAGGCAAACAAGGGGTTACAAGGCACCCACGGCTTCTCCCAAAATAAATCTGACCATAAGATACAAGAGCTGCATGCACGCAAAACCCAAATGGAAAACCTCAAACTAGTTGTGGCCACTGGACAAGTGTGTAGATTCCGGCAGTGATCAAGGGGAGGCCCGTAAACGTACCCATGCTTGGTTAGAGCGCTCAGTCTCAGAATAGTTCATGCAATCTCGGGGACTTAGGGGACACAAGTGAGCCGTCGTAAAACTGGCAAAATGACTCACCGATGCCTCTGCTTAATTCAATTATTAATTATTAACATCAAAGTAAGCCATGAGTATTCCCAACAACATATATTCATAAAGTAGTGCATGTGATAACTTTCCCAACCCAATAAGATAAAACAACTCAAACAACCTGAAAATGCCTACGACTCGCAAGGTCAACTCGAATGACAAGCACACGGTTAATAGGATGTAGGAAAGGTGCTATGGATTTGCTTTGGATAAACATGTGGATAGGACACATGACTCGAACAAAGCATCGTGACACAAGGCTAGAATATAGAGCTAGCGAGAGCAAAAGTGTTAAATGGGTAGAGAGAAAAGGGCTCGTCTGAAAAACATTGTCGAGGAACTTCCGAAGAACTTGTCATTGCTCACATCACCACGAAGTGTCCTATTCGGGAAGAAGCAAATTGCTACAACAAACAACGGATGCAACACTTACTACTACGGATAAAGAATCGGTATGCTCATGTGAATGCATGCATGACATGGCAATTATGATGCAATGCAACTTATCCAAATTAAGCGGAATCGGAATCCCGACATACACATATATGGTTCAAGTTGTTTATGTACTCTTCAAATTTTAATGTTGATTAACATGGAAAGACAAGGCATAGGTGGTCTACGGCAAAATTAAATGGAACCGGGACAAGGTAATAACCATCCCGCACATATTCCATATGTAGTTATGTAAGTGATATGCAAATTACCATGGCACGACATGATGCGAGATGCAAATAGGCATATGGATGACATATTCAGATTCTACACATTTTTCTGATAAACTTTTATATAAAATACTTTTTATTTCGAGATACGGATTAAAAGATACGAATTATGCAAGATTAACACATTTCCTGCAATTTTCAGAAACACCAAAAACGGGATAACTTTGTATACCGAGACAGATCCCAGTCCGGGTCGCTGACCGGCGGGGCCAGGGGACGACGGGGCATGTTGACTGGGACGTGGTTGCAGAGTTGAGCCTTCTAAGCCTGACGACAGGAGCCCACCTATCAGATCCGAAATTGAAACAAAAAGGGGTGCCTTTCAGGCCTGAATTGGGATTCGAACTCTGAACTTGCAGATCGAGCGAATGGAACAAACTAGTTAGGTTGTGCTTCAATTGACGACCGATATGAGGTGGAGAACCTTTTGTTTTGTTTTCGAGACGAGCCAGAACGGGTGAATTCACTTGGACAGGACTCGCCGGTGATTGCCTGCAGCGGAGGAACAGGTCGGGATAAGTAAGATACAGACGACGGCGGGGACAACTAGTTGACTGCGGGGCGCGACCTGGATGAGCGGATGGCAAAGATGGTCCTCACCACGGCCGAAGGCGTGGACTTGACGAGGAGGAATCGACCGAGGACGCCGGCGTGGTCGGGCACACGGGACGAGGAAGAGAAGCAGGGAAGGCGCTCGTGGTTGCTGATGCCGAAGGAGGCGGAGCATGGCCAGGGAAGCACGAGTGGGATGAGGTCGGAGACGCACGTACTTGACGCTCAGATGCAGGGCTTGGCGGTGGGGGCGAAGTAGTCCATGGCGACGGTGGTTCACGGGAGCCTGCAGAACATGAAGAATTTGAGCGAGGTGGAAGAGATAGATGGTGGCGGCGCTAGGGAGGGAGAAGTAGGGAAGACTAGGGTTTTGGTGGGGATCTCTTGGAGGGGATTAAAAGGGAGGAGGGAAAGGTTCATGCCCTCGGCGTGGTGATGTTGACAGCCAGGAGGGGAGCACGCTCATAGCATGAGGAAGGAAGGAAGACGACAAGAGAGAGCGAGCTCCTCTAGCTCGATAGGAAATAGGCTTTGGTGGCTATGTTGGACCGAAAAAAAATAAGGCTGGAGGAAAGGTAGTGAAAAATATTGAAAGGCAGAGTTCAAACACATTTGCAAAACATGATTTTTTATCTCAACAAGTTTCCTTTTAAGTTTTCCAAGTATTATAGTTTTTGCTTCAATTTAAAATAAGATAAGAAGAGGAGGGTTTATTCTAAAACCATACGAGCAAACTAAAAATAGAGTTTATTCTCATATAATTTTTGATTTGACCAAACATGCAAAGGTTATAGATGCATGATGATGCACGACATCACAATGACGCGAAAAAGAAAATAACAAACAAATTCTAATTGGGGAATTTTTCCGGGTCGTTACACATGATCAAGATCATCTTTATGTAGTCATACATGTTGTGTTTGTTGGGATCCGATGAGTATTGGTACTATGTCACTTGATATGCTGAATTATATCTTATGTTATCTCTATGTTGTTTATGATCTTGCATGCTTTCCGTTGCTAGTAGCTATCTTGGCCGAGTAGATGCTAGTAACTCCAAGAGGGAGTATTTATGCTCGATAGTTGGGTTCATGCCTCTATTTAATCTGGGGGAGTGACAGAAACCTCTAAGGTTGTAGAAGTGCTGTTGCCACTAGGGAGAAAACAACATTCTTGTGTCCAAAGACATTTGCTTTGTTTACATTACGCACTTTGCTTAATGCAATTATCTGTTGTTCGCAACTTAATACTCAAGGGGTCCTCGGACGATTCCCCGCGAGTGGATTTTTAGTCATAGATGCAGTTGGATGACGGTCTATGTATTTTGTCGTAATGCCCAGAGTAAGCCTCATAGTGATCCTCGTGATGTATGTACGTTATCTTTACTCTATCAATTGCCTAACTGTAATTTGTTTACCCAGCATGCTTTATTTATCTTATGGAGAGACGCCACTAGTGAATTGTGGACCCCGGTCCAATTCCCTTTACATTGCTTTTACTTTACTCGCTCTGTTACTTTTACCTGCATTACTATTATCCTTTTACCACTCGATGCGCTCAATCCTTTGTTTATAGCAAACCGGTAAGATTGACAACCTCATTGTAAGTTGTGAGCAAAGTACTTGTTTGTGTTGTGCAGGTTTCACGTTGCTGCTGGGGGAAGACACGCCGACAAGCAGTTTATCTGGCGCCCTTGTCCGGAGTGTCACGAAGCTAGCAAGCATCACCTTCTGAAGTTTGGCTTTCTCCTACTGGTTCAATTTAACCTTGGTTTCACAACTGAGGGAAGACTTGCTACTGTGCTCATCATACCTTCCTCTTGGGGTTCCCAACGGGCTGTACTTACAAGTCATCAGAGAAGCCAAGAAAACAACAGCGTGTCAAGTGGAGCATATTGGGACGAATACAGCAATGCATCAGAGTCCAGCAGAGAAAGGCTTAGAGACCCGAAGCACAGCAGGAGGACAACAGCATGGGCAAGAGAAGAAAGCCGCATAAAAAGCGTAAGCGAACACCCATCAGATAATGAAGAGGACTTTGTGCAAGAAACGCCAGAGGCAGTATTGGTAGTAGCACAGGCATATCTACTAACCACACAACCGGAGCCTGGAGATCCACGGGAGCACATGCATCAAGCCGCGATACGAAGCCTTGGGTTGGTAGAGGATAAACTAAGGAAACACCCTCCAGAGAAAAAGGTGACATGTCACAAGGAGAAGCAAAGGGAAAGTTATAAACGCCAGCCCTCGCAAAGCCAAACAAGCGAGTCATCAGGCGATGAAAAGCGCAAGGCACGAAGGGAGGACGCAAGGAATATTATAGCACAAGTAAGAGTAAACAATGCGCGTTATGCGTGGAGATAAGAACATTATGAAGACGACAAAAAAGAGATGGGCGCGCTATGCTTTACCCAAAGGGTTCGCAGAACGCGGGTACCCAAAGGATTCAAACTGCCACACGATCAGCAAAAGTATGATGGGTCACAAGAGCCCACGCTGTGGTTATCAGACTACCTGCAAGCATTACAAATACTCGGAGGAACGAGAGCAACAGCAATGCAAAGCCTGCAACTATACCTCACCGGCGCAGTGCGGTCTTGGTGAAACACACTACCCAACGATTCCATCGGGAGTTGGGGAGAACTAGAGAACCAATTCGCAGGAAATTTTTGTTCGACATATAAACGCCCAGCGTCACTAGAAGAAGTCAAGTCATGTGTGCAGAGGAAAGACAAAACTCTACGCTCCTATATACAGCGGTGGAGTATAATCAAAAACTCTGCAGAAGACATCTCCGATGAGCAGGCGGTCGATGCTTTTTCGGCCGGCCTTCGCTGTTCGGACCTCATGGAAGAGTTCGGGAGAACAAAGCCCAAGACAGTATCGGAATTAATGGAAGTAGCCAATAGTTCGCCAATGGAGAGGATGCATACAACAATAAAAGGGGACGTTCGCCAGAAGTCGACAGAGCAAGCAGGCAAAGGTGAAGGTACCGCAATGAAGATGGCCGCGCAAGGCGAAATCAGATAGTCGCAGGCTATGAAATAAGGGATAAGGAAGGCTACGAAAGCAGGGAGTTTCAAGGAGAAGGCAACCGTAGAGCAGAAAAGCCTAAGTACTCCGGCCCATCGGTGGAAGACATGCTCCATGGTCCCTGTCGCATCTACTATGCGTACTTAGATGGGAAGAGAGTCTCTAATCACCAGATGAAGGATTGCAGAACATTCTTAAGGTTGCAAAGTGCTATGGACCAAAACAAAGGAGCACGTCAGGGAGGAAAAAGTACAAGTCAAGGATACCAATGCAGCGTCTAGCAAAACATCTGGAATCAAAAGTATACATATCTGTAATGATCCAACCGGTGCCAAAATCCAAGAAAGAGCGGAAGAGCATATCTAGACAAGTAATTCTAGCAATATCATCACCACCAGCCACAACAGAGTACTTGAAATGGTCCGATCAACCAGTCAGGTTCAGCAGAGCAGACCACCCAAGAAAAGTACCAAGGCCAAGGCACGTGCCCATGGTGTTGAAGGCGCAAATAGGGGGATACGATATTGGGCGAGTATTCATGGATGCAGCAAGTGGCATAAATTTGATATATGCAAGAACCCTGAAGGCAATGTGCATCTCGTTGGAACGCCTAAAGCCTACAGATTGCTCCTTCCACGGAATAGTACCAGGAGGCGCAAACTACCCCCTCGGGAGAATAGAACTCGATGTTTGCTTTGGCAATAGCAGCAATTATCGCAGAGAAAAGTTAGAGTTCAAAGTCATGGACTGGCCTTCACAGTATCATGCAATCATGGGCGTCCAGCATTTGCAAAGTTCATGGCAGTACCTCATTATGCATATCTCACACTCAAAATTCCAGGACCTAACGGAACAATCACGGTACAAGGCAGCTTTGAAGTATCTAACACTTGTGACAAAGAATTCAACAGGTTGGCACAAACTTTCGGCATGATAGCGGAATACGCAAGGCTGAAGGGCAAAATCGACCACAACGTGCTAACCGACGTTGGACGATCCCTGCCAGATCAGGCTTTCGATGCAACCCAAGACTCGAAGAAAATCCAGGTCCACCCAAAGGACCCGAACAAGACCACCTCCATAGCAGTAAACCTGGACCCCGCATAGGAAAGTGCGCTCATCGAGTTCCTTCGTGAGCACTAGAAAATCTTCGCCTGGTGTCCTTCAGACATGCCAGTAGTTCCCAGGGAACTCGTCGAGCACGCACTAAATGTGGATCCTAAAGCAAAGCCAGTCAAGCAGCCGTTGAGATGATTTGACGAACCCAAAAGGAAATCAATAGCATCCGAGCTACACAGGCTAGAAAATGCAGGATTCATCCGAGAAATCAAAACATCGACTTGGGTATCTAATCCAGTCATTGTCCCCAAGAAAAATACAGACGTACAAAGAGTGTGTGTACACATCTCTCAACAAGCACTGTCCAAAGGATCCCTTCCCTCTACCTCGCATTGATCAGATAATAGACTCAACAGCGGGGTGCACAAGACTTTCCTTCCTGGACGCATATTCTGGTTACAACCAGATCAAATTGAACAAAGAAGACGAGGAAAAAGCAGCTTTTATCACACCATACGGCGTGTTCTGCTATCAAGTCATGCCTTTTGGCTTAAAAAATGCAGGAGCAACCTACCAGCGGATGATGCAAAACTGCCTCGGAAGTCAAATAGGATGCAACATTCAAGTCTACATCGACGACATGGTCATCACCACAAGAAAAGAAGAGTCCTTAATCAACGATTTGGCAGAAACCTTCGACAACCTAAACAGGTACAAGCTCAAGCTTAACCCAACAAAATGTTCTTTTGGTGTGTCAGCAGGACAACTTTTGGGATTCCTGGTATCAGCAAGAGAAATAGAAGCAAACCCAGAGAAGATCCAAGCAATACTAACAATGGGAAAACCAGCAAAACTGCACAACGTACAGAAGCTTGCAGGGCGCGTCGCGGCACTAAGTTGATTCATCACGCGGTTGGGAGAAAAAGCTCTTCCTTTCTATGCACTCATGAAAAAATCAGACGACAAATTCGAGTGGACAGAAGAAGCACATGCAGCATTTGCACAATTGAAAAAAGTGCTCTCCACACCGCTGGTGTTGGTCGCACCAAATGAAAAAGAGCCGCTACTACTGTATATTGCAGCAACACATCAAGTGGTAAGCACAGTATTAGTAGTCGAAAGAAGCGAAGAGGGAAAAGCACATGGAGTACAGAGGCCAGTATATTTCCTTAGTGAAGTACTATCTCCAACAAAGCAGAGGTACCCGCACTATCAAAAGCTTGCATACAGCGTATTCACAACAGCACGAAAGCTACGACAATATTCCGTGGTGCATCCAATCATAGTGGTTAACGAAGCACCACTATCCAATATATTGAACAACCCGTCAGCAACAGGACGTGTCTCCCTATGGGGAATCGAATTGTCACCCCTGGACATCACGTACGAAAAGCGAAAGGCAATCAAATCCCAAGTATTCCTAGACTTCAAAGCAGAGTGGCTAGAGTTACAAAACACAAGATCACCAGATCTATCAAGTGTGTGGACAATGTACATTGACGGATCAAAAAGAGTCCAAGGCGCAGGAGCAGGAGCAAGAGTAGTCCTGATATCACCACAAGGCGACAAGTTAAAGTATGTTTTAAGGATGAGTTTTCCTCAAGCTTCCAATAATGAAGCCAAATACGAAGCTCTGCTCCACGGAATGAAAATGGCCAAAGCATGCGAAGGAACTCGACTGAAAATATTCGGGGACTCGAATCTCGTCGTCCAACAAGTGATGAACCGGTGTGACGCCATTAGTGACAACATGACAGCATACAGAAACTTATACTACTATCTCGAGGGAACATTTGATGGATGCAAAGTTTCACACGTCAGCAGGGCCAACAACGAGGAAGCCGATAATTTAGCAAATATCGGGTCCCAATGCCTGCCTGTACCACCAGGAGTCTTTTGGGAAGAGATCATAGAGAGATCCATAAAGAATAACAAAACTTCAACTACAGAAGAACAAGGCCAGCACCAAACAACAGGCTCGGGGGCTGGAAAGCCTGGCATAGGAAGCACAGCAGAACCAGAAGAAGTTATGATGATCGAAGAAACCAAGATGCAGCCATACTTGGCGTACATGATAAACAAAGCACTACCCGAAGACATAGTAGAAGCAAGAAGGATAATACGATGATCCAAGGCTTTCGTCGTGTTACAAGGGAAGCTATACAAGAAAAGTATAACTGGCGTTCTACAACGATGCATCACTCCCCAAGAAGGTCAAGAAATACTAAAAGATATCCATGCAGGAGTATGTGGGCATCACGCTACCAGCAGAGCTATTGCAGCTAAAGCTTTTCGTGCAGGGTTCTACTGGTTAACAGCCATTGAAGACGCAAAAGATATAGTCGGAAAGTGCGAAGCTTGTCAACGGTTCGCATCTCGACCACACGCACCAGCAGCAGAATTGCAGCCACTGCCATTATCCTGGCCTTTTGCACAATGGGGTCTCAACATGGTAGGAAAATTACACAAATCTTGGCCAGGAGGGCATGTCTACATGTTGGTGGCAGTAGACAAATTTACCAAATGGGTAGAGGCAGCCCCAGTAACAACCCAAGATTCCACAGCAGCAATCAACTTTATCAAGTCTATAGTATTCCGCTTCGGAATACTGCACAGTATCATAATAGACAATGGGACAAACTTCACATCAAAAGATTTCAAAAGCTACTGTGAAAGTATGGGAATCAAACTAAAATTCGCGTCTATAGCACATCCAAAGACAAATGGACAAGTCGAGAAAGCAAATGGCTTAATATGCAACAGGATAAAAAAGAGGCTGTTAGCACCCCTAGAGAAAGCTAAACACGCCTGGGTAGATGAGCTACCCTCCGTGCTTTGGAGTCTTTGAACAATACTCAATGCAGCTACCCAAGAAACTCCATTTTTCCTGGTCCATGGCGCAGAAGCCGTGCTTCCAGTCGAAATCACCCATGAGGCCCCAAGAATCGCGGCTTACGATGAGACAACTTCTACAGAAGCACTACAAGACGACGTTGATGCACTCGATGAAGCAAGGGACATAACACTCGCTAGAGCTACGCATTACCAACAAAACCTACGAAACTACCACAGTAGTCGAGTTCGTCCACGATCTTTCGTGGTAGGAGATTTAGTCTTACGACTCAAACAAGACGGTCATGGAAAATTAGAGTCCGCTTGGGTGCGACCTTACATCATGACAAAATTAATACCAGGAGGAGCTTATCGACTACAAGACAAGAAAATAGGGAAAGATGAGAGCAACCTGTGGAACGCAGAACAACTACGGCGGTTCTATGCATAAAAGGAATATGGCGATAGGAACTTTCAAGTTATGACCCTCTGAACCCAGAACACGAGGCCACAGGTCAGGTTCTTTGGGTTAACTTGACAATATGTATAAACATATTTCTATTTTTCCACTCAGGGGCTCCGACCCTCGAGTCGTACAAAATAAAATAAGCAATTATCAAGATCCCGTATCCATGATTATTCGAGAAATCTTATAAGGTTGTCTACAACCCAATATTCGACAAAAAAGAAGTAAGCACAAATCAAGGCAACTCGAAGACAAATCAAAAGCATACCTCGGAACATCGACTAGTTCCCATGGTCTATTAATAGATAAAAAAGGTGGCACAAAATAAAGTTCATCACGAGTACTTATTACATAGAACATGCAAATGGACAACTAGAGCAAATGATTACATAAAAGGAGCATCTACTGAAAGTGTACTTTAGCTTTGTACTCCTTCTGACACTGAGTACCGTCATAGATCTTCACATCAAACTTCGACGTACCGCAGTGGTAGTCAAAGATCATGAAGAACCCTTGGTGGAGGTCATGATCTTCTGCAAACTAAGACCAGCCACCCCTAAAGTACATCTTACCGTCTCCATCATACCAGACCTCCACTTCATAGGGAGTTCCTCCTCCAGAGTGTTGATACGTCTCCAACGTATCCATAATTTTTGATGCTCCACGCTTGTTTTTACACCATTTGCTTAGTGTTTTGTTACACTTCGTGGCATTTTTATGCATTTTCTGGAACTAACCTATTAACGAGATGCCACAGTGCCAGTTCCCTATTTTCTGCTATTTTTGTGTTTTAGAAAAGTTACACAGGAAATATTCTCGGAATTGGACGAAACAAAAGCCAGACGTCCAGAAATTTACCGGAGCTTCCAGAGAACCGAAGAGGAGACGGAGAGGAGCCACTGGTGGGCCACACCACCAGGGGATGCGACCTAGGGCTGGCCTGTGCCCCCCTGTGGTGAGCCCCACCAGGTTCACTTCTGACGCCGCCCCTTCGCCTATAAAGACCCCCCGACGGGAAAAACCTAAATACCTGATCACTTTTCTAGAATACATTGCGATCCGCCGCCGCCATCGACCCGAGATCGGGAGGGTCCAGAAGCTCTTCCTGGCACCCTGCTGGAGAGGGGAATCACCACCGGAGGTCTTCTTCATCGCCATGCTTGCCTCCGGCGCGATGAGTGAGTAGTCTACCTTGGACTATGGGTCCATAGCAGTAGCTAGATGGTTGTCTTCTCCACCATGTGCTTCATGTTTAGATCTCGTAAGCTGCTTTACATGATCGAGACTATCTTTATGTAATTCTACATGTTGTGTTTGTTGGGATCCGATGAATATTGGTGTTATGATTGAGTTGATGTGCTGAATATTATCTTATGTTATCTCTATGTTGTTTATGATCTTGCATGCTCACCGTTGTTAGTAGCTATCTTGGCCGAGTAGTTGCTAGTGACTCCAAGAGGGGGTATTTATGCTCGATAGTGGGTTCATGCCTCTATTTAATCTGGGGGAGTGACAGAAACCTCTAAGGTTGTAGATGTGCTATTGCTACTAGGGGGAAAACAACATTCATATGCTCAAGGGCATACGCTTTGTTTACATTACACACTTTGCTTAATGCAGTTATCTGTTGTTCGCAACTTAATACTTGTGGAGTTCTCGGATTGATTCGCCACAAGTGGATTATTATTCATTGATGCAGTTGGATGACGGTCTATGTATCTTGTTGTAAAGCCCAGAGTAAATCTCATAGTGATCCTCTCGACATGCACGTTGTCTTTATTCTATCAATTGTCCAACTGTAATTTGTTTACCCAGCATGTGTTATTTTATCTTATGGAAAGACACCACTAGTGAACTATGGATCCCGGTCCTATTTCCATTATATTGCTATCACTTGTTTACTTTACTCGCACTGTTTACTTTACTCGCATATTACTATTGCTTTCCACTCGATACGCTCATACACTTTGTTTCAAGCAAACCGGTGAGATTGACAACCTCATCGTAAGTTGGGAGCAAAGTATTTGGTTGTGTTATGTGCAGGTTCCACATTGCCGCTCGCAAAGCAAAGCTTGAACGAGGTGCCTTATAAATTGTTCGAAGCTGTCGCGAAGCTAGCGGGCATCACCTTCTGGAGTATTGACTTTTTCCTGGATTCGATAAACCTTGGTTTTTTTCTGAGGGAAAAACTTGCTGCTGTGCTCATCACACCTTCCTCTTGGGGTTCCCAACTGGACGGTGAAAAACTATCAACACCGCACCGCATCAAGACATTTTTCTGGCGCCATTGCCGGGGAAAAAGAAGACTTCTGCAAGGGGAGTTTCGCATGCACATCCTTTACTTTGTTTTAGTTTTGCTTTTACTTTATTTTTACTTGCATCGTTTTATCATAAACACAAAAAAATTAGTATCCTTTATAGTTGTTTTTACTTGCATGTTTTTAGTTTTGCTAGAATGGCTACTCCTGAAAACACCAAGTTGTGTGACTTTACTAGCATGAATAATAGTGATTTTATCTGCACTCCTATTGCGCCACCTGCTCCTGCTGCAAATTTTTATGAGACTAAGCCTGCTTTGTTGAACCTTGTTATGAAAGAGCAATTTTCTGGTGCTAGTACTGATGATGCTGCAGCTCATCTCAACAATTTTGTTGAGTTATGTGAGATGCAGAAATATAAGGATGTAGAGAGTGATATTATTAAGCTTAAGTTGTTTCATTTTTCTTTGAGAGGAAAAGCTAAGGATTGGTTGCTTTCTTTTCCTAAAAATAGTATTGATTCATGGGCTAAGTGTAAGGATGATTTTATTGGTAGATACTATCCTCCTGCTAAGATTATAGCTTTGTGTAGTAATATTATGAAGTTTAGTCAGTTTGATAATGAACATGTTGCTTAAGCTTGGGAAAGAATGAAATCTATGATAAAGAATTGTCCCACTCATGGACTGACTACTTGGATGATTGTTCAAACTTTTTATGCAGGACTAAATTTTTCTTCAAGGAACCTATTGGATTCAGCTGCTGGAGGCACTTTTATGTCCCTTACCTTGGGCGCCTTAACAAAGCTTCTCGACAATATGATGGTAAATTACTCTGAATGGCACACCGAGAGAGCTCCACAAGGTAAGAAGGTAAATTCTATTGAGGAAACCTCTTCCTTGAGTGATAAGATTGATGCTATTATGCTTATGCTTTGTAATGATAGGACTCATGTAGATCCTAATAATGTTCCTTTGGCCTCTTTGGTTGCTCAAGAAGAGCATGTTGATGTAAACTTCATTAGAAATAATAATTTTAACAACAATGCTTATAGGAACAATTTTGCTAGTAACAATTATAGGCCGTATCCTTCTACCAATGGTAATGGTTATGGTAACTCTTATGGTAATTCCTCCAACAACACTAGGGCCACGCCCTCCAAGCTTGAGGTTATGCTCAAGGACTTCATCGGTAAGCAAAATGCTTTTAACAAGTCTGTTGAGGAAAAGTTAGGGAAAATTGATATTCTTGCTTCTAAAGTTGATAGCCTTGCTCATGATGTTGAACTTCTGAAATTAAAAGTTTTGCGTAATGAGGTGAAAGAGAACAATGTTTTTGCTACTGCTAATGCCATCCAAGTTAGAATTGATGAAAATGTTAGGATGCTAGCAGAATTGCATGCCAGGTGGGAAAGAGAAGATGAGATGGCTAGAAAGATGAAGGTATATACCATTACTACCTCTAATGATGTTATTCCAAATGCTAGCAATCCTCTTACTTTGATTGGTGTAGAGAAAACTCCTACTCCTAGTGTTAAAAAGCCTAAAACAGCAAAAACTTTTTCTCAAAAGAGTGCTGAAATTTTTCTGAGTGCAGGAGATGATAGCTCTATTTCCTTTAATGATTTTGATGTTGATGGCTGCAATATATCTGAAGTTATTTTGTTCTTGCAAAATCTTGCTTTGACTCCCAATGCTAGTTCATTAAATGTTGCTTTTACTAAGCATATTACCAATGCTCTCATGAAAATTAGGGATGAAAAATTGAAGCAAGAAGCTTCTATTCCCAAGAAATTAGAAGATGGTTGGGAACCCATCATTGATATGCATGTTAATGGTTTTGATTGCCATGCTCTATGTGATCTAGGTGCTAGTATTTCTATCATGCCTAGAAAGATTTATGACATGCTTGATTTACCACCGCTTGAAAAGTGTTATTATGATGTTCCTATTGCTGATGTTGCTAATAAGAAACCTTTGGGAAGGATTAATGATGTTCTTATTATGGTTAATAATAATCTTGTTCCCGTTGATTTTCTTGTCATGGATGTTGAATGCAATGCTTCATGTCCTATTATTTTGGGAAGACCCTTTCTTCGAACTGTAGGTGCCATCATTGATATGAGGGAAGACACTATCAAATATCAATTTCCACTCAAGAAAGGTATGGAACACTTCCCTAGAAATATAAAGAAATTGCTTTTTGACTCTATTCTTAGAGCAAATTATGAGCTTGATGCTTCATCATTTGATATTACTTGATTCGCACTTTCTGCGCCTAGCTCAAAGGCGTTAAAGAAAAGCACTCTTGGGAGATAACCCAAATGTTTTTACTTTCAGTTCTTTTTCTTTTATTTGAGTCTTGTAAGTCATTACTACCGTAATGACCCGTAATGACTGCTCCTTATCCTTTTTATTTCGTTTTTGTGCCAAGAGAAGCCTCTAATTTGAGTGAGGTAAGATTTGGGGATGTTGCTGTCCTGAAACTGTTTTCAGTGCTGCACCGTAAAAATTCATGAAAATTCTCTGTATATCTTTTGGACCTGCGATTTCTTGTGCATATGCCCCAGGTTATATCCAAACTTTAATTAGTTGAACACTTTTTTATTTGAGCAACAGAAAACCCTCTAAAAATTTGACCTTTGTCGGCTGTTCTGTTTTGACAGATTTCTGCCAATATTTGTGTTTGCCGCTTTATCGCTTTCTTTTTGAGTTCTTTTGATCACAGAACTTTTTGGGAAGTTGCTACAGTAGTATATGCTTTATATGTGGTGGTTTTGAGTTGAAACCTGAAGCAAAAAAGGGGTTGATTCAATGTTATGCTTACACTAATGTTGCTAATAAATTTGTGTTTAGTTTTGTATGAAGGAAGTTTTCAAATGTAGGGATTGGAGAATGATGAGATGAGTTGAAAAATGGACAAAAGCTCAAGCTTGGGGATTCCCACGCACCCCAAGAAATATCCAAGAAGTACAAGCATCAAAGCTTGGGGATGCCCCCGAGGCACCCCTTCTTCATCGGCAAAAATCAGGTCACCTTTCAAAACACTATATTTTTATTGCTTCATGCACTAGGTGTTTTTCTTGGAGCGTCAGTTCTTTTAGTTTTCTTAGTTAACTTAATTTTATTGCTTTATGCATTATGCGTTTTTCTTGGAGCGTTAGTTGTTTTTAGTTTTCAGTTTTCTTTAGTTTTGTTTGCTGCAATAAATGGTTGGACCCCAACAAATTTCTTTTGGAGAAGTTGCCTTGTTTTTCATTTGCCAAGAACACTCCATTTTTCAATCTTATCGTTTCAACGAGTGTTCTTCTTTTTCTAGAACTGCATTTAGCTTTCGTTTTTTGCCTTGATTTGTGTTCAGATCTTATTATATCTTTTTATCAAGGTCTATTTTGACCTCTGGTCCATGTTGGTTTTCATCAAAAAAGTTGTTTATAAAAAGTTTGAATGGTGTTGGAAAAAAGAGAAAAAGCTTTATGCAAAAAAAAGTGGTACAAGAAGGAGCTTGTGTAGACTGCGGCCTAGGCTTTTGCATGTCGTGCTTGATGTCTTTTTGATAGTATGCTTAGTGGTTTTGCTGTAGCATGACTTGTCTCAAATGATTGAGATTGCTTAATGAGCCTTTGAAAAAAATCATGCGTTGTTTTAATTATTTGGAAGCATTATTTTGGTTTTCTCTTTGATACTTTATTTGGGTTGACTTGGCGCATGCTCACACATGTTAGACTCATACAAAGTCGCCATTGCCTCTATGATCATTTAGTTTTTGACTTTTGATGCCATCTTATGCTTCTTTTAATGTCGCTTTGTCGCTATGCATGATTATGACCGTTATTGCTCTCCTAGTTGGTCGCTCCCAGTCTTTTGCTAGCCCTCATTTTGTACTGAGTATGAGCTCTTCTCGTGCATCCAACTCCTAAAAACCAAGTTGTTCCAAAGTGTCCACCATACATACCTATTAGCAATTTGTTACTCCAAAGTACATTTGACTTCCTTTTATCTATCCATCAAATTAAACTCTTTTTGGTCGTATACAAAAATTGGTCAGTAAAGCTCTCATGAACCTGATGGCACACTTTACTTTTCTCGTTTTAAAATTTGACATTGTGGCTCTCTCATGTTGAGTTGTTATGCTTGCAAGTTGTAAGTTGGAAATTATCCCAGCCATGCCGTCATGGGGCAAGCTTTCAACATTGCACTATCTTTCATTTGAGTTGATATTGTGATCTTTTGTTTATGGATACTCGCGATGTGAAATAAGTTAGGAATCTTCCGGGATCATGGAGTTTTTATATGTGTTTGGGAAATGCCTGGGCCGCTAATCTAAGCCATGCATAATTCATGGTGGAAATTTACATCATGCCCATAGTGAACATTCGACGACGCATCTCACAATAAAAAGCTATACCAATGGTAAATAAAAGAGATGCCAAGGTGTTCAATGTCTGTTTGTCCTGTCATTTTGATGTGGGCTTGTTCCATGTCATCGGGCACGGAGGTACCCCGTTGGCGGTTCTCGATGATACACATATATTTATAATGACAAGAGCTTGCTTGGGACTCTAAGTCGAGTAGCATGAGGTTTGGGTATTCGTATTTCATGGGACATGAGGTTTTCAACTTATGATTTGTCAAGCATATGCAGCATAAGTGTATTCGCATTAACTTTAACCATTCAAGATGCCTATGATGGGGGCAATGAGAGCTCAAAGCCGGTAAGTACCATAATTTTTGAAGGTTTATAAAACTTGCAATCACTGCTTCCCTCCGCGAAGGGCCTTTCTTTTACTTTTATGTTGAGTCACCACCTTATACCTTTATGCACCGTCTAAGAGAGCATAGTTGTCATTCTGAGTATAATGTGCATTGTCCCAAAGTTTTCATTGAATGATTCATATTGTTGGTTTCACTTGTTCTTAAATTACTTATATCTAGTCGCCCTCTTGAACTTGAAGGTGTCCTATGCATTTATGTTTTGCTCTCTCATGAAGGACAAGCTGAAAACCATTTGTATGTTTTTCCTTATGATTTGAACACACGTTTGACTTTCATTGTTTCATTTCCATGATCTTTCGTTTGTGTTCTTTTTCATGTTATAACATGGTTGCTAAGTTTCTTCTATCAAGATTATATCTTTCCTGCCCATGTTTTAAGTTCTTCTGATCCGAGCGCACAACACTTACATAGTTGGTCAAGATTATGTAGGTGCATGTCACCTCAAAAATTATTTCTTTTGTTATCACTTACCTACTCGAGGACGAGCAGGAGTTAAGCTTGGGGATGCTGATACGTCTCCAACGTATCCATAATTTTTGATGCTCCATGCTTGTTTTTTACACCATTTGCTTAGTGTTTCATTACACTTCGTGGCATTTTTATGCATTTTCCGGAACTTTTTTTGAAAGAAAAGCGGTGGGGGAGACCCCCACAGCGAGTTTTTTAAATAAATAATAAGAACCCAAATTCACATCCGTGGGGATTTGAACCTGGGTGCCTGGGTTGTACATCCACTCCCATAGCCAGTTGAGCTAGGCTCACTTCTTGCATTTTCCGGAACTAACCTATTAACGAGATGCCACAGTGCCAGTTCCCTATTTTCTGCTGTTTTTGTGTTTCAGAAAAGTTACACAGGAAATATTCTCAGAATTGGACGAAACAAAAGCCAGACGTCCAGAAATTTACCGGAGCTTCCAGAGAACCGAAGAGGAGACGGAGAGGAGCCACTAGTGGGCCACACCACCAGGGGGCGCGGCCTAGGGCTGGCCCGTTCCCCCCTATGGTGAGCCCTACCAGGTCCACTTCTGATGCCGCCCCTTCGCCTATAAAGAGCCCCCGACGGGAAAAACCTAAATACCCGATCACTTTTCTAGAATACATCGCGATCCACCGCCGCTGTCGACCCGAGATCGGGAGGGTCCAGAAGCTCTTCCCGACACGCTGCCAGAGAGGGGATTCGCCACCGAAGGTCTTCTTCATTGCCATGCTTGCCTCCGGTGCGATGAGTGAGTAGTCTACCTTGGACTATGGGTCCATAGCAGCAGCTAGATGGTTGTCTTCTCCACCATGTGCTTCATGTTTAGATCTCGTGAGCTGCTTTACATGATCGAGACTATCTTTATGTAATTCTACATGTTGTGTTTGTTGGGATCCGATGAATATTGGTGTTATGATTGAGTTGATGTGCTGAATATTATCTTATGTTATCTCTATGTTGTTTATGATCTTGCATGCTCTCCGTTGTTAGTAGCTATCTTGGCCGAGTAGTTGCTAGTGACTCCAAGAGGGAGTATTTATGCTCGATAGTGGGTTCATGCCTCTATTTAATCTGGGGGAGTGACAGAAACCTCTAAGGTTGTAGATGTGCTGTTGCTACTAGGGGAAAACAACATTCATATGCTCAAGGGCATATGCTTTGTTTACATTACACACTTTGCTTAATGCAGTTATCTATTGTTCGCAACTTAATGCTTGTGGAGTTCTCGGATTGATTCGCCACAAGTGGATTATTAGTCATAGATGCAGTTGGATGACGGTCTATGTATCTTGTTGTAATGCCCAGAGTAAATCTCATAGTGATCCTCTCGACATGCATGTTGTCTTTATTCTATCAATTGCCCAACTATAATTTGTTTACCCAGCATATGTTATTTTATCTTATGGAGAGACACCACTAGTGAACTGTGGACCCCGGTCCTATTTCCATTATATTGTTATCACCTGTTTACTTTACTCGCACTATTTACATTACTTGCATATTACTATTGCTTTCCACTCGATACGCTCATACACTTTGTTTCAAGCAAACCGGTGAGATTGACAACCTCATCGTAAGTTGGGAGCAAAGTATTTGGTTGTGTTGTGTGCAAGTTCCACGTTACCGCTCGCAAAGCAAAGCTTGGACGGGCATCACCTTTTGGAGTATTGACTTTTTCCTGGATTCGATAAACCTTGGTTTCTTTCTGAGGGAAAAACTTGCTGCTGTGCTCATCATACCTTCCTCTTGGGGTTCCCAACTAGACGGTGAAAAACTATCAGCACCGCGCTGCATCAAGTGTTCGCGAAGAACTGCTTCCCGCAGCTCCCGCCCATCCATGAACTTAGTAAATTTCAGCGGCACCCGCTGAATCTCATAGCATTGAGCGTCGGCGATGCAGAAGAAGGAATAAATTTTGGGTGGAGGAGGTGGAGAAGCAGTATGCGGCGGAGCGCTCGGACCTGGCGCAACAGCAAAAACTTTGGGCTAGTTTTTACTCCCCACAAGGCGGCTAGGGCGCCGCTTCATAGGCATAAACGATGAGGCCACCGTAGCAGGGTCTTGTGATTTATTTTTACTACCGCGAGGATGGCCGCGAACCTGCTTCTCCACCTGCGCACCGAGGTTTAGGTGCGAGCCACCAGCATCGGCCATGGGAAGACAAGTACTGGGAGAGAAAAACCCTAGATGAGATGCGGGAGAAGAAGACGATGCGGCGGAGGAAGATAGTAATGAAAGAGTTAGGGTTTTTACCTAGCCAACATGATTTATTTATAAGTAAACTTTAATGGTCCTCCGCAAATTAAAGGTCCAAATACAACTACGGGCTTTTATATTTAGCCCCGAGCAGAAGATAAGACAGCAGCAGCATATCAAGGACAAGACACGTAGGAGAAAAATGCAGTATGGACGAATAAAGTGTAGAAGTATGTCAAGGAGCACACCGCACCTCGTCATGGACTCGGGGGCTCATATCGTCAGAAGAGCAGGAAGAATTTTTAAAGCACAATTGTGCCAAGACAATCGCAGGAGGAAAGTTATTAGGCGACAATATTATATTTTGAGCCTATACCCGAAAAATTCTGGCTATAGCCTCGGGGGCTAC
The DNA here is from genome assembly GCA_007115705.1 of Dactylis glomerata. Classification (NCBI taxonomy): domain Eukaryota; kingdom Viridiplantae; phylum Streptophyta; class Magnoliopsida; order Poales; family Poaceae; genus Dactylis; species Dactylis glomerata. The sequence continues at coordinate 1,996,300 of QXEO01000204.1, read as the reverse complement.
TCCCATCGGGAGCACTGTCGTGCGCCCGATGGCAATGGACCAGATAGAAGAAAAATATAACAGGTGCAATCGACTACCTTTCGTCGACAATAAACTTCGACTTCATTGTTGACAAAATAAAGATCGCTTACTCCCATCGGGAGCTATCTTATCTAAAAGAACAATTCTAATATTTTGTACATTCCAATAGTCAAACAAGACTGCGACATATGATTCTCGAGTTGCGTCATCGCGACAAAACCCAAATGCCATGATTGAAACATATCGTGAAGGTAAGACCCCAGGATCCGTCCTGTGTGGCCTGGTATACGCACATGAATGCGCTCTGCTAGTAATTATCCGTATCTACGACGCGAAGAAAATCCTAGTGGACGCACTGAGTACCCTGAGAACCACTGGGACTTGTTCTTTGTAAGTCCTAAATGCGGCAAAAGAATGGGTTTGACCAGTTTCCCGGATTCAAGTCCAAGGGGATTGAATTTGAAGTAGGTGACAAGTATCTGCTCCGGCAGTTAACTGGACTCTTGATCCATCAGAGTTGTCAGGCTTGTTCATCAAAACCCCTTGCAAGATAATATAATGAAAGATGTTTATTTTTTAGTATAGGAAGAAGAAAAAGTCGAAAGATTGATCAATTCGAAGATATGAAGATTTGAGATTCAACCCGAATCTACAATTCTGGTAGAATCTCGGGGGCTATTGACAAGGGTATAGATAATAGAGCCCGTTAGTTGAGTACCCCTGAGGCCCGTTAAGCTAGGCCCAGGTGTAATCCTAGTCGAAATATGAGTTCATGTCGTATACCGATATTGTAATATGTATCGGACCCCTCCCATACCTTGAGACCTGACCACCTATATATAGGGGCCAGGAGAGGACGGTGGGGGACAGATTGAAAGCAAGCCAAAGTTCACCACCATGTTTACTTTCGATACACACCTAGTTTGACTGATTTTATCTTTGAGTTCATCCGACGCCCTACTCCCCCGATCCTAAGTCCTTCATCTAGGACATTTGTCGAGTAAACCCTCGTCACCGCCCTTGCCTGAGGTGCAAAAACGGCCTTGAGATCAGTGATTATCTCAAATGCACTCATCTTCTCAAAGCACTTTTCCCGATCAGACTCCATGGCATACAACATGCCACTTTGGACAAACGAGGCATCGTCCACCTTGGTTTGGTTGGCGGACTTGTCATCGTTGGAGGCGTCACCTTTGGGCGCGACACCCACGGTGCCATAAAGAACATACCCCATTGATACGTCTCAAACGTATCTATAATTTTTGATGCTCCATGCTTGTTTTTACACCATTTGCCTATTGTTTCGTTACACTTAGTGGCATTTTTGTGCATTTTCCGGAACTAACCTATTAACGAAGTGCCACAGTGCCAGTTCCCTGTTTTCTGCTGTTTTTGTGTTCCAGAGTGATACACAGGAAATGTTCTCGGAATTGGACGAAACAAGTTCCTGAAGTCTTATTTTACCCGGAAGCTTCCAGAGATCCGAAGGAGAGTAGGAGGCGAGGGACCAGGGGCCCACACACACAGGTGGCGCGGCCAGCCCCTGGCCCGCGCCTCCCCCGTGTGTGGCCGCCTGGCCCCTCTTCTGACATCGCCCCTTCGCCTATAAAGACCCCCCGACGAGAAAAACCTAAGGGCCCGATCAGTTTTCCAGAACACATCGCGATCCGCCGCCGCCGTCGACCCGAAGATCGGGAGGGTCCAGAAGCTCTTCCCGGCACCCTGCCGGAGAGGGGAATCGCCACCGGAGGTCTTCTTCATCGCCATGCTTGCCTCCGGAGCGATGAGTGAGTAGTCTACCTTGGACTATGGGTCCATAGCAGTAGCTAGATGGTTGTCTTCTCCACTATGTGCTTCATGTTTAGATCTCATGAGCTGCCATACATGATTGAGATCACCGTTATGTAATTCTACATATTTGGTTTGTTGGGATCCGATGAATATTGGTGTTTATGATTAAGTTGCTGTACTGAATTATATCTTTTGTTATCTCTATGTTGTTTATGATCTTGCATGCTCTCCGTTGTTAGTAGCTATCTTGGCCGAGTAGTTGCTAGTGACTCCAAGAGGGGGTATTTATGCTCGATAGTGGGTTCATGCCTCTATTTCACCTGGGGGAGTGACAGAAACCTCTAAGGTGGTAGATGTGCTGTTGCTACTAGGGAGAAAACAACATTCATATGCTCAAGGGCATATGCCTTGTTTACATTACACACTTTGCTTAATGCAATTATCTGTTGTTCGCAACTTAATACTTCTAGGGTGTTCGGATTGATATCCCAGGGAGTGGATTATTAGTCATAGATGCAGTTGGATGGCGGTCTATGTATTTTGTTGTAATGCCCAGAGTAAATCTCATAGTGATCTTCTTGACATATCACGTTATCTTTATTCTATCAATTGCCCAACTGTAATTTGTTTACCCAGCATGTGTTATTTTATCTTATGGAGAGACACCACTAGTGAACTGTGGACCCCAGTCCTATTTCCATCATATTGCTATCACCTGTTTACTTTCTCGCACTGTTTACTTTACTCGCATATTATTACTGTTTTCCACTTGATACGCTCATAACCTTTGTTTCAAGCAAACCGGTGAGATTGACAACCTCATCGCAAGTTGGGAGCAAAGTATTTGTTTGTGTGTGTGCAGGTTCCACGTTGCAGCTAGCAAGCAAAGCTTGGACGAGGCGCCATATATAAATTGTCCGCTGCTGTCGCAAACTAGCAAGCATCACCTTCAGTCGTCATTGTCTCTCCTCTCCTGAACGATATTAAACCTTGGTTTCTAACTGAGGGAAAACTAGCTGCTATACTCATCACACCTTCCTCTTGGGGTTCCCAACGGGCTGGTCATTCACCATGCATCACCCATCTTATGGGTAGTAAGGATGATCCTCCAAGTGCGGAACCAAGTGGTGAAGTTTGAACCGTCAGTTTTAAGTTTTTCTTTCAAAATGAATGCTCCTAAATTGAAGGCGGGGCAAGACATCTACAAATGGATTTGCAAAGATACTTAGACGTTGTTCATAATATGAGTTCAATTGCTTATTAATCAAAATTAATGTAAACTAGATGAACTCCCACTTAAACTAACATCCCTCTAACTTGTTAAGTGATTACATGATCCTAATTCACCACACCACCCCCGATCGTCACGGCCGATGATATAGCTTCAAAGGTAGACTGAGTCTTTTTAATCACAATCAACATGTGACTCGTGTTTAACCTTTCGGTCACATACGTTCCGAGGCCATGTCTACACATGCTAGGCTCGCCAACACAACCTTAGTGTGTATACGTGTGGCACATACATGGCTTGTACCCATGCCATACGTGAACTTAGCTATGTCTAGCCCCCGATCGTCACGATCGACTTTGTAGCAAAGATCTTTCTTGGCGATTGCACACTAAGGGGGAACATGCTTGTTGGAATTTATTAGAGGGATCATCTTAAAAATTCTACCATCAAGTATATTATTAATATAGGCAATTTTTAAGATTACCTTGCCCTTTTGCAAAATTAAGTTAGACCCTTCTACGTTATCTTTTGCAAGTTTTACACGGCTGCTAGGGATTTGCTAGGAAGAAACGATTCTTTACCTATGTGCATGCAACCACAACGGTGATTCTTTAATTGTTTCTTTAACCCCTGCTAAGGGCCCTCCATTGCAAAAATCATATCCACTAAAGAGGACAAACTGACACCTCGCCTAAGCCACGTGTATGATGTAAGTCGTACGTCAATTGTGGAACCAGTCTTGCCGAAGCGTAAGGTCGGTCGTGAGGCCGCTTGCAATCTAACAATGCTGCAGATATGAACAGATGCAAATAAAAGGGTAACAATAAGAAAATCAACGCCCGCATCCTCGATGCGTTCTATCCGTACCAAGACAACTCTGCATAGATCGGTTCTGATACCATTGTTAGGGTTTGAAGTAGAAAACAATTTTTTCCTACAAACCATTTCCCCATGATCGATTCTATGTAGTTGTAAGGCAACAGAGTAGTGGCGGTGTTCATACCTTTGAAGACCGAGAGCAGGGATTACGTTCCCGCACAAACATTGACGATGAAGACCGTCAAAGATGACCTCAAGTTTGTGTAGTCGTATAGCTTGACAAAGACAAGCGCCACAAGAGCAGCGCCTCTTAGGAATTACACACGTATGGTGTATAGACGTTGTCCGGGCTCTGGTCCAGTGAAGCAGCGAAAGAAGGACTCGGACCAGAAATCCAGCAGCGCGACTATGTCCGGCACGTGGAGTTTCCTCTAAATCGTGGGCACGGCTCCAAACATGGGAGCTAGGACAGAGAGGAGAGGAATGGGAGAGAGGGACGAATAAGCTAACGGGGCTCAGGGGGGTTTATATAGACGGAGGGGGTAGGTGGCCGTCAGCCCTAGGAAACCCTAGGGTGCCACCCGCCCCCCTTGGCCGCCGCTGGCCCTAGGGGAAACCCTAGGCGCCAGGGCCTGGCCATCGCCCCCTTAATGGGCTGTCATCTGGTGGCCCATTAGGGGTTTAGCCTTTTTTCCTTTCAATTTTAATTATTAATTTATTATCTTTTAATATTCAATTATTTTAATTAAATACTAAACCCATTAATTAACAATCCCTAGACATAATTCTTTCACCAGAACCTTTCCGATGAAGTCCAGAACCTTTCCGATGTCTCCGAAACAATTCCGATATTACTCGGAACATTTTTGGTTAACTCCATATGATTTCCATTAATTCCGAATCAATACCTAAGCCTCAAATACCCTTAAGTGTGACACCCTATGGGTCAGGGAATACACCAGACATGATCGAGACACCTCTCCAATCAATGATCAACAATCAGCTCTGGAAAGCTGTAATGATCCCTATGCATTCCACGAAACACTTCGTTGATCCATAAACATCATATCCCATTCTCTTTGTCTCGTGATTCTAGATCTTTGTCCAAGATTAGATCACCGATATCTCCATATCGTATTCACCCTCGTTACCGACAAGTCTATTTACTTGTTCTGATGACATTGCATCCTTCGTAACCTAGTCACACGCTTGCAAGCTTCATAATTGCAACTGTTACTGAGTGGGCCCAGAGTATCAATCCGTCACACGGATGGACAAATCCCGCTCTTGGTGCACATGCCTCATCATACTCCATTGGCATACCCAAAATACATATTTTTAGTCATCTGGTTAAGTTAATGACGGTTGATGCAATCAAAGCAGCCTCCGGATGTAGTGATTAAATATGACCTCACAGTCTAAGGATTAGTTTACTTTGTTTCTTAGTTAATTGCAATGTTGAAACTTTAGTGATTGATCTCATCGCAATACTAGCGTTGGGTGTTTGTCCATCATGTCTATACATGACCTTATTGTCATTGACGTAACTACCCATGATTAGGAAACCTTTATCATCAGATGACACATGAGCTAGTTCATATAGAGGCTACTAGGGACCTGTTTGTTATATGCCACTCATGTACTAATATTCCGCTTAATACAGTTATAGCATGACATATAATGTATATTATGAACAATTGAGATGTGACAATAAAATACACTTTATTATTTGCCTCTAGGGCATATCTCTTTCAGTTCCTATGGTACCCATTGTTAAAATTGTTCATTTAGTGAGTCTTCTTTAATCCCCAGTGGTCCCGGGATACTGGTTCAGCGTGAGGGTATCACGGTGACACCTCCTCACTACCACAAGTCCATCGTAATTCCCTCTCTCGTCCATAAAGGCAAATATTGCATGGTCGACTTCATACAATATCAAGAGAGACAATTAACACACAAATACATAACAAAAAATAATAAAATGTCTTTATTTCATATCATAAACTTGGCTAGGGTTTCACCATTTCCCCAAGAACTAAGGAATCTACTCACACATAGAGGGTAGCAACATCATCATAGCTATGAAATGGATGAATAACATGGTGGTAGATGCATACTTGTTCAAATCCACAACTAGAGTCAAGGGATTACAACAAGATGAATAAAAATGTTGGAGATGATGGAGATGCAACGGTTGGTGATGGAGATGATGCTCAATCCTCCTAGGATTCCAATGGCGGTGAAGATCGGTGCCATCTGCTAGTTCCCCCTCCAGATCCCTTCGGAGGTGAGGTTTCTATGAGTTATGGTGTCTATGAATGCCAGATCTCTGATTCGTCTGCATGGGTGAAAGTATTTGATCCGGCGGTGTCGATGGCACATGGTACGACCGAACACTACCAGTGTTTGCTAAAGCGTTTGAAAGGGCAGGACTCGCCTATTTATTTTTGATATTTGATGACAATACAATTAGAGATCTAACCTTGTGTTTTGAGTTTGATAGGTGTATTCGATGATGGCACAAGTCGGTGAAGTTTCCCTCTTAGATTCCAGGACACCCATTAGGTCTCTCAAATGGCGGCGATCTCGAGGTTTTGAAGAGTGAAGTTTTCCTCCAAGCTATTGCGTCAAAGTCTTCCAAAGAAATGTGTGGAGAGAGGCCTCGAAATCATGGTTTTTTTTGCAAAAGATATTTTAAAATTCAGCACACAAGGTAAATGTTTTTAATGTACATTAAAATACAAAAGGACTACACTTAATAGAAGTAAAAGTTTATATTTAATTAAATGTGCTAACTATATTTAATTAAAGTAAGAATCCAATGTAATAAAAATAGGTCATATAGAAGTATAGAAGTTTAGTGTAAATTATATTAAAATATTTTTTGGAGATGGCAGTTTGTCGAATCGGATAGACACAAGGCTACCGAGTAATGAGGGTTTGATGTGTCGTCTCCACCCGCTAAGGTCCCCTGATCTCAAACTAATGGGCTTGTTCCACTCTCTGGTAGTACGACCAGAGATCAAGGAGATGGGGGCTTCCACTTCCGGTTCATGAGGACGCCACTGCGGGGCTTGCACCGCCCTCCTGTGGTATGGTTGGATCTCAAGACATTAGGCTATCTGAGGGTATACCCGGAGTTCAAGTCATTGGGATTTGGACTAAAATTTCATATCTTAATTTGTTTGATATAGATCTTCGTATCTCTTACTCTAGGAAAACCTGCATGGACACATCTGGGATATATCTAGCCGCAAGCCTAGGTGGATCTTCATCTTGAGATGAAGGAGTTTATGTGGTTGAACTTGGGCACATCAACATGGTGTGCAAGGGTAAACACCTTCCTCTATCCCATCTATCCCATCTATCCCTACATTTTACTCTCTTTTTCTTATGATAGGAGAGCTTTCTTTACTAGACTATTATCTGAACACCTCTGTTTTCCTGCAATTTACTTTCTATTCCAACCTTGCTTTTCAATATTCATCAGCGAAACTACATGCAATAGTCAAGCTTTGTGTGTTCGTCCATTCTCGTGGAAGAAATCAATATATAAGAAGGTCCATCTTCCGTTGGGCTCTGTGGGCTTTTACTCGTGCTTGGGTCTGTCTGGAATGAATAGTAGATGACTGTGTAGTTGAGCTATATGTTGATAGTTATGTACTAGGATTTGTGGGATTTTACTCGCATTTAGATATTTCAGGATGAAAAATTGAGGGGTGCAACCAACTTGAGACACTACAACATTACTCCTATAAAAGGCGCGAGCCAACCCGGCCAGCGACGGCACTCCCAGGGGCACATCAATCCACATCGTCCGTTGCACCTGCTCCAGTATTACTCCTATAAAAGGCGCGAGCCAACCCGGCCAGCGACGGCACTCCCAGGGGCACATCAATCCACATCGTCCGTTGCACCTGCTCCAGTAATTTTTTGGACCCGCTTTCGACAGCAACCGTTCGATTCAGTCAAAAAATTTGGCACCAGTTGCGTCCTTGGATGAGTCAATGACTTCTGGGACCAGGGGAGTGCGGGGCCTGCAAACAGACGCACAGAAACTGCTCCTTTGCGTCCCCTTCCTTTTCGTATGCGCGTGTGCAGCGGTGAAAACCTAGATCGAAAATATCCCAAACCGCAGCCCAATCCGCCGTCTCCTCTCCTCCCCAATCTCCCGTCTCCACTCCTCTCCTCCCCTCCAATCCCCGCCATCTCGGATCCGTCGGGATGGCGAACAAAGGAAGAGGCGGCAGCACAGGGAACCCCAGCGGCTCCTTTGCGTCCCCTTCCTTTTCGTATGCGCGTGTGCAGCGGTGAAAACCTAGATCGAAAATATCCCAAACCGCAGCCCAATCTGCCGTCTCCTCTCCTCCCCAATCTCCCGTCTCCACTCCTCTCCTCCCCTCCAATCCCCGCCATCTCGGATCCGTCGGGATGGCGAACAAAGGAAGAGGCGGCAGCACAGGGAACCCCAGCGGCGCCAAGGCCCCAGCAGCGAGCGCCTCTGCAGGAATAGAAGAGGATGTGCACGGCACGGGGCAGATCGGTGGGGGCGACGGCTAAGAGATGAGCTCGACGAGGGGCCAGCAGGGGCGAGGGCTGAGAGACGAGTTCGACGAGGTGGCGCGGTTGTCCAGATCGACATGCTTCTTGAGCTCTTCCTCCGACCTGCTGGTTGCATCTCCCCACAACGTGAGCTCTTTCTTGCAATCCCTTGTCTCTTTTCCTGCCCCTCTTATGTATTTTTTTGTGCGATTGTAGACCGTTGTGCTTGCACATCTGTGGATCTGGAAATATGGTCATGTAAAAAGCTCTGGCCATATCTTTTCCTGGTTGATTGTGAAAGAACCCAAAAGTGAGTGCAGTTGACGGTATGTTAAGGTATATTTTCTGTACATTGAGATTGCATTGAAATGACTGTAACTGAAAATGACCTGAATCTTGGAATGTAAGCGCAGCATGATGCTTTCCAACCGCTAGATAACATGTTTAGTCTATCCTTCTTTCCATTTTTTGTATCCAATGTTTTGAAGTTGGAGCAGCTAGGTCATTACCGGTTCTTATAAAAAAATACCATGACCGGTAATATATGTTGGTGTGGAAGATGTGTGTCTCCCAAAATTTGTGTTGTTACTGGATGCATATATCATCTATGCATAGCTACAGGCACCTATGTATACTGAATTTTAACCACTGACATGATTGAAATAGTTTTTTCTATTTTAAAGGGAATGAAAAAATAGGTAATCTCAGTTGTAAAGTATTTCTTAACCAGTTTGTGTGCACTTTTATCTGCAGGATGATTGAAGATCAAGCCTTATTGAAGATGCAGAGAAGGGCTTGTTTTCACATGGTTTGGCAACATTAATGAAGCCTATCATTGGTTGTGTGTGCTTATTGCTTTTCAGAAAGGCCACCATTTTAGTCCTATTATTATGCCTCTGGATTATGCACTGGGCAAACAGATGCTGCCGAGATCTTTTGGTGTTGAATTGATATTAACATGTGGGAAGCTTGGACAGAGTTTCAGACTACTGTTGTCCAGCTTTATCGGCAGAAATTTTGAACGCAGGAGGTGGCGGCCAAACATCTGAACGCAGCCAGGAGGTGGCGGCTTGCTTCCCTAGAATCCACGAGCAAGCTGGAGCTCAGTTTTGTCAGCTTTCTGTTCGTATAAATTAAACTGCACGCCAGCTTGGTTTAAGTAAATATTGTATATATAGGGCACTTCTGTTCAATTGTTTACTTCTCTTATCCCTTCAAGAATTAATATTGTTGCCATACTGTTACAGCCTGCAGTTTATTGATCTCTCGAAACTATTGGAATTAAGTTGTGGGCAAATAGTGAAAGGTAATGATCCCATACTTTCCTCATTTAGTACTTTCTTGGTTCTTATGCATTTTCTATAATTTTGGTCCAACTTGTTGCGCCGTTTGGTCTGTACTGCGTGTGGATTAATTAACTTTTTAGAGTTGCAAGTGTCCTTAGAATTGATTTGGCATTTTATTTTTGTGGGGATAATTATTCAGTCCAGTTATGAAATTGCCATATTGAGATAGCTTGGAATTCTTTTGCATCTTAGATTTCCGTTGGTACAGGTTTATCTTCATATAATTTCCCACCTTTTCTGATCCATCCATGTTTGAATGTTTGGAGGAAACGAGGCTGATGCTCTTCATAGGGAGGACTCAACCTTCTATTGTCTCTGTTAAGGTACCTGATCAAAAGCCTCGAATTCATGTAAATTAATAGTCTTTCAAAGGCCTGCAGTGTACCTAGGAGAAAATTAAATGGATATTGTTGTAAATGGCTCATCATAGAAATCTCCATCCTTGCAAATATTTCACCCTATTAATAAACAATATACATTCTTGGGATTATCAGATATCTAAAGGAGTACAAAATCATTGTAAGGGCGTATTTTTTTACTTATTATATGAGTATATTATGGCTTTATTCATATCTATGTATAGGAAAGCTATTTTTGCATAGCTTATGTCCAGCACAAATCATTGTAAGGAGCAAGGCATAATCAGGTTTACTTACTGATCTGTCCTATGCGCCCTGTGCGCTGGTGGTGCAGTCCGTTTGGATCAGACACAAGCAGGAGCAGTTTTAATCAAAAGAAAATAAGAAGCTATTGATTTATTTAGTTTCAGATATAAGATGCATTCGCGAGGTGTTTCCTTATCTTGAGAATGGTAATCAATCATAAACAAGTAACTCTAGAAATGTTTTTATTCGCTTTTGAAACTATGCATATCAGGTATCAGTATCACAGTATGACAGATCTGAGTTTGAAAATATGTACAAAATCTGCCATTGGGCCTTGGATTTAGAATGTTTTGCGAGCCTGGGTTTGTTATTTTGGTGCTTCGTAGTTTTGAATTGCCAAGTTCTCACTATGCTTAGTTACTACATGCTTAAAGTTCCCTATATGTTGTAGGTCACACTTAGATTGCTATGCTTATAATTGTCTGTATCCAGATCTAAGAAAGAAGAGCATATTCTAACGAAAGTGTATGGTGGAGAAGAAGACCAAGGTGATTTATCTCTCTTGTGAACACAATCAAGTTTAATCATTGGTTAATTGGTGCCTACTTTAGTAACTCAATGTACCTTCAGTACAGAAAACACAGAAAATGTCATAGTCTGTCCGTAGTTGTTTGTAATCAGTGTGTCACCTATAGGGATGGACTGTAGTCAAGAAGAACATGATGCTTTCTAGAAGACCGTAATTTTCCTCAGGAGTTAGTATAATTTGTCAGTTTCTTTTTTCCTAGATATTATGTCAATATATGTGATGTATACACCCATGGTAATAATATGAACTTATGTGCTAGGAATTACGAGTGTTAGCATGACATTGAGTAGTTGCTCGTGCAAAGGCGACCCACAACGCTTATTTTCAATTCGAAGTACATGATTGTTTTCCTACATACAAAACATTATATGAGATAATTTTGTTCTAGATTGATGGAAGGCATATTCTATTGATGACTAGGATTCTTCATTTAAAATATAATAATGCTAGCCTATATTTTCTTGTGCTGATGGGAGATGATGCAGAAGTTCTTCAATAGTTTGTTCAGCTCTTCTGGTTGAGTTAGTGCAGAGAAATGGAGTAAGGATAGAACTGATATGAACTTAATTAGAGTGACTTTCCTTTGGGTGATTATCATCACTAGAAAATTGAAATATGCAACTCAAATGAATGCTCATTGCCGGTGTATCTAGCCTGCTCATTCTTGCAGTGTTCACTGCATGATCTTAGGTTCTTTACTGTTGCTTTGGGACACATGTTGCTTTGGGGGACAGAAGATTTTTTCCTTTCTTATAGGTTTTTTGTGTAACACTAAGCTCATTGTGCAATGCTCATGCTTCTGTGTGGAGTGAAGGTAGAAGCTTGCCATTTTTGTTGGATTTCATGAATTATTATAGTTGCGTGAGTAGAAGAAATTCAAATGGGAAGCACATAGATGAAGAAGGCAGATGATGAGGAGCCCTCATTGTGGTTGATGGAAACATAGGAGAGGTTTTATACGTACTAATTTGTTAGCTGGAGTGATTTTAAATTTGTAATGACCTTATATTAAGGACCAACAATACAATGTTACTTTTTTTTTTCTTTTGACACTACTAAATCTAATTTTATTTTGATGGTACTTGTGATATTAGATTTTAGATGTCTTCATGTTTTCTGTTCATTGAAACACGTTGTCTACTTCCATATGATGGGTATGACGATTATGCTCACTGTAACATGTGTTATAGGATCACATAGTTTCAATTTGCTTAGAATATATGGATGTTTATGTAGTGTAAATACCAATTTAGCATAAATACTGGTGCATGCTTGTTGTGAGATTTAGTGGTTGGGGATCCAAAACAACCAAAGAACATAACGAATGTCAACTAAAGACAACCAGAAGAAGGATCTATCCTGGGCTCCTGCCATATAAAGGACTGACTTACAGGGGCACGGATTGACTGACTTTACCTGCCCTAAAATTAGGTGAGCGAAGTAAAATAAGCTAAAACAAGCTAAAACTTCTGGCTTAATTCTTCTCGGACTGAACTAAGCAAATGTTTTGAAAATTGCTCGACATACTATCGTGCTCTAAAACTTGCGTCCCACGACATGAGTATATAGCAATATACATGGAAAACAAAATAAAATAAAACTTATAGCTTGAATTCTATTTTGATTTCGCCGGTTGCGCCAGTGGCGCAACGGGTCATCTAGTAGTAGGAGAGCACTAGCGGTTACATAGGATGAGGCACGAGCCTAATCGCTAGGCTCGCACTGCCCCTGCAATTAAAAGCCTCCATGGATGGGGAGTGAGGGAAGGTGTTGAGTCGGCGCTTTTTTATCCCGGTGCATATTGATGCGCCGAGTTTATTCTAGCGCGGCAGATACGGTTAATATAGCGATACATTAAAAGATGACGTAAAATTTGCCATACTTATACAGATAAGTGTGAGGCATATTTATGTTGTGTTTCGTGTGCCTTTGGGGGTAGAAAGATTAATCCCGATTAGTGCTAAAAAAATGTTTCTCCATTTGACTCAGACTGTAATTTTTATATTAAAACAAGATAATACATTTCATTAGCACAATACATTACACTACAACCACTTTTAATGAGATCAGTTTGGATCTCACAAAAAATCAAGGCGTGTTAACGTGTATTCTAAGAGACTCAACATATTGAGCTCCTAGCTGTCCAACCACCCTTATCTAAGAAAAGAAAAACTAATTACAAAGATTTAAAATGCCCTTATTAGAAGAATACTCATTATGAGTCTATACACACGCATTGAGCACCTCTCTATTTTGCACTGACTTCTTCACCAAGAACTCGTGCGTCATCCTGTACTACATATATGAGCGCCATTGGCCATTCCATCTTTAATATAGATATTGGGAACCATCATCACTGTAGATCTGAGCGCCATTGTCTGCACACACCATGAACCAACAACCTCGCTGCAGCTTGCAGATTTGAAAGAACAATATATATAAGAGTGAATAACTAGAAAGAAGAAGGAATCTGCACATCTGAAAGAACAATAAGAAGCGAGATGTATACAAAGGAGAAAGAGGGAACATACTAATTGAGCATGTTGGTTGAGAACTCGAGTGCGTGGGGAGTTTATCTAATAGCAGGGATGGCGTGCTTTTGTGTTAGATCTAAGGGAGCGGCACCGACGTGCTCCTGGTGGCTTCCGGCGTGGACACCACGCTCCCGACAAGTTCCTAGACGATCTCGTCAGAAAGATCCCAGGTGATCTCCTGGCCTACACTTGTGGCTTTGGGGCATCTTTCGCTTTTTCTATTGGGAGGGAACTACCGGTGTGGGAGCATCTTCCCAATACTTAGCGGCAAGGTGCCGGAGGTCCCAATACATATCCGGTATGTGTGGTGTCGGACGTAATTTGGGGATCCCGATGGAGATGCCCTTAGATATTTTTCTACTCTCCTCTCGCTACGTGTCTCGCTTTTTGTCAGCTCCATGTATAGTTGTGGGCCAGGTGAGGCTGCATGTACCTCCACGTTGGTCCTTTGGAGGCTTTGGTTGTTCTACCTGTTATAAAACATATGTGGATCTCTTGTATGTTTTGCCTTGGCAGAGTGGGTCCGATCATGGCGGCGCTCACGCGGGGAGGCGCAGGCTTGAGGGTGCGAAGGGAGGTGCTGGGTGCCCACTTCCCATGCCACCACAAGATGTGTGTGGCAAGGAAGCCGAGGCGGCAACAGTCTTGGCTTTGGGTGGCTTGGTCATAGCATGAGCTACCGGTTGTCTGGCGGTGGTGTTCCGATTCAGGCAAGAAAGGCATGCTATGTGTGGATCTACAAGCTCGGCGGTGAGGAGGAGCTCTGGCAAAAGCATTGCCTCATGAAGCTTAACAGTGAGAGGAGATGGAGAGGAGGGAAGGTGCCAAGAAGAGATTGAGCGACCGGCTATCTGGTGCTTCTGGGAGTCGATGCATCGAGAGAAAGATCCAAAGAGATACTGAGAAAGATATTGATTTGGAGGTGGTGTTTTGGCTCCTAGGTGTATATGAACATGTTATAAAAAGTGTTCAATATAAATTTTAAAATATCAAAAAACCCAAAACTAAAATTCGCATATACGTCTATACATCCTATGTTCGCACACAAGATTTCATGGAAAATGAATATTTTATGTTTCACATGTAAAAAGCAAAAAATGTCTTGTGACTACTCATTTTTTAGCATCGAAAATCCATTTTTTTGACATGGGACATAAAAAATTATTTTTCAGTAATGCTGTTTGCAGACATATAGTATGGCTAGATGTACATGTAAAAGAAGAATCTGATTTTTCTGATATCTTGAGACTTGTTTTCAAACAATAGGTTCATCTGCACTCGGGAACCAAATCGGATTTCAGATATTGATTGCTACATTTTTTGATTTGTTGTTGTTGTTGCTTTTTTAATGCAGTGACAAATTGAGAGAGGGAGGGAGAGAGAGATTGAGCAAGTAGGATATGTTTTTCTTTGCCGTGTGTTTTGCTGTTGATAGCTTACTAATGGATCATTTTAAATTTAATTGAGACAACCTTTTCTCTAATGGAGCGATCTGCACTCTAAAACACGTCGAGATATGTAGACCAAATTTAACAAAATTTGTGATAATTAATTTGGAACGGGGACCCTCCGTTTCAAATTAATTGATGTAGATTTTTTTCCAAAATTAGCAAACCTGCGCACTAAAACGTGTCTGAACAAATGCTTGTATCTAGATCAAATTTTCCCAAAGTTGTGACAACTAATTTGGACTGGAAAGAGTGATTGTTATCTGTAGCTAGAGACCGTGTGAGAAAAGTGTGAGAAATTGGAGATATTTCATTGATTACTATTTAGTTAATTTCAAATAATTTTGAACTGTCATGTCGCTTTGGAGTGGATATTTATTGTTTTGTTTGTGTGAATTGTTGTGTTGTACCAAGATAATATTAAAATCATTATAATTTAGAGATTGAGATTTTTCTGCTATCACTGGAATGTAAGTGCAAATCAAATCGGCAGTTTTTGAGAGAGTGGTCCAATTGAAAGAGTCAATTTGCCTCTTCCATTTGCACTTTCTATAAGTAAGGAAACCGCCAAGAGAGAATGATAAAGGCAAACTAATACTGAGGTTATGAGCGGATCGATCGCATTTGGGGGCAAATTTGAAACTAGAGTTACTTGTGACTATGCAAAACCAAAAAAGTTTGGCCCCACAAAAAATGTTGCCCATCCCCTCACTGCGTGGATGTCCAAACCTCGACGGTTTGATGACAAATGTCATGAAGCACCCTCTACATTTTAACTATAGCTACATCCCGTTGAAAAGATAAATAGATTACTAGAAGTGAAATTCTACATAACCTAAAAATTATTCAGCAAATACAGCCCCTAAAAACACACTGACAATTGCCTAGTTGCTTATTTAAAATCTAGCCTTTTGTTTGGTTGCTAACCATTGGCATGTTTGTTTCGTCGGATGGGAAAAATGTAGTAGTAACATAAAAATGTATGATTGTAATGTCATGTCCACTCCAATCTTTAGGAATTCATATGAATCGTAGTGGTTTGAATTCAAAGGATTCTGAAAAAGGTATGAGTGGATGTTAGATTTTCTATGATATCTAGTGCGAAGAATTTCTTAAAGGCAAATTTCTATGGGTATCATCCTACAAACTAAAAGACATTCATAGAAAAAAAAATCATATAGAGTCTAATCCTACATATTTTCAATGCAAATTCTTTGAATCAAACCGACCCTCACAAGGTCATTGGGCTTGCCACGAGCCCTCAAAAGACAAAGGACTAATAAAACCCACCTAGCGACGAGCGGTAAGATGGCGCTGCGAAACTTTTGGGCAGTAAAATCTCCCTCTGTTTTAAAATATAAGATGTTTTAGTTTTGTGAAGTAAATATATCTAGACATATTTTAGTGTGTAGGTTTACTCGAATATACACACTAAAAGGTGTTTAGATACATTTGCTTTATAAATCTAAAATATCTTTTATTTTAAAACAGAGGAAGTATGTAGAGCGGATCGGAGCTTTTATGCTCACGGACACCTTTGGCCTCTGCTCCGCGCGTCAAGGGTCCGTCGCATGTCAGAGCGCCAGATCGGACGGTCCCTGGCTTCCGTTCGTCTCTGTCACCGCTACGCGGGCGCCTTTTCCCCGCTTCACCGCGCGTCGTCCGATCACCAGCTTGCTCTCCTATATAAGGTTCCCCAATTCTCCCTTCATCATCCTCCAGCAAGGAAAAATCCCCACCTCTGTTTCTGCGCCGGCGGCGCTATGAAGTACTCCGGCGAGCTGGGTTTCTCCTTCGGGACTGGCAACCGCAAGCGCTCGCCGGAGTACCCCTTCGTGTCGCGCCTTCGTCAGCGGCGACTCCTCTCCTTGCTCATGCGGCAGGAGCTGTACGACACCTTCGACGCGTACGTCCGCACTCCCTGCTCTAACATTCTTCTAGCTAGAGCGCGGCGCGGCAGATCTGATGATCCAAACATGCGTGCAGGCTTATCGGCGAGTCGGATGCGCTCATGTACCCGGGGCATCTCACCCAGCTCGTGAAGGCGGGCCGATGGGAGGAGGCCATGGAGTACCTCTCCCGCTTCCTGCCGTCCGACCGTCTGCTGTCCGTCCACGGCCGCGCCCTCCTCCACTTCCTCCGCGTGCACAAGGCCATCGACGCCATCGTCGCCGGAGCGCCCGAGGGCCGCGCCGTGTCCGCGGCTCTCAAGATTTGCTTCTCCCTGGACCGTGTCAGCACCAAGGGCATCACCAAGCTCCGTGCAATGCTCTGGTCCCTCATATGCTACACCAAATCCAGGTACATTCATCATTCATAATGTGTCCCGATGAGTTTGAACCAGTCTCTAAATTTAGTACATTTATGTACCATCTATGTGCTAATAGCATCCTAAACCCACTCTGTAGATGTCATGTCAGATCATCGATTTTCATGCGTGATAACTCTTATAAAGGAATTTTAACACCCCCAAGAGTTATTCATGGCCAAATACTGTATTTTTACATGCAGGGACTCCCTGGACTTGGGGCGCGTCAGATACAAGGCTGCGTCGATTATCATTGACTTGGCTTCTGAAACTCCTGAGCTGAAACAACACATGACATACGCCCGCGGTCCAGTGAAACCCCACAACGTACTTCCCATCGGCTTCGGGTACACTACACCAGTAATCATAATCAGCACTAAGTACCAATTTCAATCCTTTCTTCACTAGCTATCAGTTTAACCGCCTCCTCGTATGGAATCATTGCTAGTTTCCGTCCAAGGCGCCACGTCAAGCGAGGCCCCATCCCAGGCTCTGTTCTTGTCAGGCAATATCTTCGTAAGAGGAGGACGTATGTACATACAGCACAACTATCTCCCCCCCATTCTTCTTCTTTTTAATGATCTCTGATGGCACACCTGCATCGTTTTGTGCAGGCTTCCTTCTTCAACTTCAAGTCACTGTGAAGTGTTAAGTTTTGGTACATTATTCTAATCACAAATATCTTATGCTTACTCTTTATGCAAACAAGCTCTTTCACACGGTCCCTGCTTGCTTGGCAATAATAATCCTCTCTCCATGGCAGCATTGTTAGTTAAGGCAAAGAGATGGATGGTGGACCTTGTTGGTAATTTTTTTTCTTTGTTTAGGTGTTGGTAACTCTTTTTTTAGGGAAAAGGTGTTGCTAACTTCATTACACAATAGCAACTAATACAATTTTGTGGCCTTTTTCAGATACAAGTTTGAAAGCTGGTAAGCGGAATGAAGGGTGCCCACTTCAATCTGTCCCTAACAAAGGTAGCTTCACATTCTTTTAGTCCACAAACATTTAATTTAGTCCCGCTTCATTTTCTTCTTTTCATTTAGTCTGAGTTAAAGGAAACTTCATAGCTAGATTGATTGTGGGTCATCTAAGCTGGTTAAATTTCTCTAGTTTTAGTTCTTTTTTTTTGTTTGCCTTCGGGGCGGTGAAAGACAAATTCTGTTTCCCTATCTTCTGATAGTGGATTTTTCCTCATTTAGTCTGATTTGAAGAAAACCTAGTTTTCTCCTTCCGGATTGATACATTAATTATGTTAATGCTTAGGGTATTCCTGTGATGTGGCCTATATATACACTTGCAGTACATCGCTATGCTATGTTATGTTCTCCCACACCCATTATTGTTTAGTTCCTTTGCGCATTTATTATCCTGTGCAGTAGCCGTGCCATTTCTTTGTGGTGTTTTTTTGCACTTTAGCCTGCCTACCTGCTACCATTTCTTATTACTGAACTCATCGCAGGTGCTCCTGTTGGTCCAGTCTCGCAGATTAATCTTGGTACATCCAGGAGTCCAGCTAGAAATTCTAGTGTGTCATTGGACACCGAGCTTGGTAAATTAGTTGAACATCATCAATCGTTTCCCAACCAGGGCAAACCTTTATTCTCATGATTAATCCCTTCGATTGCTCCTTGTTAAAGAACTCCAAATATACAATTAAGAGGCTATATGCCTTGATATTTTACTGCGTGCCCTCTAATTTTTGTATACGTGCATTCACTCTCAATATTGTTTATTTTTGCAATGGCACATATCAGAACTCAAGGTGAAGGAATGGGCGGTTTATCTTACAGGTAAAATTAGACCATTCTCTATGTGTCTTTCATTTGTTTATCTTCCTGTTCATACAGTACATGATACATCAACCATTGTGTTTAACCTTCTGTTAAGTAATAATATACACAATAGCAACTGATGAAACTTGCCATGTTCAGATGATCGGTTGGAAGCCTGGCCGGACATGAGTCAAGGGTATCCGCCTATTCGTCGATCTGTTGACAAGGATGGTAACTTCACACTATTTCGTCCACTAGATATCTTGTTTTTAAAACACTTCGCTTAACTGCTTGTTGTTTCTCGCCTTCCTATCTGGGATCAGTTCTGGCTGTCGCAAAGATTAGATCCTTTCGAGCCCCTTTGCAATCTGCATAATTTTTTTTCATGCAACATTTCACTTACCTCCCCTTCAATTTAGTCTCTTGTTTTACACGGGATTTGGAGAGACAATAGCACTGTAGGAAAATTCTTTGCCAGTTTAGACTGAAATAATATTACTGCCCTTAGGTTTTGTATTAGTGTGTGCTAAGTTCCTTTATATCTTCTTTACAGTGCATTGCTCTCATTGCACCGATTATGTTGCTGCTGCTTTTGAAGTGCTATGTTAGGTTTATGCTTAGGGTATTGCTGTGGTGTGGCATGTGCACACATAATACTTCTCCATGATATGAATTCTGTCACACCGTTATTGTTTGATTCCTGTGCAAATTGTCCTTTGTGTTGAATTTGTTATTCTTGCTTTTGGAGTGCTCTGCTAAGTTTATGATTTTATGTATTCCTATGCCATTCGTGTACCATCATCTTTCGTTTCCTATGCTATTCTTTTCTGTTTTATTGTGATTTGTGAAGATCTACCATTCTTTCATTCTTCTGTGGGCTGCATCACATTCAGTGCCGGTTCTTTTTTTCAAGAAAAATACAGAAGCGTTGTGCCTCAATGCAGTAGGCTTGATGTTTTTGTATGATCTTCATCATAATTGTGGCAACCTGCTGTCATTTCTGAATTTTCACTGCCGTTTTCCAGTTGCTGGAGTCTCGCATACTACCCATGATACATTGACGAGGCCTGCTGAAAGTTCTGCAATTCCATCATTCACAAAAGCAGGTAAATTACTTGAATGCCATCACATTTTTCAAACCAGGGGGAAACCCCATGTCAAAATTGGTTCAAACAATTGTGCTTTTTTAAAAGACGCCGAATATACTAGCCAAACAGATTATATGCATCACTGATAATGATATTTTGATTTTCCACACTTCAGTTTCATGAATTCGGCTTATAACTGGCCATTCTGCTTTCTGAGTCTTTTATGCCTTTCTTCCTCTGTTATGGTGAGATCCACTGACATGCATTCCTGCATTAACCTTTGATTTCATCATACAGTCCCGCAGACTATTCCTGATACCTTGACGAGGACTGATGAAAGTTCTGCAATTCCATCATTCACAAAAGCAGGTATATTAGTTGAATGCCATCACATTTTTCAAACTAAGGGGAAACCCCATGTCAAAATTGGTTCAAACAATTGTGCTTTTTTACAAGACGCCAAATGTACTAGCCAAACAGGTTATATGCATCACTGATAATGATATTTTGATTTTCTAAACTTCAGTTTCATGAATTCGGTTTATAACTGGCCATTCTGCTTTCCGAGTCCTTGTTTTATGCCTTTCTTCCTCTGTTATGGTGAGATCTCTGACATGCATTCCTGCATTAACCTTTGATTTCATCATACAGTCCCGCAGACTATCCCTGATGCCTTGATTTGGACTGATGAAAGTTCTGCAATTCCATCATTCACAAAAGCAGGTAAATTAGTTGAATGCCCTCACATTTGTCAAACCAGAGGAAACACCATGGCAAAATTGGTTCAAAACATTGTGTGTTTTTACAAGACACCGAATGTACTAGCCAAACAGGTTATATGCATCACTGATAATGATATTTTGATTTTCCACACTTCAGTTTCATGAGAGGTTTATAACTGGTCATTCTGCTTTCCGAATCTTTGTTTTATGCCTTTCTTCAACTGTTATGGTGAGATCCACTGACATGCATTCCCGCATTA
This sequence comes from Dactylis glomerata, assembly GCA_007115705.1. Lineage (NCBI taxonomy): Eukaryota > Viridiplantae > Streptophyta > Magnoliopsida > Poales > Poaceae > Dactylis > Dactylis glomerata. The sequence continues at coordinate 1,975,223 of QXEO01000204.1, read as the reverse complement.
ACCTGATCATACATCATTCGAGCATACCTTTCTAACATTTTTATATGCACGAAATTTATTCCAGTTGAGTCTCAAAGTCCCTATGTTTCTTCTTTTCTGATAGTTATGAATCATTGTGAGTGATTCCTAACTACTGAACTTGTGCAGCTGCTCTGTCCTTGGTCCAGCTGCAACATCTTATAAATCGACCTGCTAGAGACTATAGGATCTCACCGGTGGCAGGCGCAGGTAAAACTGTTGACATTGATACCTGGTTACCTTTGCCATTTCTAACTGCTGAACTCATTGCAGGTGTTTTACCCTCACACGTCATGTCTGGTATGTGGCCATGTCCTTATGATCACCCTTTGATTTCAACAGTGAAAAATGCAGGTAAATTCCACGTTCTTCTCCAAACATGGATGGACATGGACCTCCATCTGTCGCCATTTTTAACTGACGTACTCATTAACTCATTGTAGGTGCTCTGTCCTCTGAGGCCATGTCTACTAATTGTGCATCTCCTTCTGAATACTCTGTGATCTCAATAGTGGAAAATACAGGTAAATCACACATTCTTTTCTGACCATGGACGATCTTCCATCTGCCGCCATTTTAAACTGCTCAACTCATTGCAGGTGCTCTACCCTCAGAGACCATGTCAGCTATCGGGGCATCTTCTAAAAACTCTCTGATCTCAGCTGTGGCAAATGCAGGTAGATTACGCATTCCTTCCAAACATGGAAGAAACTCGATCTGCACAATTGGTCCCTGGAATTTTGTTGTTTCTTGGGAACCACATTGGTTATACAAAAATTGAAAAAATTATTGAATCTACTGTTATAGACTACTAGTTCATTGGGTCGCTTGTATAGTTCTTTTTTCCTGTAGTTTTAAAACTCAGGAGCGTTTTGGTGCTTTCTCTTAAAACAAAATGACATGCACATAGGTCCTAGGAAAATTTTGAATATAAGTATATTAAATTGTTAGCTAAGCTGCACCATGCCATTACTTCGGTTAAGAAGTCAAAGAGTAAATGCAAAGAAGATGAAGAATTCTAGGAGAGGCATGTGAATATGCACTGTCCTAGGATGAAATTATGGGGTTCTAAAAAAAAAGAGAGGATGAAATTATGCCCCATAGTGCGATATTTTGCCATTCTTGATTTCAGGGTACAACCCAACCCAGGTCTTATGTGCACTTTGACGGATCGATTCACATGTAAAACTACTCGACAAGAATAAGAGTGGAGAAACATGCAAAAGGAAGATAAGTATAGAGTAGTACTAGAGTGGAATGTCTGAAGTGGAACAATGACCCTTGACGTTGCATGCACTTGTAGGTAGGTAGTAGTGAATGAAAATGCAAAAAAGGTACAGTTCTTTAGCTTGATAGGCTCAGCTGTTATGGACTACTAGTTATTGGCCAAAACGTTATCAAGCAATGTAACAGTAGATAGTAGATATGTCAAGGGGTGGTACGGTGCATTGGTGCACAAGAGGATTAAATCAGGGAGGTGCAAAAAGGCTTAAAAGAAAGTTCTAAAGTTTATCTTAGCCACAATATTTAATGAAACATTATTTCACTAACGTACAGAATGCTGATCGTCCTTAGTCCTGCACTTAGTTTTTCTTTGCGCTTGAGTTGTGTCCATGGTAGTGTCAGGATTGCCTTTGCATCCTCAGCTGTATTAAGTTAGTTTAGCTTACTGGAAAAGTGCTCATGTTTCAAAATGTGCACCAGTATCTTGTTTTACTTTCGTACTTGAAATGTTACAATATTTATAAGCATTAGGAAAATGTAATTGGAGTCTTATGGGATATTTTGTTGTGATAATGCTTAATGGAGTAAACCTTAAGGCTATATTACTTCTTGGGCAGGTACACATAAGCATTTTAGTCACGAACATTGGTATACTGAGAATGCATGCCAGGGTTTCAGTCCAAGGAAGAATCCAAGGATGGAACTGACAACTGTTGGGCAAGGCCATAATAATCCAAAAAGACAACGGACAACTCTGGTAAGATGCCGAAATATTGGTGCTTACTTTTATTGATAGTGTAATAGTTAACAATGCAATCTTATATTCTATGGTGTAATGCTATTTTCAATATACAACGACTTCTAACTTCTTTACATGGTATGCAGCAACCACAAGATGTGGTCTACAGAACTTGAGTGTATGTCACATCTCATGAATTTATAACTTTTTTACAAGAGGCTTGAAGTTCCTAGTTTCACAAAAAATACTTCCGTATATTCTATGTTTCGAAATACATCATTTTTGGTTGACGCTTGTGTCAATTAATATGGATGCATGATTGAAGTAGTTTTACTCTACCATGAATATCTGACTAAGTTACACTTTTGTGAATTGTTTTACTGAACATACTGGTCCCTTATCTGTCGGAGAGCTGTATTATCAGTAATTGGGTGTTTCCATTTTTAGTAATAGAATTACTTTCAACCACTAAAACTCACTCCTAGTAAAGCCACGGCACCATCAAAATTATAGCCAATAGATCAAACTCAATTAAAATTGTGATCCTTGTGTCTCCAATACTTGAGAGATCATTTGATTAGAGTTGGGACTTTTTCATTGAAAGGATGGAAGTTTATAATCGTGCACTTTGTTCCATATATTAAATTGAAAACCTATCATTTCAGAGTAAAGCGTGGGAGATAATAATAATTGCAAGTATTTTGCGCAGCCCCTTCTAAAAGGGTCATAGTTCAGTACACGCTCTGTATGTACACAAGTGCACTAAATAGCAGGCAAATTTTCGCACCATGTGGCGTCACCCTATAAATTGCTGTTTTGGACACTACTAACAGGTGGAATACTGTCTGAGTGTAGGTTTCGCTGAATGAAGATGAAGCTGAAGATCACCTCTCAGCAGTGCTGTTGAGTGCATAACTGAATGGTGGCGTCGACTCTATTCGTTGTGCTTCTATCTTTGTGAAAAGGCCGTCTGTTAGGCTCTGATCATATTAGACAATATCTGTTGCTGCTACTGCTTCGGCCACGTTATGCCATTTTAATTATTGTGTTATGCAACTCTGGTTCCCAGCGCCTTCTGTGATTGGCGCTATTAAATTAGAGTGAACTTAATAGAACGCAATCAATTCATAAGCCCTTAGGACGAATCTTGCAAAAGATTTCCACTGTATCTTGAATGTGTTATGTATATATATAGCGTACCTAGTATGAAGCCAGTAACAAAACTTGATTGAGATGATTCAGTTGATTGTGCAAGTGTAAATCAGCTCCACTTTAGCAAAGCAACTGGTCGCAAATGTTGGCAGTCTTGCAAATGAGCCACCACCTTTCTTATTGGTATCCTCTAGAAGGATTGTAAGATTCACTTACACGTTTGGCCCCTGCAATACCCACAAATGCGCGTCTGACTTGATGTTGCCAAAAATAATGTTGGCATGGCGGAAATGAGCATATTGCGCTCGTTTCGAATACTCTGTCATGGCACAGGTGCTGCCTAAAGCGCTAAAGGTATAGAAGAGAAGGACGGAGCGACAACGTATAAGGCGGCCAACCAGGCAGCCCAAGAACAACCTGCGACTTGGCCTTAGGCCACACCAGCCACTACAACTTTGAGAGAACCCGAAATGATCGGGCATGACTTGTAACAGAATCCTCCTACTCTCTCCCCTCCCTTTCTCCTTTATTGATAGATCGGTGAATTCTTCAATCCTAGTGTGATGCTGTGGAACCTTCTATCTCAGATCGTGATTGTGTGATGAATTGAGTCGTGGTAGTGACATACTGACATCTTCTAAGAGCTCCAAGCTCCCTAGAATTGGAGAGTTGTGGTTGTTTGGAGATTGAGGCATATCTGTCAGCGTTTTGCTCTACCGACGTCTCGTGATCGCTCCAATTAAGTTGCAATGCATTGTTCGAATTGAGTCAGTTTCAAACAGTAAAGAAGGATGCTAGATGGATACAACAAAACCTCTCGCGAGCCCACCAGCCCACCAAAACGCCCACCGCCTTTACCCACATCCTCACCTTCCTCTCCCGCAACGATGCAGCGACAGTCGACGACGACAACGATATGCTAGAGCCTGGGGGAGCAGACGGGGGTGGAGCTACGACGGTGTGCGGCAGCCCTAGATAGAGAAATTCATCACCTCCCATGCCTGCTGGACCCCCGATCCCTGTCGGTCTTGACTACAGGTCTGTATCCCTTCCTCTGTTCATATCTCGGCCTTATTCATGTCGATCTCACTCGCCCGGGATGAACCTGTGTCCGCTCCTTCCCTCTCCGCTCACTTTCCCCAATATCCTTTCTATCCTGTTGTTTCCCTGCTTCCCATTCTGCTATCTTCAAATCTATCTCCACTAGGTCAAGATGTGGAATTTATATGGTGCAGCAGAGGTTCCTAGATTGGGATGTTGAGCTGCAATTGTTTGGTGCTTGCATTTTTGTAGGAGTCGGACGAGTAGCTCCTGAGCGTGGCTGGTTACAGAATTGAAGGTACACTAGACAAACAGGCCGGCTTCGCCCGGCCCGCCTACATGACGTCTTGGCACCGAGGTAGATCTAGGAGTATTTTCATTTGACATGTTATATAAATAAAATCTAGCATAATAGACAAATCCTAAACAAATTAAACCTTGCGAGGATCACCTACAAACCTCACCATGGTACTGGCTCGGTTTTCTCAATAATAAAGCCCTGATATAAGGCATCGAAATAACAAAGTAAAATCTCATCAATTATGCTTAATTTATATGCCAAAGGGATTTGCCATACCATATATAGTGGATCATCTATCTTTCCATTTGGAGCAACTATTTCAATCCATACATCTTTGTATTACATATGTACATAAAAGTGCATCTCATCAACTGGAACAGAAAGAAAAGAATATCATATAGCTTAGATGGATTTTCTTTTCCAATCCATCCCTGTCCATTTTGTTGGTAGTAGTCCCTGAACTCTAGAGAAAAGAAGTGGCTAAAAGAAAATAATGCACAATACATAAAATGATCTTGTTGACACATGTATGTCGATATACCTTCATAAAGCCATCCAATACAAAAAGCATTAGATATTCAATCAATACTTTTCTAATCAACCGGATCGGGACAAGTGAAACAAAAAACTTTTTCAAATGTTACATTGGTTATTCCAACAACATGTTCACCCTTTAGGAGTCGTTTGAGATTTCTCATGTTGACGTGGCCTAGCCGGCGATGCCATAGCCAACCCTCGTCAACCTTGGCAATGAGGCATGTTGAGGAGAAAATGCTCTCTTTCGAGAAATCAATCACGTAAAGGTTGTCCTCAACATGTCCAACACAAACTAATTTGAGATTATCACTCCTAAAGACTTTCACATGATTATAGGTAAAATAACAATCATAACCAATGCTTGCAAGATGACATATTGAAAGAAGATTATAGCCAAGGGTGTCGATAAGCATGACATTCTCAAGAGACAAGTCCTTTGAGATTGCCAACTTGCCTCGACCCAATACCTTTCCTTTTGTGTTGTCTCCAAAGAGGATGCATTGAGTTGAGTTAACATCTTCAACGAATTGCTCAAGCACCTATCTTCCTCCGGTCATATGATTAGTGCACCCACTATCAAACAACCATTTTGGCCCACCGGAGGAATAGCCCTACAAAATCAATTCTTGGGTTTAGGAGCCCATTGTGAAATGGGACCCCTAGCATTAGCAACAAGAGATTTAGGTACCCAAATAGAGTACCATCTATAAGCATAACCATCACAAGGACCAACATATCTAGCACATACATTCCTATTCGTGTCCTTACACAACACGTACGATGGGTTGGTCTTTCCGGCAAAGCTATGGTTATGATTGCCCCTATTGGCATTCCTTCCCATAGACACGTTCTTACCATTACCATTCCCGTTGTACCCTTCCTTCACAAAGTTAATCCTTTTGGGTGGAGGGACATAGTTGTTGTTGTTGTTTCTTGGGTTGTACCCAAGGCCTTGACCGCGAGGCCTCTCCTTTGGTTGAGCAAAGAGCTCATGAGGAGGTTTCCCAAGTTGTGGAGATGAGAGACGCTCTTTCTCAAGTTGAGCCTTCAACTTAGCATTCTCCTCAATGAGGATTGCTTGATCTAGGGAAGAGTTAGTAGCACAAGCAATGTTCTCAACAATTATGGGCGCACTTGATGAATCTTGAACTTCATTATGAAGAGCTTGAAGTTCCTCATATTTCTTGCTAAGTCTATTGAGCTCATCCTTGACTTGCTTGTTAGCCCTTCCAAGGTGCTCAAGATCCTTAGTAAGAGAAGCATGAGCAACTTCAAGTTCCTTTTTGGAAGCATCAAGTTCTTGTGCCATTAGCAAGGTTTTATCCATAGTATCCAAGTCCTTGGTTTTATCAAGTTGATATGTTTCAATTTGATGAGAGAGATGCAAGCTAGTGTTCTTCTCCTTGGTTAGCTCTTGAGCAAGGAGATTGAATCTCCATTCCCCATCTTCAACATGGGATCTCGCTTCCTCAAGGGACTCATTGCGTTGAGCAATAGTGTCCATCAAGTATTCGAAATGATCACGAGCATCACCACGGAGAGAACACATAGTTTTATAAAGAGTGGCAAGAATAGTCTCCTCATCCATATCATCATTAATGGGACAAGAAGGTTGGGACGAAGATATCACCTTAGCCTCCTTTGCCATAAGGCATTTATGAGGAGTGTTCTTGGTGGAGGTCTCGTAGTCCTTGGTGTAGTCGTACTTGAATAGTGACCCGGGCTTGGCAAGAGCCAAACCGGCCACTCCAACAATGTCCTCCTCGTCGCTATCTTCTTCATCAACATCGGAGGTGTATTCAACACCCACAAGAGCCTTGACGTCCTTGAACTTGTTCTTGTTCCTCAAGTTGATTGGATTAGGCTTCAATCTTGGCTTGTCACCCTTTATGTACTTCGGCTTGTCTTGTCTCTTCTCATAGGGGCAAGTATCGGTGAAATGCCCCGGCTCATCACAATTGTAGCAAGTCCTTCTCTTCTCCTTGGGAACAAAGCTTCCTCTCTTCATGGAATGCTTCCCGTACTTCTTGGCAAAGAATGCTAGGTCGGTATCTAACTCACTTGTTGAAGTCATTTCTTCTTCTTCTTCAAGATCTTCTTCAGCTCTCTCTTCCTTGCTTGCTTCACGTGCCCTTGAATGAGTGACATTGTCCTTCAAAGCAAGAGATGGATTCTTGTTCATGGCACGGACAATCTCCTTAGTCCTATTTGCCTTGGCAATCATGTCATCATGAGCAACAAAGTATCCAACAAGCTCATCCGCGGTCATCTTGCGGCAAGGTTCCAAGAAGGTGACATTGAAGGCCAACTCCTTGTACTCGCAAGACACAATCTCGATGAACTTGTTCTTCACAAAGCTATCATTCATGTCAAAGCCATCATCAATGGTGTTTCCTCCAAGAAGAATGGTCTTCTCTTTGAGAGCTTGGAGTCTTGAGTATGCACTTGAAACCAACTCTCTATCATTCATGCAAAACAAGTTCATGTCTTGTTTGGCGGCTTCGTACTTGGTCTTTTGCATTGCCGATGTCCCATAAAACTTGACCGAGAGCTTCTCCCAAAGTTCCTTGGCGGAATCAATGCTTGAGACTTGATCATACACTTCATGCTTCAAGCTTTGACGTATCTTGTCAAGTGCGGTGGAGTTGAGTTGGCAATCAATCCTCTCTTTGGGCGTCATGTGCTTCTCATCAATGGGAGTGAACCCATTCTTGACAACGCCCCAAAGCTCCACACAAACACACCTAAGATGGGAACGCATGCAAAACTTCCAATAGGAGTAGTTAAATTCATCAAGCATGGGAGGTGCACCGGAAGAAGGATTCATGTGAGGCATAGGCACGCGTTCGAGGGGATATTCATATGGCTTTGCATGAGAAGAGGGTCCATCGGGCTTAGGTGGAAAATCCACCTTAGCCTTTTCCGAGTTTGGGTTCTCCTTCGGAGCAACCTCAACAACCTCGGGATGGGCACTCTTTGCATCCAAAGCCGAGAATCTCGCTTCCAATGCGGCAAAATGTTCATTGAGTTTGTTGCGTTGCTTATCAAGCAACGCTTGGACCTCAACAGCCATGAAGACTTTGTCTTCACCCTCATCCGTAGGTGAGACCGTCTTACTCTCAAGGCGGTTAAGCCCTTAAAAAGAGCCCTTGCTCTGATACCAATTGAAAGTGGGGATGGTCTAACCTAGAGGGGGGTGAATAGGTTTCTACAAATTTTACTTCTCTTTTCACTAGTTTTAGGCTTTGCGGAATGTAAGTGTGAGCCTAACAACTAGATGAGCAACCTATATGATGCTATGCAAAGTACTTCAAGCTCGAAGGCTATCACAAAGGTAAAACACAAGTAAAGGAACTCGGATAGAAATAACTGAGGCACACGGAGACGAAGATGTATCCCGATGTTCACTCTCTTGGGAGAGAGCTAGTCACCGTTGGAGAGGTGTGAATCCCCACGAAGGGTACTCAACCGCCACGAAGGCTCACCTTCTTCTCCTTGAGCCTCCTCCACGAAGTAGGAGCCCAATCACTTGTGGTAGACCTTAGGGTGGTCTCCAAACCCTCACAAACTTTCCACGGGGCGAATACAAGCCGAATGCCTCCGGGCGACCCTAGCCGCCTAGGGTTTCCCACAAACCCAAGAGTAACAAGTAATCTCGATGAACTCAAGGGGGAATGAAATATGGCTTGGTGGAGATGTAGATCGGGGCCTCCTCTTTCTTTCTACCAATGGTATTTGGATTTGGGTGGGTAGAATGAGAGATCCCCTTAGCTTGAGGTGCTCATTAATGGAGGAGAGAGCACTAGTAGAGAAAAGGCTATCCCTGGCGCACTAAAATAGGTTATCCCTGGCACATTTAGGTTCGCCAGCGACCTACATGCCGGCGGTAATGCTTACCGCTGGCGAATTTTCCGGTGCGCCAGGGATAAAAAATTTACCGCTGGCGCATATGGATGGGTGCTCCGGGGATAACATTTTATCCCTGGCGAACTAGTAAAAGTGCGCCGGGGATAAAATTTTGGAAATTTCAAAAAAATTCAAAAAAATCCAAAAAAAAGTCCAAAATATTTTAAAATTGTAAAAACCGAAATAAAATGAAAAACTATGCATATATGATTTTTTTGACCATTTTATCACACCTTCTATCACCTCAATTCACACCAAAATGACGACTTCCCACTCGGTCACCCATCCTCAAAGTGCTCCGGGTCTAGCACGCTTAACTTCCAAGTTCCATTTGTATGAGCTATCCCTACACCCATTATACCTTATTGATACTATTACCCTTATAAGCCTTATGTGTATGAGTGTGTGTATGTGAGTGTGTGAGTGTGAGTATGTGTGTGTATGTGAGTGTGTGAGTGTGAGTATGTGTGTATGTGAGTGTGAGTATGTGTGTATGTGACTGTAAGAGTGTGCGTATGTGTATGTCCGTGAGTATGTGTGTGCAAAAATCCCAAAAATCTCAAAAAATTCAAAAATCTCAAAAAATTCAAAAAAAACTCAAAAATCTCAAAAAATTCAAAAAATCTGAAAACATTTAAAAATCTCAAAAAACCCACGTAAATGATAAAGAATCCAAAATATCTAAAAATCTTTATAAAATCCCAAAAATCTTAAAATTTCATAAAACTAAAAGTGCAAAAAAGTCCATTTTCCCTTTGGAATTTGAGAAATCTAAAAATTGTCGGATGTAACTTTTCGTTCTGATACTTTTTCATATAAAAAACTTTTTAATCCGACGTCGTATGCAAAAGTTATTGCTGTTTTACTATGACACAATGTTTTTTTGCAAAATATATCAAAATTCAAGTTTTTAATTTTTGGTAATAACTAGAACACATAATATATGGAAATCTCAAAGTTTTTATTTTTTTTGAATTTTTTTATCATTTTATTTTAATTTCCGCAAAACTAGAAGGCGATCCGGGGGGGGGGGGTGGAAATTTTCTAGCTTATCCCCGGCGCATTATCAATGTGCGCCGGTGGTAAGCCCCTTATCCCCAGCGCATAAGGGTCCATTCGCCGGCGGTAATTTTTTGATTATTATCCCCGGCGCATGGGCCATTATTCGCCAGTGGTAAGCCCCCTTATCCCCAGCGCATCTCTAACCTATTCGCCGGGGATAACAATGGCTAGGGGCCGGCCAATCCGGGGTGGGACCGCCCCGACTTATCCCCGGCGCATTTTGTGTTCATGCGCCGGCGGTGTGATTGTTATCACTGGCGCATGGAAGAGCTGTTCGCCGGCGATAACTTTTACCACCGGCGAATATGGATGTGTTCGCCGGGGGTATTTTTACCACCGGCGCATAAAAAACTAATGCGCCGGCGATAAGAAGGCTGGCTATAAGCAATTCTCTACTAGTGGAGAGAGGATAAGATGTTATGATTTGGAGCTGGTCAACTTACCCCTTCGGAGAAGAAGGGGGTATTTATAATCTATGGGGAGAAAATGACCGTTTGGGGCGAATCTCTGGTTTTCGGTTTAATTCCCGGTTGGACCAGAAATTCAACCGGAAATTCCCGGTGGAGATTCCGGTTGCAACCGAAAATCAAACCGAAGATTTCCGGTTCAAACCGAGCCTGGGACCGAGACCAAACCGAGCCAGCCCAAAAACACGTCTGGGCCTGGCTGAGCTTGTCCGGTCCAAGGTCCGGTTGAAACCGAAGATTTCCAGTTGGATTTCTGATCAAACAGGAAATTAGACCGAAACCCAGATATTCTTCCCAAACCTCCTTTTCTCCAAAAGAACTAGAAATAGGCAGGTGGGAAAAAGGTGTTTGGTTAGCAAGAAATCAAACCCACGAGTCCATCGAGACAACCCCTCTTAATAGTGCGGTGTTTCCTATGAACTCAAGTAAAAATATAAGAGAATAGGAAAAACACCGTCGCTTCGCTCCCAAGATGAATGGGGGGGGGGCCTCCTCTCTCAGCTCACCAAAGAATTGGACTAAAACCTGAAAATGAGACTAGAAGAATATATTAGTCCAACACTAGCTCACGTGTCATCACTAACCAAAAATAAGTTGAAGGGTAAAATACCCTTACAAATGCACACTTCTGTGTTCTCTCTATTTCTAGCCTCACATCCTGGGATGTTACAGGGTGCCTCGGGGGCATCCCTAAGCTTTGACGCTTGTACCTCTTGGATATTTCTTGGGGTGACGTGGGCATCCCCAATATTGAGCTTTTGTCCATTCTTCATCTCATCTCATCATTCTCCAATCCCTACACTTGAAAACTTCCTTCATACAAAACTTCACACAATTCTATTAGCAACGTTAGCATAAGCATAATAGTAAATTGACCCTTTTGGTTTAGGTTTCAACTCAAAAACACCACATATAAAGCATATACTACTGTAGCAACTTCCCCAAAAAGTTTCGTGATCAAAAGAACTAAAAAAGAAAGCGATCGAGAGGCAAACACAAATAGTGGCAGAAATCTGTCAAAACAAAACAGCTGACAAAGGTCGATTTTTTGCAGGACCTTTTGTTGCTCAAATCGAAAAGTGTAAAACTAATGAAAGTTTGGATATAACCTGGGGCATGCGCACAAGAAATCCCAGGTCAAAAAGATATACTGAGAATTTTCACGAATTTTTACGGTGCAGCACCGAAATCTGTTTCAGGACAGCAACTTCCCCAAATTTTACCTCTCTCAAATTAGAGGTTCTTCTTGGCACAACAACGAAATAAAAATGATAAGGAGAGTTCATTACAGTAGTAATAACTTCCAAGACTCAAATAAAATAAAAAGTACTAAAAGAAAACATGGGTTATATCCCAAGAGTGCTTTTCTTTAACGCCTTTGAGCTAGGCGCAGAATAGAGAACCAAACAAAGAAGCAAAGCAAAAGGAACTAGTTTTATTGTTTTCAATTTATAAGTAAAAGTAAAGAAGCAATAAAAACAAAATAAAGACCCTAATAAAATTAAAGAAGATAAAATCAAGACATATAAAAGCAATTATAATACAAGTTAACACAATACATATCATGTGGATGCGTAATATAGAGTATGAAGGAGACAACCTCATGTTAGTTGATGAATAGGGGATGATTCGGGCATCCCCAAGCTTAGATGATTGTATATTCTTGGACATGTTCTTGGGATGCACCTAAACATCCCCAAGCTTGAGCTCTTGTGTCTTCTTGTTCATCTCATATCACCATATTGATTAGAACTTATAAGCTACATCCACATAAAACTTCGCAAAACTCATTAGTAGGGTTAGTACTCCTTAAGTAAAATCCACTCATGTTCAAGCATTGACAAGTTTCATAATCTAAACTCAACATTAGCCACTATATATACTAAGGTATTCATGATTTCCGTCGTCCGTCGAAAAACTAATGAAACTAATAACACCAAATACAATATTGAATAAACTAAGAAATCTGTCAAAACTGAACAGTCTGTAAAGATGACACTCAACGAGATAGTTAGGTAGCTCAAATCGAAAAACTTCAAACTAAAGAAAGACAGATCATAATCTCAGGTTTCTGCACACAAAAATTTCAGATCAAAACACTATTCTGAGATTTTTCACGATTTTTTATAGTGAAGCACAAAAATCTGTCTAAACAGAACAGTCGGTGAAAATTGATTTTTTTTTGAGATAGCTACGTAACTCAAATCAGAAAAAGTTAGTCTAATGAAAGAAAGATAATAAGTATTACTTTACACTCAAGAAATTTCAGGTCAATATCACGTTCTGGTGATTTTAAACATTTTATACGGTGAAGCACAGAAAATCTGTTTTTAGACAGCAAAGCAAAATTATCAACTTCCAAGTAACTAGGAACTACAATTATCACTTTACTTTTATGCTATAGAGGAATATGTACAATATATACAATATACACAATATGTATAAGTTTTTAACTGAAAAGCTTCTATGAAAAGATTTGTTTTGGTTTCATAGGCATGAATACAAGTGTTCAAGGTCGACCCCCACTTAACCATTACTCATCTTTCCAATCACTTTCCTTTTTGAAAATGTTTTTAGGTAACAAGTACAACTAATTTTTTTTTGTAACTCGCATTCCCTATCCATACTAAGATAGAGAACAACTTAAAACTGGAAGTAAAACTATTTAGAGATAAAGCAAACAAGTGCACACAAGAATATTCACCCACATGCTATTGCTCCCCGGCAACGGTGCCAGAAAAGGTCTTGATAACCCACAAGTATAGGGGATCGTGTGTAGCTTTTTCGATAAGTAATAGTGTCGAACCCAACGAGGAGCTAAAGGTAGGATAAACGTTCTCTCAAGTTCTATCAACCGTTGATACAACTTTACGCACACTAAACGTTTGCATCATCTAGGAAATAAAACTAGTGCAATAATACGGGTATGAGAGATAGCTTTGCAAGATAATAAATACAAGAAAGTAATTGTTAGTGCTATAGCAATAAAATATACTAAGTAACCATAAACTAACAGTACCATGAGTGTGGAAAAGTGGTGGTAATAGTGGTGGCTTTGTCTAAGTTCAATTAGTGAATAAATCGGGTTCACTGTCTTCGATGCAATTTTCTATGTGGGAGAGGCTAAATATACATGCACTTTACTACTTGGAATTACAAGTACTATATGATTGGATTGTTAGCAAGCATCCACAAATACTAACAATGCATTAAGGTTTCCCCAACCATAGCCTTAAGTTAATGGTCCTCTTACTCCCATACGTGCAACGTTTCGGTTCATGTCCTCAGGTTTCTATCGCTCCGGCAGGACTACCCCCTTCCTTTTGCACATACTACTAACCCTAAGATGTTTAATCCATGCGCGCATAAATATAATGGACACCAAAGGACAGTACCATATCAACATACAACTCTAATGAACCAAAGATATTCAACAAATCAATCTAAGAACAAATAAACTATGCAAACATGACATAGATCATAGGATAAATATTATAGCATCAAACACCATGTTTACATAGGACGGTACAGAGGTGTATGGGAGGATGAACCACTGCATAATAGGAGGAGTTAGTGATGGAGATAGCGGTGAAGATGGCGGAGATGAGCAGGGAGGGGCGCGGGCGGCGGCGGCGGCGCGGGGGACTCCCCCGCCGCCGACATCATGGGGGAGCGCCGCCCCTTAGCCCCCTTCCTTCATGGCTTCATGGGAGCCCTCCCCCATGGAGATGGGATCCATGGGGGAGGCAAAAACGTGGCTCTGGTGGCTGCAAATTCATGGGTGGAGGTGTCCCCCACGAGCTAGGGTTCCTTCCTTTATATAGTCTCTCGGATTCCCATCTCCCCATCTCGGGCCGCACTAGATCGGGCCTAACTCGGCCGTTCGGACTCGGAATCAGGCGAATTTTATGTCGAGAACGTTTGCCATGAAATTTCCTGCAACTTTGTAGTTGAGAGTTTTCTGTTTGACGCTGTCTTCGACCCGTAACGTGACCATCTTCGAAAAGTGTTCTGGCACAGATTTCTGGAAAGTCCCAATTTGACTCCAACAAGATTTCCACTTGTATTCTTGGTAATTCCTACACATCAAAGTGTAAAACAAAAACATTGTGCACTTTTGCAACTATTAGTAGGTTAGTCCAAATAAATCATAAAAGTGCCACAAAGTGTAGACAAAACATATAGCAATTGGTGTAAAACAAGCATGGAGCATCAAAAATTATAGATACATTTGCAACGTATCAATGGGCAAACTCCAGATAGGTTAGTCGCACCCCCTAAAAATTCTTCTGTTCCGCTCCTTCCACATATTCCAAATTACATAAAGTAGTCTGCCACTACGAGAGCGCTTCACCTGTTGTCGGCGCCAACAAGCATTGCCTCCCACCAGTCATTTAAAGTCGCGTGCAATCCCTCTGTGAGAGCCTCAGGGCATGGATAAAGAGACCATACATGCACCAGAGTCCAGACCATAGCAGTGAAGGGGCAATCCTTACAAAGGTGGCAGGCCATCTCCGGGGCACGTAAACAAAGCTGGCAGTTGGGGTGGTGAGGCCATCCCCTGACTACGAGTCTATCGGAAGTGATGATTTTCCCATGAAGAATGAGCCAGGAGAACATGGTGCATTTAGGCTTAGCGTCGGCCCTCCAGACTTTGTTGGTCGAGAACTTAGGGAAGGATCCAATGAACTGTACCCAGTAGGCAGACTTGGCCAAGTAGCTTCGGTTGGTTGTCCAAAGCCAAGAAATCAAGTCCGACTGTGAAGGATCCAAGGTGACATTGACGACGATGTTGGCAACCATGATGAAATCACGAAGTTCTTCCACAGTGTTCAAGCCAGAGATAGAGGAGATCCACCTATTGTTATCCAGCTCCTTGGAGACCAAATGTTTCTTTCGGGATGCAATCTTGTAAAGATCTGGGGCAATATCACAGTCTACCCTTCCCCGTCCAGTTATCCTACCAAAAGGGCTTTGTTTCCGTCTCCGAGAGTGATCTTGGTAGAGGCATGGAAGAGGGCCATGTCCTTGTCATCGCAGGGAAGCTTTGAGCCTACCTAAGGTCTCTCAGGATCAGCCCATTGCATCCAAGGCCAGCGAAGGTGCAGAGCACGACTAGAGCGTTCCAGATTTGGCAAACCAAGACCACCCAGCTTCTTCGACCGACAGACGGTGCCCTAGTTAATGAGAGAATGGCAGCCGCTTGCCAGATCGCTATCATCTCCCTTCTAGACGAATCCACGTGCAATCTTATCCATCTAGGAGTGCCCACAACGGGATAGTGCTCACCATTTTATGATATGTTACCATTGCTGCATGCACAGTTTTGCCAGAGTGACCCTTCCCGGCCTAGCAATATTCTTTCCAAGCCATCTTGGGAGCTTCCTGCCAATTTTGTCGACGAGGGGCTGCAGGTGCACCTTCCGTAGGTGCTTGTAATAGAGAGGGAGGCTGAGGTAGTTCCCCTGGAACCCACCCACTTGCAAGGGAAGTCAAATAGAAGGTCTATGATGTTGATGTCGTCACATCTGATGGGGAAAACCTCGGTATTTGCTAGATTCGTAATGAGGTCGGAGGCCTTACCAAAGAAATCCAGGATCGTCGAGAGGGAAAGCATCTCGTCCAAATACTCACCTTGTAGATTTGATACCGAGATGAGATCGCGATCGATGAGTTGGAGAGGAGGAGAGAGTATGGAGAGGCTTCTCCTCACCACCAATTATGTATCAACCAAAGTAAGTGCAATAAGTACCAAAGAAAGTGAAAAGTATGGCCAAAATGGGATGAGAGGGAAGGGGGGACGAGCTAGATGGAGGAGGAAGAAGAATGGCTTGGGAGTGTGGTAGGTGGGAGGTTGGCACTTTTCTAGGTGGGACGAGCTAATTCTGTGGCGCACCAGGACAAGTGCGCCACAGAAAGCAGTAATTCTGTGGCGCACCAGGGCCAGTGCGCCACAGAATGAAGTAATTCTGTGGCGCACCAGGGAAAGTGCGCCACAGAATTACCTCATTCTGTGGCGCACCAGAGCCAGTGCGCCACAGAAATAGCAAAACCAATCATTGGGGCTGGCTGGGTGTGGGTCCCACCTTATTTCTGTGGCGCATGAGCTTTAGGTGCGCCACATAAATCACATATTTTTGTGGCGCACCTAGGCTGATGCGCCACAGAAATAGAATCCCATCTATAAGGGCTTTCCTACTAGTGACCTCGTCTTTATGAAAGCACTTTGGTTCTTGGCAATGAGATTGCCGAGGACCGGGGCCATTCAGTTGGCCAATAACTTGGAGAAAATCTTGGACAAATTGCGGATCAAGATAATGGGGCGATAATCCGAAACAAACATCGCATCCGGCCTCTTTGGGATGAGGATGATCTTAGAAGTGTTTATCAGATTTAGATAGGACCCTCCACCAAGAGACATCAATCTGATAGCAGCAAAATTTTTGTGCTTGGTCTCCCAGCATGCCTTCAAGAATGCCCCAATGAAGCCGTCCGGCCCCGGTGCCTTGACGGAGGGCAACAAAAAAATGGCACATTTAATCTTTTCATCATCGAAATCAGCTTTCAAAGCAGAGAGGTCATGAGGTTGGTAACCAAGGATGGCCCAATCAATGCCTTCGGTTCTTGGCGGAACGGATCCCAAGTGGCCATAGAAATGAGATTGCAATTCCTTCTCTTTGTCTTCCTGGGTAATAGCAATTCCATCAGTTGTGTGGAATGACTGAATGAGAAATTTTCATCTTCTCCCATTAGCTCTGATGTGGAAAAGCATATTATTAGCGTAAGAGGAAAAACAAAGGATTCTGAAAAAGAGATATGAGTGGATGTTAGATTTTTTATGAAATCTAGTGCAAAGAATTTCTTAAGGCAAATTTCTATGGGTATCATCCTACAAACCTAAAGACATTCATCGAAAAAAAATTCATATATAGAGTCTAATCCTGTAACACCCCAACTTTTGTAACCATGTTTAAGCAGAGTTTAGTAATGCAAAAATGAGGGCCAACAAAAACTTTTTTTTATGCTTAAGAAAGAGTAATGTAGTTTTATGCATGATGGCTTTGATTGTTGTATTAAGCATGTCTGTTTGAGTTGCTTGTTGGACAAGATTTTTGAACCAACACATTCCTTCAGCCCTTGTGATCATGTGATTCCAAATACTACTAGCTATTTGACCAAAACCATTATCTTGGCAATCTCTCTTAATTCAAGCGGTTTAACTTTCCTAAAACAAATAGCCAAGATTTATTTTTACGCAAATGCTTTTCCAAACTAAGTAAAACCTATAGGGATTTATACCTTGGTATGATCCCCTATTTTGCGAACTATTATTTTGCAAATAGATTCAAACTTTGTTTTAAATTTTTTTTTATCAAAAATAGGAGACGTTCCTGTATCCCTCATTCTTTGAAAATCCTACAAAATCTTTATTACCTTATTTCAAAAATCCTTTCAACATTTTCAGGGCATGATCATCTTGGTGCACTTGCTCAACATCCCTTCTTGTGATGCTTGGATAATTACTATTGTTTGAGTGATTGCTTAGTTTGACTATTGTGTGATTCATGCGTGTGCTATAAGCTACAAATGGGCATAGGACCCAACCTATCTAAATCCCATCACATTATGTATGACCAGTGGGAATTTTCTTATTTTTTTCTTTCAACCTATTTCCAAATAAAACTCTATTTTAATGTTTTCTTTCAAAATATTCAAACTTTAGTTCCTATAAACGAAGTATTTATTTTCAAATACAATATTATTAGAAATCATAAATGGTGTGTACGACATATGTGCACTCATTTGTAATTTAACATTTATAAAATATATTTCTACAATTGTTTTCCCCTATTTTCTAAAATAGAAGAAATAGGAACAATACCTTTTTAATATTTTCTTTGCCCTTGAAAATTCATGGGAATATACAGCCCATGGTATAAAAAGGTATTTTGCTCTTTCAAAATGAAAGACCCACATGGTCAAGTTTGACTTCAATTGAAGTCCACTAAAATAGGTTCTAATCTTTTTGGCCAATATGACCAAACATAAATAAAATTAGTTGATTAAAATCCCAATAATGTTAGGGATAGTCATGATCATCACCCATCTACTAGACGTCATGGTACTAACTGGATCTTGTGCCATTATCTAAAATCCTTTGGTGGTCCAACCATTGCATGCCAACTTTGACCTCTCATTGTTCAACCACAAACCAGAGGACACTAGTCCACTTGGTAGCAGGTAATTATCTCAACTCATATCTCTCCATCTTCTCAAAATATTGTTCAAATCCTTTCTTTTATCTCTATGCAAGTGAAACAATGAAGCAAGAAACCCACATAATGTGTGGAGTTTTAATTCGAAAAACCTTGCAAAGTCCCTCACCTCCTTTTTATCATCCTTCTCAAGTTTTTCTTACAAAAGAAATTTAGGAAATAAAGATTTAAGTTTCTTGCGAGCAAATCATCAAACACCCTGTGTGCATCTTCTCTCTTTTCCAAAACCGGACCAAACCCTAGTCCAGGCCATGGTAGGAAGCCACTACTTACTGACCTAGTAAACACCCCTGAGCATACTAACTTTTTCCTCTCTCATCTCTCCGTCGAATCCCGATTTTTAGGGCAACTTTACATGGAACTGAGCCTCTCTCCCTCTTTTTTCCTTCTCACTCACTCGTACACTGACCCCCAATCCGCACCAGACCCTTCCCCAGGTCACCGCCTTGACCCCTCCCGCTAGAGACCCGGACTGGCTGGGCCAAACCATCTCCTCTCTCTTTCTTTCCTTCCCGGTGACCACCGATTTTGGACAGCAAGAAATCGAGCACGCCTGCTCCTGAGGCCGCGCCAGTGAGACGTCGAGTCCATGTACACTGTAGCATGCACACTCCCGAGGAAAAGCTACCCCCCTTCCGCTGACCTGCCCGTGCTCGACCACCTCGTGGCCACCTCGACCATGGACGTCGAAGCATTCCCAAATGTAGGGTGCACTAGAGGCTCTTCTAAGCTCTGAACCACAAAGGCACTATTCTAGTAGTGCAATGCAGCAACAAGCTCACTCCCTTGAGCACTCACCTCTTTGCACACTTGATCAAACACCTGCGCGAGCCCTCGGACACCATCACATTCCATCACTTCAGACCACGCCTCGCTTTTCTGTGTCCTGCACTGAGCTCTACAGTCCATCCCGTGCACATAGCCGCCGTCCCTATGGCCAATAGTATCCGCGTACGAACCGCCCACCCGTGCCCTATAACCCTCCCTGACCGGCATCAGCTCTGCTATGCCACCCCGAGTCCCCTCCCTTCGCTTACCCACCACTCCACCACTCTGTCCCCTTTTCCGCTCAGAAACACACAGGGACGACGCCCGGTGCCTATCACTCTCTCGAGCCGCCAACGGAAGAACCGAGGTGGAGCTCGTCCGCCCGCAGCGGCGTGGATGTGACCGCCACCTCTCTTCGACTCTCCTCTCTGTTTCACTTTTCGTTTATCTCTCTAGAGATTCTAGTACTCACCCCTCCTCTTAACTGTGTCTGGACAGCACGCGGAGGTCGCCGTCGTTGGAGCTCCGTCTGTGTCGACGTCGCGTGCGTCTCCGTCCAGGTCGACGCCCAGGAGAAAGCCCGCACGTCGAGGGCACCAAGAGGAGCAGTCTCATGCCGCCTATCCATCTCCCGTATCTCCTCCACCGCCTCTCAGACGGTCAGACCTCCCTTGGTGAGCCCCGCCCTTCCCCTGTCATCTCCGTCGAGTTACAATAGCCAGACATCGAGCATACAATCTATAGCTAGCCGTAGCACGCTTTTTAAAGCATACTTTTTTCCCTGGTCAAATGTGGTAACAGCCACAGATTGGCCGGCCCAGCACGAATCTGTTGGATCCGTTGACCGCCACTGGTGGAAAAAGGGGCTTCCATTCGACCCTTTTGTCTCGAACCAAATTCGATCCGCGACCAAAGGGTTCATCAATCCCGGTTCATTTGAAAATGTGGGCCAGGGAGCATTAGTCCCGGTTCAAAAGGGACCTTCAGTCCCGGTTTCACCTAACAGCCGGGACTAATGCCCCGTGGACCTTTAGTCCCGGCTCGTAGCACCAACCAGGACTAAAGGTGCCCTTTAGTCCCTTTAGTCCCGGTTGGTGCCACGAGCCGGGACCAATCACCCGTTCAAACGAACCGCCCACTTCGCGCCAGTTATCCTCGACGACATTAACGACGACGCTTCGTATATCGTCGTGCTGATCGGGAACCGCCGGCGACGCGTTGGAACTCGATCTGCATTCACATCGCCGGCGTGTGCTCTCTCATCTTCTCCCTCTTTCACTATATAAATCACTCAACATTTGATCATCTTATTCCCCAAAATATCCCTCTTCTTCTTCCCCAAAACCTCTCCCACACATCACCATACCGCCGGCGCCCGCGAGCTCTCCCTCGGCGACAATGGAGGAGCAACATTGGCCCCGGTCTCGGGTCTACTACGTGGTCATCGAAGAGATGAACTTCACCATCACGGAGACCCTCCGTGCTTCGAGGGTGGAGAAGTGGATCGGCAAGGTCAAGCGCCGGTTCCTCGACGACGCACCGGTCAAGTGCGTGGGCTTGGATTGTGAGTTCACCACTCACGAGGTCCCGCAGCGTGCCGCCGTCCTTCAACTCTCGGTGGCGTCCGAGATATTGATCTTCCAAATTTGTAAGGCCAATGCCGTGCCGCAACTCCTCAAGGACTTCTTGAAGGACACCACCATCAAGTTTGTTGGTGCCGCCATCGACAATGATCTACGCAAGCTAAGCCCATACGGAATTGTTATTCCGTCCGCATATGATCTTCAACAAGTTGTCCCAAACCCCACTAGCAAGCCAACGCCGAGTCTCTATGATTTGGCCAATGCTATTATTGGGACACATCTTGAGAAGAAGAAGAGGGACAACAAGAAGAAGAAGGACAAGAAGAAGAAGGGAGAAGAAGAAGAAGAAGAAGAAGAAAAAAAGAAGAAAAAAAAAGAAGATGATGATCTAATTTTTTGTTGGGAAAAAGTTCCATTGAGCATGAACCAACTAAAATATGCCGCTTTAGATGCTCGCCTAGGCTTTGAGATAGCTAGGAGATTCTGGAAGCTAAAGGGCTACAATAGCAATGTTGATCGTCTTAACCTTAATAATTAGGTGGATGATTATATATATGTATGGAAAAATGTTGGATGAGCAATTGGAAAAATGTTGGATGAGCCATATTGGATGAGTATGTTTGAAAAAATGTACTCCCTTTGTTTCGGTTAACAAAGTCAATTAATTTTCGAATTTGTGATTTTTCAAGTATTTTTGCTTTTTTGAATATTTTAATCATCCGAAAATTAATAATTAAATTATATATAAAGAATATTTGAAATTCATTGGTGCTTATTATTCGTAATCATTGTTTCTTATTTTGTGAATTTATTTGGAATTTAAAAAAGTAATATTATATATTACCAAAGTGTATAGGTTAATAGAATAGGTACCATACCATTATCAAGAAGTCGCGAGCGCAGTCTTGGAAGCTAGTAGGGAAGGAATGGAGAAGTTAAGCGTGCTAAGGGTGGAGCAGTGTGAGGATGGGTGACCGACCGGGAAGTGAGGACCACAAGTACTTGTAATTTGATATGTGATATGGAGTGAGAGCCATAAGTATCTAATTCTATATGAGAATAGAGATGATTAGATAATAGAGAAATAAAGAAAAATAGAGAAATAAAGAAAATACAGAAATTCTGAAACAGAAAATACAATTTTATACCGAATGGACCTATAGTCCCGGTCCGTGTTAGGAACCAGGACCAAAGGTCCTCAAGCCGCAACACATGCCCAGGGCCACGTGGCGGACCATTGGTCCCGGTTCATAAACGACCGGGACTAAAGGCTGAAGCCTTTAGTCGCGCTTTGTTAGTCCCGGTTGCCGAAACCGGGATTAATGATCTTTACAAACCGGGATTGAAGGCCTTTTTTCCACCAGTGCGCGGCCCGTCCTTTTTTTAGGAAATCTTTAAACTTTGATTTGTACTGCTAATTTGAAAATTTCATATCTTGGTCTCTGAGCATCCAAAAATAGTGATTCAAATTTTCCTGAACTCCTTGTTACAATATATATCCAGATGTACTGCATGCATGATTTCTAGTTTTCTTTAGATTGTTTCCTAATTAAATGAGTAGATCTAATTCCTTTTCATTCAAAAATCCAAATTTGAAGTTTTGCAACTTGAAACTGTGTGAATCCAATTTTCATAGATGACCTGATGATGTAGCTTACTTGTCACGCTTGGTTTGGTATTTTAGGAACTGTACATCTGTAGTAGTATTTAAAATGGCAAATAGTGTGTATAGTCTTGTTTATTTTCTCATTCGAAATAGAATGGGTATTTTGGCATGGATCCAATTTCTATAGGTCATTCTTAGTGATAGATTTCCAGAACATCGTTTGGCACATTTTTCTGATGCTCAAAGAATATCTGGGAATTATTTTGGTGTTCTAGTCATAGTTTCTATTAGTTAATTCATAGTAATTCAACCCCAAAGTGTTTTGGAGTGAATCCAACTTTGTTGGGTTCAGAAACTTGTTGTTTATTTGCAAGTGTGCTGGGTATGATATTTGACCTATTTGAACACCTGCATGATTGTTTGAAGTGAGATGGTGTTTTATTTAATATGATTGAAAAACCCTAGTCTTTAATAGGATTAACTTGCTGCTAAAAATCCATGAAAACTTGTTTTAGATTCTAAACATGCTTGTTTCTGATACTCGTTGTTTGTGTGATGTTGAGTGTTGAAATGCTTGTGCTTTGTGTATGCATGCTTGCTTATTGTTGCTATTTCTTTTACCGACGATAGAATCGAACGACACCGAGTGCAACGAGGAAGGAGAAGTGTACGAGTACCAGGAGGAAGAAGACCAGGGACTAGCCAACCAAGGCAAGCCATCTATACTTGATACATATATGATCCTATTCACTTACTTTGCATGTTTCATAAAGGTTTATTAAACTGCATATTTTTATATTGCTATAGTCCTTGTAGCAATTATTTGTTGGCTCAAGCTCCACAAGCCAATTTGTTATCATCCTTCGAGATGACCCCTTTTGAACACCTATTCAAAACCCTTGCAGTAGTGGCTTGTTGATTAGCAGCAAAGCCTTTGGGAAACTTTGTAGTGGAGCAAAAACTCTAGGTTGGGAACACTCAAATGGGTCTTTGAAAATGATTTCGAAAACCTTGGGATGGAGTGCTATTCCATTGATGGATTTAAAAAATGAGTTTGAAAATAAGGTGGGGATGTATATCCCGGAGTTGGAGGTAGGAGTTTGTCAGAAATGACATTGGTGATCACTAAGTGTTCTCTCAGAACAATTAACCCGTGCAACCACAATTACCCTGGTATGGGACGGGGCGTAGCGGAGTAGATTGTTCACTTTGGTATGGGGCCTCCAAATGTAATGATAGTCCAACCATGGACACCTCTTCCGTGGCACCCTGGGTAGCAGCGGTTACTCAGGCTCGCATTGTCACCTTTTTAGGGTGCAGGGGTACAATCTAGGGGCCCTCATTGAAAACGCCTGTAAGTGATGGCAGGGTTCCGGAGGGTCAAGTGGGCTGGGGAATTTGCAACTCCTGGGTCAAACAGCCACTTGGACTTCGGTGTTGAGGGGTGCATCTCTAGGTGGTAGGTCCTATGCTAAGGTGAGCAGGTGAAAAACTACGATCGGGTGCTTGTTGTGGCATATGTTGTTATGCAGGGAGGATGCCCACACGATGAGTATCCGGATGTTGTGGGTAAAGTGTACAACCTCTGCAGAGTGTAAAACTATTCGAATAGCCGTGTCCTCGGTCATGGATGGTTGGGACGACCGTTACTTAGCCCAATGTCAGGTTTTGGTTTTACAAAAATGTTTTCGGAAAAATGGAGAAAGGTGCCGGACGGAGTACTCAGAGGGTACTGCCGTGGCACGGTTATGGTTCGGAGTACTTGCAGGGTACCACTGAGGGAATGGAGATGGTCATATGTGATTGACCTGGTTTTATAAAGGAAGGTGGTCATGTTTGATTGACCACTGACTCTTTCTTGAAAACCAAATGAGTTTCCCCCTTTCCTAGAGATTTTACTAAAAAAAAGTTTTTCTAAATGTTTTCTTTAATAAGGATATAGAAATGTCGTAAGACATGCTATATCGATGCGAGAAATTGACTAGATGGGATAAACTAGATTAGAGCCTTTCTCCTTGATACAACCAAACTGCATGACAACATTTCTTCTTAGATGGTTTGCGAGTATAATTCTAAAATGTCGTGGGGATGACTTAGGGGGCGCATCACGGGCCAGGCAGTATGCCGGCTGGCGTCCCAGGAGTTCCCGCGACTTCAGCACGAGAAGACCGGCTCCGGCCAAAGGGCCGGCTGCGCCTGCAGCCGGCTGACGACTCCACCGAGGAGGACAGGAGCCGGGCGATGGAGACAAAACTTCCTAACGGCTGTCTCGCCGAAAGCGGAACGGCCCCGACAGGATCGTCAGGGGCGCAGGACAGAAGTGACGAGCGCCACGACCGCGTCCAACCAATGAGAGATCGAAGACCCTTCCCCACGACGGGATCCGAGGCAAAGGGGAGGGGATATGCCCTCCAGATGCCGGTCCAGGGAAAAGGCACTTTATAAAGTGTCTTTTCCAGAGCAGGGTCAGAGGATCACGCCAAGGACACCGCCGCCGGGGAGCCGGCAGCCGGTCGAATCGCCACCTAAACCTGTAACCAGGCCCCCGTCTATATAAGGGGGCCTGGACCCTTAGCGTAGGGGAGATCCGATCTTCTTCTTCCTCCTCTAGCCGAACAGCTCGAGGAGCACTGTAATCGCTACTACCCGATCAATACGAAGCAGGCAGGAAGTAGGGGTTTACCTCCAATCGGGAGGGCCCTGAACCTGGGTAAACCGTGGTGTCTCTGTTGGCACAATCCCGAGCCGGACCCATCGTCACCAACGTCGAGCCCCTCCGATAAGCCACCCCATGGCTACTGTCTCTAAATTCCCACGACAGTTGGCGCCCACTGTGGGGCAAAGCGCGGTGGCGAGCGGAGTCAAGTTCCGGCCGGGACCCTCCGGCGAGAAGGTCGCCTCCGGCCTCGTCTGGAGGTTCGGCACCTTCAACTGCATCGATGACAACTTGGCCCACTTCAAGAACGGCTTCGGCAACAGCGGCTCCTTCCTCGACGTCGGCAGCCACGCTTCTACGTCACCAAGCCCTTCCCGGAAGAGGTAACCGATGTGCTTGACCCACTCTGTGACACAGACTCTGACGATGGCGAAAGCAACGACTTTTGCAACATGGTCGAGGTGCGGGCCCTGGAGGAGGATGGTGGCGGCGGCCTACCGCGCCCCGCGCGCCCGCCGCTCGAACGCCCACCTCCACCGGAACAAGATCTTCCACCTCCAGAGCGGGACGTGCTGGACGCAGCCATCACGGACCTGCGCGCTCCGCTCGACATCTCTGCGGATCCGGTCAAGGCCTCCGAGGATCTGGAGCGGACGCGCCTCAACCTCCTCAAGGAAGCGATCGACGTCGACGACACCCGTCGGCGCGTCCTCTCCACGATCAACGAATACAACATCGACCATGGCTTTACCTCGGCTGGAGATGGCCCAAGCCGAGCGGGACAAGTTCGTCAGCGAGGCCGCGAGCTGGGCGCAGAGCTGAACCAGGCGGCGTCCTCGGCGAAGCTACCTCCGATCATCAACAAGCCCACCTACAGCACGCCCATGAAGAATCTTCGCGCCGCGCGCTACATCACCTCTGAATTGGATGGGCTGCAAGGCGAGGACCTACGGGAGAAGCAAGCCCGGATTCAAGAACTCCTGGACGCAGCCGATCTGCAGCAGCAGGCGATGGAGCCACGCGGAGAGGCGAGCGGCACGCGAGGTGAGAACCGTATCGTCGTGGCTGGACAGAGCAAGTCGCATGGAGAAGCTTCGTCGCCAAACCACGGCCCTGCGGAGCACAGCCGGAGCAATCGAGCTCCAGGCAAAAGCGGTGGAAACCACCGTACCCAGCACTCTGGCCACCACAACCGGCAGCCTCGAGATCCCGCCGCGGTTACCAGCAGGCCGCGTCACCCTCCTCGGGTGGACGTGGTGGAACCGGCGCGCGGCAAGTCCGTGGCGCCAGCCCAGCCAGCCCAGAGAGCCGGCCAGGGCGCTCAAGGTCATCATCCAGCTCGCTCGCACGTGAGCCAGAGGATCGGGGAGCGCGTCGACCCGCCAAAGGATGACGCCCGCCATCGGCTCAATTTGCTGGCGGACTCCAAGTTCGACGAGGAGGAATCCTCGGCAGGACCCGTCTGTTTCGGCCCTCGCATCCGCAATGAGCCTTTCCCGGCCAAGTTCGCGCTCCCACGAGACATGCCCAAATACACTGGGGCGGTGAAGCCAGAGGACTGGCTGTCGGACTACGTCACAGCCGTCGACATCGCGGGCGGCAACAAGAGGACAGCAGTGCATTACGCACCACTCATGTTGACAGGATCGGCCCGGACGTGGCTCAACAGCCTGCCGGCCCTGCAGATCAACTCCTGGCATGATTTCCAGGAGGCGTTCATCAAGAACTTCACGGGAACCTACAAGCGACCTCCCCGCCCATGACAGCTGGCCCTCTGCAATCAAGGCCCTGACGAGCCAGACCGTGACTACCTCACGAGATGGTCCGAGCTGCGCAACTCATGCGAAGGGGTGGGCGAGGATCAGGCCATCGGCTACTTCACGGATGGATGCAGGGAAGGGACCCTGCTAAAGCACAAGCTCCACAGAGCCGAGCCGAAGTCAATGGCGGGCTTCATGGCGATAGCGGACAAGTACGCTTCTGCCGATTCTGCAGCAAGAGTGCAATGCGTTGAGCCAGCGCCAGCTGGAAACCAGTCTCAGCCGGCAGCCGGCCAAGGAGGACATCACAACCATGATCGACATGGCAAGAGGAAAGACGAACGCCGTGACAACAAGTATGGCTCCCAGCAAGTAGCCGCTGTTCAAGGAAGCCCGGGGGCTACGGGTGGAAGCCAAAAGCGCAAAGGGGACAAATTCAGCAAGGACAAGTACACCATCGAGGTGATGCTCGACCAACCCTGCAAGTTCCATAGCGTTTCAGGCAAGCCGGTAGCGCATACCACTCGCCAATGCAGCTTCACCAGGGATCTGGAGCAGGGAAATCACCAACTGCCCGGACCACCGCCGGGCCCGCCGGCTGAAGCACATGGAAACAAGAATCGGCAACCGGCCAAGGCAGCAGGGGACTACCCCGAGGAAGCGAATGTGGAGCAATACCATGTATTCACTTCCCAGGAAGAGGAGCCAAAGGATGAACCGTGGTTTGGTGTCGAGGTGAATGCGATCGTGCAAGTAGGGCCTCAGTACATGCATTGGTCTGACGCGTCGATAACCTGGGGGCGTGAAGATCACCCGCCGCTCATGCCGAGGCCCAGGGGCTACGCGCTAGTCTTGAACCCAATCGTGTTCTCTGAGACGCATACCTGCCGATTCTCGCGTGTACTCATTGATGGAGGCAGCAGCATCAACCTTCTCTACCGCACTTCGATGGAGAAGCTCGGAATCCCAGAGATCCAACTGAAGCCAACCAAGCTCACCTTCCATGGGATTGTGCCTGGGCATTCGTGTACGCCGATGGGAAGGATTGAGTTGGAGGTGCTGTTTGGCGAGAAGGACAATCATCGTCGCGAGCCGATCTGGTTCGAGGTGGTAGACCTCAACAGCCCCTACCACGCGCTGCTTGGCCGACCAGCCTTGGCCAAGTTCATGGCAGTCCCGCATTACGCTTACTTGAAAATGAAGCTCCCAGGCCCTCGCGGGGTGATTACTGTCACTGGATGCTACAAGAAGTCGATAGAGTGCGCGAGAGCTAGTTCCAAACTGGCGGAGGCCTTGGTCATTGCTGAAGAGAAGCGACAACTGCTGCGGAGAGTGGCTGCAGTCCAGCCAGACCGCCCGGCGTCGGGACTGCCGGCTCCACACCTCCAGCCGGCAAGCCTGCCCAAGGAAGTCCCGCCCGAAGCGGGCAAGGAGTCAAAAGCTCTTGTCTCGGGGGCTGGCTCCTCCTCGAGGTAGGGGGAAGCGTTTCGCAGCTTCGCCTGAGACAAGTCCAAGATCGCTTAAGACCTTCGGCTAAGCCAAGGCAAAAACCTTGTATCTCGAACAAGTGTCATTGAATAAAAGAAAGTTGGGCGGCATACGGCTGAACCCTAGAAAAGTGCTCTGAAGAACCTTTTACCTTTCTAAGCGTTATTCACGGGGGCTGGAAACCGGCTCCGAACGGGAGCCGGCAGCCCCAACCCGATGAAACGGTCCTCTCGTCAGCCGAGCGAGTACTGTGTGCGGACCGGACCCCGAGCCCAACCTCTACCCTACATCGCGTAGGACGGAGCCGGCGGGTCACCCACTTAGGAAAGTCGCTAAGAGGAGACGCCCGCGACCCGACGAATCGAATCCCTTGTTAGACGAATAAGTACCGTGTGCGAGCCGGACCCCAAGCCAAACCTCCAACCCAAGTCAAGGGCAATGGAGCCGGCAGGTCGCTCGCACCGGGAATCGCTAAGAGGACAGAGCGCGGAGCCGTTAACGAACGCTCACCCAAAAAACCGCGTGCATCGGTTAATAGCTGTGCGTGGATCGGACCAAGCCAGATCTCTTATACGCCGAAGTACTACTCCTCATCCCGTGGCACGCTCCTGCCCTAGACCGACATTCGGCTGTCGGTCCAAGGGAGACCAGCCGGCACCAGGCTGCCGGCTGGGAGTAGAAGGGCCGAAGGATGGGGAGATAAAGGAAAAAGCCGAAAGGGATTAGGTCAAATCCGGTCCATAAACAGCTAGAAATCAATACGCAAGGAACTCGGGGTGAAGCATCATCAGTACAAATGAGCGAAATGTTGTTGGGCACGACATGAGTTCGGCGTACATAAAACGAATAAGAAGACCCTGACACGCTCAGGGGGTGCTTGGCGAGCCAGCCGGCTCCAGTGAAGTAGTATCGCCAGCTCGAGACGCCAAGACGAAGTCATCGCCGCTGGGGGACGGCGGAATGGAGTGACCAGCGAGATCCTCGGAGACTTTCTGAGGTCCTTCCGCAGAGTGGGGCTCTTCGAAGTCCATGCCATCCAAAGATTCGTCACTATCCCCAGCGTCGAAAAGCGCATCGGTCTCGGCACACTCAGCAATGGCACAGGCGCGCTGGCGGAGCTTGGTTTTGTCAAGACCTGCTAATCCGCCTTCACGAAGATTCTCCAGCTGGTCCAGGTTGATGCCCGGATACCAGGAGAGCACGAACTCCAGAGCCTGTTGAGCACCGGCCCGAGCCGCGGACTCCTTCCAGATGTCGAGCCGGTTGGGCGCGAGAAGAACCCACTGGAGGAGGGCCTGGATCTCGCCAGGCACCGCCCTTCCCGGCCACAAGATTTCGAAGACGGAAACAAGGGCTCCGTGCAGATCCTTGCTTAGCTTGGCAGCCGGATGGAGTTGGCCTTTGGCCAACGCCACCAACTCCCCTGAGGAAAGCTCGACCTTGGGGTCACTGCTGGGGACGATCTTCTGTTCCGCCCTGAACTCCTTCAGCGCCGCCGCGGCAGTTTTGTCGGAGTCAGGGAAGGCTCCTGCAAGGGCAATCAGAGAGTGAGGGGACGGCATGAAAGGGCAAAAGCCAAGAAATAGGAAAGGAAGTATACCACGAAGAGCTTCCTCCAGTCCCAGCAGGCCGGATTGAACCTTGCGGTCGCGGGCGCGCCAAACGCCGATCTCCTTGTCATAACGCTCGCTGTCGAGCCCCCGGAGAGTTTGCAGCTCGGCAATTTGGGTGCCGCCGTTCTCGACCTCGCTCCCCAAGGTGGCGTGAAGCTCTTTCACCTTGCTGTCAAACTCCGCGGAGAGGATTTTCTTCTCTTCGGCCAGCCGACGATCAAACTCCAGCTGCAGCGACGACCCCGCCTCCCGAGCTTTCGCCAGCTCAGTTTCCAGCTCCTGAGCCCGGGCGGCCTGGGCTTGCAGACCCTGAAGCTCCTCGGCGTGCTTTCGCTTGAGCGACTCAACAGTGGCGGCCGACACCGAGTCGGCCAACTGGGACTCAAGCGAAGCTATGAGCGAGGCAGAGTCTGAAGGCGGAAGTATAAGAGCAGGAAGGACAGCAGCAATGTTTTCGAAATAAGGGGACCCGAGCTCACCTGATAGTTTCTCCAGTTTTTTCGTCAAGTCCTGGTACTGGATCTTGCCGGCACGGTACTTCGCCAGCAGCTTCTGAAAGACACTAGCTCGAAGTGCGTTCAGTTCCTGCAAAAAATGGAAAGGCAACAACTCTTAGCAGAATCCATTTTCAAGCCAGCTGTCTCTACAGCTACCTCGAAACTCGGGGGCTAGGATGTATAGCAGAAAGAGCCAGGGGCTAAAGGCGCAGCACTCACGTTGGTCGCCTGTATAGCGTCAAGGAGTTGGAGGCCGGCGTTTTGAAGCGACCCCTTAGCAGCAGTAAACTACTTATCCAACTCTGCCAGAGTTGGCTTCCTGCCCTGCACCTTGAGCTTCTCTCCGACATCAGCGCTCGAGGCGGTGTCCGCCCACTCCTACTGAAGGCGACTGGCGGAGCTCAGACTGCCAATGTTGGACTCAGCCGCGGCGACAAGATCCTTCCCACTAGAGGCGCCTTTGGTCACCACCTCAGGGGCTGGCGAGCCGTCACCACGTTCGCTCCTCGCCACTCGAGTGGCGAGGAGCCCTGGCGAAGCTTCGCCAGAGCTGGAGGCCAGCCCAAGGAACGGGGAATCAGCAGTCGCGCCAGCCCTCGACCCGGCCGCAGGCACCATAGCTTGCACGCTCGGCACGAGTTCAAGAATGGAAAGCGCCTCGACAGCCGGCACCGGGGCCTTTTCCGTTTCCCCCGCTGCGGCCTCACGCGCGTTTCCCTGGCTGGGCAAGTCGGGGGAGGTGCAGATAACGGCGGCGTTCCCCGCCGTGGCGTCGTTGGTAGCGGGAGGCGGGGACAGGTCAGCCCCAACTGGCGCGGTTTCCTCGACGGGCGTGGAGCCAGTCGTAGGTGAGGCGACTGGGTGGAGAACAGCATCCACGAGCACCTCCGGACGCGCAGAATCCTCCGCCCCAGCGTCGCCTGCCACAAGTTTCAACCGCGGGGAGCGGCGAACGTCCTCAGCGCGACCCGAGTCGCCGCCCATTTCTTCCCCGCGCGCCCTCTTGCGGCAGGAGGGTTCGGGAGCCGGGGTCACGATTTCCTCGGAAGCAACGGCGGGAGGAGGTCGGGCAGCCAGATCGACAGAAAGAGGCGACCTACAAAGAGAGCATCCCGCGACCGAGTCAGTCGGGACCGCGATGGTAAAATGAAGATGAGAAGCAAGGAGGCGGGAAGCTCACCCGGCTATGGCAGTAGCCCGCCGCTTGGCCACCTTCTTCACCTTGGGACGGCGCAAGTCCCGCGCTGCCGGCTCCGGTTTCTTGCGCTTGTCAGCCGGCTCGGAGAAGGCCGGCTGGGCTTTTCTCTTGAGGCCGACTAGATCATCTCCAGCCTCTTCAGGGTCTACCGGCTCCGGAGCGGCAGAATGTCGCCCGGGAGACTCTGGCAGATCCACGATTGGGGGAGCCTGAGCTCCAGCAGCGGCAGCGGCGGCTACGTGGAGAGCTACGCCCCCGAGGGTGGTAGCTGATCCTGCGTCGCCATCATCATCTTCGGACCAATCTCTTAGGAGAGAGGGACTGGGGAACTTACAGGGGTGGTCGAGGAGTTCGCCCGAGTCTTCAAGCTCATCGTTTCCTTCGTCACCTTGAGTGGTGCTGGAGCTCTCGATGGCGGCCTGAGAACCGGCGTCCTCCACCTCCTCGGCTTCGTCCCAGATGACTTTATCATCCGATTCGGCTCTGTCAGCGGCAAAGCCAGCTTGACGCTGAGTCGAATTCTCTGCCGCCTGCAGGGCAAACAAGTTCTGCCCGGGCCGAATGAACAGAGGTCAGCAGGCCAGAGTCGCAAAGGAGGCAAAGTCCTGAAGCCAAGTCCAACGAGCTTACCTCAGCAATTGGGTTGTCCCGATCGTGAGGCTCCAGTCCCCACGTCCACGAGGCTTGAAGCTTGGCGTCGGCGATACGGTTCGCCTTCCGAGCCACCTCCAGCGTTGACAGCGCCTTGGAGGAATGGCGAGTAGGATCCTTAGCGGATCCCAGGAAGCACATCTTGTGTGAGCGGCGTTGAAGCGGTGACACGCGGGCGACCAGGAAGGCGAGGAGAAGGTCGGTCGGCTCCAGGCCACCCTCCGCTTGCAGTGTGGAGATCCGCTGAAGAATCTTCTCCATGCCCGGCGATGGGCGAGGAGGAGCGGCACTCCAGTTCTCCCGCTCGGGCCCGCCTGCCTCAAAGGGCGGCAAGTTGATATGATCCTCGCCCTCCTTCAGGTTCTTCACATAGAAGAAGGAGCGCTGCCACTTCTTGCAAGATTCCTTCCCTTTTATACCGGGGAAGTCAGCGGACTTGCGGGTGTAGAAGGAGGCGGTGCCGCATATCACCGGAACGGTGTCCGCCGTCTGGGTCTTGAAGAAGATCAGCCGGCGGAACAGCTCGACGTTGGGCCAGATGCCCAAATACGCCTCGCAAAGGGTAGCGAATGCGGACAATACCATCATTGCGTTCGCCCCGATGTGATGCGGTTGTAAATGAAAATGGTCCAGGA
This sequence comes from Dactylis glomerata, assembly GCA_007115705.1. Classification (NCBI taxonomy): domain Eukaryota; kingdom Viridiplantae; phylum Streptophyta; class Magnoliopsida; order Poales; family Poaceae; genus Dactylis; species Dactylis glomerata. The sequence goes on along the minus strand of QXEO01000204.1, from coordinate 1,942,045 downwards.
ATCGGCGCATGAAGCAGCTGGCGGGCAGCGCGAAGCCCCGGGGGAAATGGTCATAGAAGACCACCGTCTCCCCAGGCCCCGGAGCGGGAACCAGTTCGCCGCCGGCAGGACGGCAGCTCACGAGGTCCGTGGGCGGAAGCACTCGACCCCGACGCAGTAGCTCGATCTGCTTCTCCTTCACCCAAGAGCCTTCCCAGGATCCCTTCGGCAAGGCGGGCGGAGCGGCGTCCTTACCCGCCGCAGTTCCTTTCCCTTTGGGCAGGGGCGCTTTGGGAGCCATCCGGGTGCGGATCTGGATGAGTGGAATGGCGGCAGAGCGAGCGAGGAACCCTAATCCCTTGAAGGTAAAGCTCGGGAGCAGGGGATTCTAAGTGGAGCGAATGCAGAAGGAAGAAGAGAAGCGGGCAACCGATGCTCCATTTCCAGAACGGTCCCTGGTTTAAAAGTGAAGGGGCGGGTCAGTTGCTTATTTCGGCCACGACGGGCCGGCAACTGACCCCCTTTTGTCACGAACCACGAACGCGTAAAGATCGGGTAACCGCCGTGGTCGCCGCAAAAGATCCTGGGCCGGGGCCGATTGGACGTGGCGCGATGACGTGCGGACAAGTGATGCCTCGGTCCAGCCCCCGAGGGAGCAAGTTCCCAGGAAGGGGCCTGCCGGCTCGCGGTCGCCAGCCGGGCCACCACCGGAGCCGGTTCGTCCCGAGACGGCTGGAGGAACTCCGCGAGGCCCAGCCTCGGCAACTAGAGCGACCAAGCCGAACCGGAGATCCTGGGACTTCGACGAGGACGAGCAAGACTTCGGCGAAAAGAAGAACCCGCCGAAGCCCCATGCTAGCCCATGAGACTTCGCCAGTTTCGGGGGCTAGTGTCGTGGGGATGACTTAGGGGGCGCATCACGGGCCAGGCAGTATGCCGGCTGGCGTCCCAGGATTTCCCGCGACTTCAGCATGAGAAGACCGGCTCCGGCCAAAGGGCCGGCTGCGCCTGCAGCCGGCTGACGACTCCACCGAGGAGGATAGGAGCCGGGCGATGGAGACAAAACTTCCTAACGGCTGTCTCGCCGAAAGTGGAACGGCCCCGACAGGATCGTCAGGGGCGCAGGACAGAAGTGACGAGCGCCACGACCGCGTCCAACCAATGAGAGATCGAAGACCCTTCCCCACGACGGGATCCGAGGCAAAGGGGAGGGGATATGCCCTCCATATGCCGGTCCAGGGAAAAGACACTTTATAAAGTGTCTTTTCCAGAGCAGGGTCAGAGGATCACGCCAAGGACACCGCCGCCGGGGAGCCGGCAGCCGGTCGAATCGCCACCTAAACCTGTAACCAGGCCCCCGTCTATATAAGGGGGCCTGGACCCTTAGCGTAGGGGAGATCCGATCTTCTTCTTCCTCCTCTAGCCGAACAGCTCGAGGAGCACTGTAATCGCTACTACCCGATCAATACGAAGCAGGCAGGAAGTAGGGGTTTACCTCCAACCGGGAGGGCCCTGAACCTGGGTAAACCGTGGTGTCTCTGTTGGCACAATCCCGAGCCGGACCCATCGTCACCAACCTCGAGCCCCTCCGATAAGCCACCCCATGGCTACTGTCTCTAAATTCCCACGACATAAAATGTACTCACGTCTTTGTCCCTGGCTATTAACTTGGTCAGACCTGGAGGAAGACTTCAATGAAGAAGGTGATGGGTATATTGACGCCGGTGCGAACTAGGAACGTCTCCCAGTCAGTTGCCTGTAGGGTAGTAGGCATGACGTGGGTCATCAACGCTGCTTGGTATCCGCTGCTTAGTTGTAAACTTGCCCTACGTGGCATTATCAGTCTTGGTCATGTGACCAATTGTAAGACTTTATTTTGGTACTGTAATGGATGATGTAATTCTGTTATCAACTCAGATATGTGGATTCACGACACACTGATCATGGGATCGTGAATTGAATGCATATCGGGTATTCCGGATGGGTAATCCGGTGTCCCCATAGAGTTGGTATCAGAGCCATCCTGTCTGTAGGAGACCTTAGTTAGCATGGGCATTAGTCAGGAAGGTAGTATTTTGCTAAAAGTAATTTCAAAACTTGTTTTTATAAAGTAAGCCGACAACATGGCTTCTATACTTCTCATCTATTCAAAGCTTCAAATCTTATTTATCCGATTGCCAAAGTCTTCATAGCTTTACTATCTTACCTCATCCCCTTCAAAATCTAAATACTGGACGTTGTACCCCGAATAGACCTGAAGTTTAGTAGCACAAGATGGAGCAGATATTCATAAGGACATCTTCAAAACCTCTCGAGCTGCAAAGAGATAAAAGTGTAGACAAGTATTTGTTTTCCTTTGGTTGACACCAACTGCTCTGTCAAGGAGCTGACCTTGTTCCTCCCTGGAGTCACACTTTTGCAGTCGCCAAGGACCAAGTACTTAGTTGCTTGACTAGTATTTATTAGGTTTGTTGAGCATGTATGCCACCAATGGCACACTTTAGCAATCCCTCTGAAGACCTCACAACCATGTGATGCGATACAAGAAGACTTACAAAACTGCACTTTCCAAGTCAACATCAATGGCTCAATAACACTGCAACTTCACCACCAACTGCCATCAAGTTTCTACTGAAGAGAGAGACAAGGAGAATGAAGACATCAACAACTTTGGCCAACCATGACCCTAGGATGAATAGGACTAACCCCAATTATCGCGCGTTGTTAGGCATCGTTGGTACTTGAAGTACCTCATGTGAATTCTGCAATTGTTTGTTGTTTGCCTTGTGTATTCTTGATAGTGTTTGCAGTGGTCTTGTGTGCTTTGTGCTTTGTGCTCATGATTGACTTGGGCTCTTAGCCTTACAAACCCCTCTGGCATGTAAAACCCCCAAATAGAAAAACCTCCCTAAAATGTGTTTCCCTCTCATCCATTTGCGTCAGCTCGAGTAGCATAGGTAGGTTCAAAGTAAAATTCTAACTCTAACTTTGATAATAAAGGATTATAACTCTTCTTCAACACATACCCGAGATCTCATACAACAATTTGTGTTGAGTGTCTCAAGCCTCATCAAGACCCCTCTACAACATCAGGAAAGCAGAAGATAGACCCGCCTGGACTACAAGGGACTTCTGGAAGACAATGACTTTACTAACCTAGATCGTCTAGCCTTAAATCTAGAGTTTTGCTAACATTGATGATACTCTCTTAACACCCCAACACTTGCTAATCTTCTAACAAGCCAACTAACATTGAGCGTTGAGTATTAAAGCCAAGCCTAACTGACAAGGGTATAGATAATAGAGCCCATCAGTTGAGTACCCCTGAGGCCCGTTTAGCTAGGCGCAATTGTAATACTAGTCAAAATACGAGTTCATGTCGTATTTCGATACTGTAATCTATATCGGATCCCTCTCGATCCTCGAGACCTGGTCATCTATATATAGGGGCCAGGAGGGGATGGTGTGGGACAGATTGAAAGCAAGCCAGGTTCAACACCCACGTTTACTTTTGATACACACCTTGTTTGACTGACTTTACCTTCGAGTTCATCCGACGCCCTATCTCCCCGATCCTAAGTCCTTCATTTAGGACATTTGTTGAGTTAACCTTTGTCACTAACACTTGTAGATCAACCGTTATCGTCACTTCAAGCTCGAAGACTCATGTGCTTGATATCGACTGAGCAAAGAGAAGAGTGAAGACTCTCCAAAATCGAGCCATCTATGTTGACTCAGCATTTAGGAGATACCAAGGGAGGTAGCAACAAGAAGAAGTGAAGACTTATCTAACTAACTCGCTCGCTCATTCAAATTTTGTCGGGTTTGAAACCAAAACTGACTTATGCCACGGGTAGAAATCCACTTGAAGATTTCTCCGAAGATGAAGTCGACTCAAGGTATCCCAATATACCTCAAGATCGTCAAGGCTACAAGAAGATGGGGAAGCAAGAAGATCTTCAATGGTCTCCACCAAACCGAAGACAAGAAGGAACAGATCATTGACTACTGGAAGACACAGCGTTGGTGGTGCGCCGCCACCTGGAGCGTTTTTAGCTCAAACACAAGACAACCCAGAAGAATGGTTTCTATTAGGACTAACCTGCGCCTTCGTAGTTAGGAAGTGTAGAGGACTAAGTCGATAGATTTGACGTGCCTATCAAGATCGAAGCATGAATGCTCTTGTCTACCATCCTTAGAGGACTTCAAGCTCGAGATTAAAGGTCTGCACCAACATCAAGCTTCAAGGCGCAACACCAAGATTTGAAGATTCCATCAAGCTACACGAAGGAAGAAGCGACTCCAAGCCAACAAAAGCTACCCAAGAAGCCTCGACTTTTCAGGACCCCGATTGCCACTAAAAACCCTCTAACTTTTGTCAAATATTTTGGGCGTACTAGAGAGATTAGCCCCGATAACCTTAAAACTGTCCCACCAAGGTTTCGACAAGACACTTTTAGCAACATAAACTCTTCAGTCATCAACTTTAGCAAATGGAGATGATCTACATATTTGGCAAAGCAAGTCCTCGATGCAACACAAAGTATCACCGGTGAATTAAGGAGCAACCGTTAAAGCCTAACTCTAACCTAGTCTCTACCCCTCTCTACTTCTATGCTTAGGAATCTCAGGACGAGGTTCTTTTTAAGGGGGGAAGAGCTGTAACACCCCAACTTTGTAACCATGTTTAAGCAGAGTTTAGTAATGCAAAAATGAGGGCCAACAAAAACTTGTTTTATGCTTAAGAAAGAGTAATGTAGTTTTATGCATGATGGCTTTGATTGTTGTATTAAGCATGTCTGTTTGAGTTGCTTGTTGGACAAGATTTTTGAACCAACACATTCCTTCAGCCCTTGTGATCATGTCATTACAAATACTACTAGCTATTTTGACCAAAACCATTATCTTGGCAATCTCTCTTAATTCAAGAGGTTTAACTTTCTTAAAACAAAGAGCCAAGATTTATTTTTATGCAAATGCTTTTCCAAACTAAGTAATTATAAAACCTATAGGGATTTATACCTTGGTATGATCCCCTATTTTGTGAACTGTTATTTTGCAAATAGATTCAAACTTTGTTTAAAAAAAACTTTATCAAAAATAGGAGACGTTCCTGTATCCCTCATTCTTTGAAAATCCTACAAAATCTTTATTCCCTTATTTCAAAAATCCTTTCAACATTTTCAGGGCATGATCATCTTGGTGCACTTGCTCAACATCCCTTCTTGTGATGCTTGGATAATTACTATTGTTTGAGTGATTGCTTAGTTTGACTATTGTGTGATTCATGCGTGTGCTATAAGCTACAAATGGGCATATGACCCAACCTATCTAAATCCCATCACATTATGTATGACCAGTGGGAATTTTCTTTTTTTTTTCTTTCAACCTATTTCCAAATAAAACTCTATTTTAATGTTTTCTTTCAAAATATACAAACTTCAGTTCCTATAAACGAAGTATTTATTTTCAAATACAAGATTATTAGAAATCATAAATGGTGTGGACGACATATGTGCACTCATTTGTAATTTAACATTTATAAAATATATTTCTACAATTGTTTTCCCCTATTTTCTAAAATAGAAGAAATAGGAACAATACCTTTTTAATATTTTCTTGGGATTTCTATTTTCGTGCCCCTGGTTCGTTAGTTGTACTCAGTTTTCCCCAGCCACTTAACTTTTCCTCAGTTTTCCCCTCACTCTAGTTTGAAACCCCTCGCAGACGCTCGGACGGGAGGGTTGCCATCTGGTCAGAGGCCTTAGACCGTTACCGGTGACGGCTAGGGAGCCGCGGTGGTTGTGAATGGACCTTTGCTTTTGAATAGTGTTGACTATTGACCCAATGAGACACGTCGGACTGGCAGTCTGTCACTCACCCAAAGCTTTCCCCTCTACCCGAGACTAGAAGAGCTCACACACCGCCCCTCCGCCGCCACGCCGTTCTGCCCTCCTACCTTATGGCGTCGTCCGCCCCCGAGCCGCCCCCGCCCCCACCACCACCCCCGGGAGGCGGAGAGGGCTTGGCCTCCACTAGATCTACCCCTATCGCGGTAGAGTTTGTACATCCATCTGGTGTGCCGATTATGCCCCTCAGCGGCGGAGAAGATTGGGAATCGGAGGGATCTAATGCATGGATTCCATCTGGGTAAGCATCGTCTGCCTATGTGAATTAACAGTAGGCAGTTTTTTAGTGCGAATCGTTGTTGCTCAACTAACTGCGTTACTTTTCGAATAGGATTGATCCAGCGCTGGCTTTTCGGCTGGTGGTTAGGCTGGATACTAGCTTTTTGCGTGATTCTGAACGCAATGTGAGCGGATTTTACATCCCAGCGGTGGTTGCAACTACCATCTCGTTGAGGGATTTAAAAGATAACATCTGCGCTTAGTACCCCTGGGGCGCTGGCGATTCAGTTGATTTCCAATATTTCAACAGCACGGAGGGAAGATATGTTCCACTAATTTCCAACGAGGATCTGGGAATGCTTTTTGCTTTAAATGATTCTTGCCATGTCGGTAAAATCCATATCCATGTGGACAGGGTCCAGGTATCATCTGGTGTTGGGGCATCATCAGGTGGTCGGGCATCATGTCTCTCTAGTGTTGCTGCCTCTGCTAATCGTGTGCGCCGCCCCGCTCCTTGTAGGTCCACAGCAGCACCATCTGTTCCCAGTGCTAGTGGTAGCCAGATCGTTCCTGTGGTCGATGTGGAGGACGATGCAGAGATTGAGGATTTGTCTCCTCAAGATGATGGGGATGCGTTGATGTTTCGTGAATTGGTAGATCGATGCAGTAAGCAGGCAATGGAGGATCAATACATGGAAGATATTGCACAAGGTGCCAGATTTGATGACACTGATGATGAAGAGAAGGATGAGAACAATGACAGCCTTGTTTTAGCCGATTACGAAGGTGATGACTTGCCAACAATTGAGTGGAACAGGGAGGATCCTCAGCTTGCAGAAGGCACGGTATTTCAAACGACGATGGACTGCCGTAATGCAATTACAACATATTGCATTCTCACCAAGAATGATTATGAGGTTCTTAAAAGTGAGCCAGGTAGGTTCACAGTTAAGTGCCCATACAAGAGGTGTAGGTGGAGGCTGCATGCATCCACAATGCTCAGAAGCACCGTGGTTTAGGTACTACGCCAACCAGTTGTGTATTTTAGATCATGGTGTAAAATTTGTTAACTGTTACTGACATCCCTTATAATTATGTTTCAGATAAAGAAGAACTCGATCAACCATACTTGTCCACCTCGAGTGGGAGCGCCAGAGGAGAAATCAAAGCTAGCGAAGACTAGGTGGTTGGCAGATGCAATCATAGATTGGCTGAGAGAAACTCCATCACTTGGTCCAACAGCACTCATAAAATTGATATCTGATAAGTTTAATATAAACATACCTTACATGAGAATATTCTATGCAAAGGAAATGGCTCTTGACAGGATCAATGGTCCATGGAATGAAAGCTTTCAGTTGCTTTACACTTTCAAAGCTGAAGTGGAGATGGCTAGTCCAGGCAGTGTTGTAGCGATAAACACACATACAGTTCCCTACAAATTGAAAAGCGGGAGGATAATGCAGAAGGAATGTTTTAGAAGGGCTTTTGTTTATTTCAAAGCTTGCTGGAAAGGCTTTCTGGACGGTTGCAGGCCTTATTTGGCCGTGGATGCAACAGCTCTTCATGGCAGGTTTAAAGGACAGCTAGTTGCTGCTACTGCAGTTGATGGACACAATTGGATGTTCCCTGTTGCTTATGGAGTTTTGGAGGTTGAGTCAGAGGAAAGTTGGACTTGGTTTCTACAGAATTTGCGAGACCTTATAGGTCATCCACCAGGACTTACTATCCACACAGACGCTTGCAAAGGTTTGGAGAGTGCAGTAGAAGCAGTATTCCCTGGAGTGGAGCATAGAGAATGTATGCGACACTTGGCACAGAATTTTACAAAGAAATTCAAGGGTAAAGTTTATACTGACAACCTATGGCCAGCTGCATACACATGCAGCATTAGGAAGCATTTGTTTCATTTGGAAGTGTTGTATAAACAAAAACCTGGGGTGAAGGAGTACTTGGATGAACATCATGGTAGGGTGTGGTCAAGAAGCCAATTCAATGAAATTTGCAAGGTAGACTATGCAACAAGTAACCTTGCGGAGAGTTTCAATGCAAAGGTCAAGTTATTGAAAGGGCTTATGCTGTGGCAAATATTTGATAAGATTAGGCAGATGATCATGATAAAGATCGATCTGCGTCAAAGAATTGCAGCCACAAAATATGTTGGCCATCTCATGATCCCATCTTTGATTAAGTCTTTGCATGCCAGGGCAAAACAATTGAAGATGAAATGCATCAGAAAAGGAATGGAGGCTGAGGTAACCTACACTGACAGTAAAAACAGGCAGTGGAGGTATCCAGTGAGTTTGGTTGATAGGACATGCCATTGTAGGCGATGGCAGATCCGTGGGATACCCTGCATACACGCATTGTTTTTCATGAGTGTTATAGCGGGTGCAGAAGGTGAAGTTGATTAGTATGTGTCAGAGTATTTCTCTGTTGCCAAATTTAGGGCTACATATGCTATGAATGTTCCTACCTTGTTGGGAAAAGACCAATGGATGAAAGTCGATCTAGGCTTCAAACTGTACTCTCCAGTTTTGACTAGACCGGCAGGTAGGACGAGGAAGAATAGGATCAGAGCTAGTGCAGAGGGTGGTGCACCGATTCGATGACGTAAGTGCAAACGTTGTGGAACCCCTGGACACATTGCTAGGCTTTATAAAAATCCAGTTGACCCAGCTTTTGGAATGGAAGATCAGGTGGGAGCAGAAAATGCAGAGGAGAATGAAGCAGCAATTCAACATGAGGAGATTGAAGCAATGGATCGAGAGCTGCTTGAACCGATGGATCGAGAGCTGCTTGAACCAATGGATCGAGAGCTACTTGATCCGATGGATCGAGAGCTGCTTGAACCGATGGATCGAGAGCTGCTTGAATAGATGAATCGAGAGCTGCTTGAACCGATGGATCCGGAGCAGAGGGTACAGATGGATCGAGAGGCCATTGAAGCAATAGATAGACAGCTGAGTGAAGCAATGGATCGAGAGCTGGGTGAACCGATGGATCAAGAGCAGATTGTAGAAGCAAGGGAAGAAAATGCATTAGAAGAAAGAGCACAAGCTTCGTATGATATGGTTGTCTCGGTCTTGGCACAACCCGAAGAGAAGAAGAACAAGAACAAGAAAGATGGCAAAAGGAAGGTAGACACCAGTAATATCCCTGGTAGGGTTACCCGGAGTAAGGTGGTGGACCCAGTGAGTCACACCAGGAGCAAGAGAAAGATTTTATTTTGAACAATTAATTTGAATTTGTATGAACAATTTGTATTGGGGATCCCTTTGTATTGAATTCAAACTAGTGTGACGTTCCCAAGTTTGTATGTTGAATAATCACAATAATGTATGTGTTATTTGCAAGTTTTCTATGGTCATGCACCTCGAATAAGTCCATCGCTTAAGCCACATTTATCATTTTCTAAGTGACTAAACTCAAAAAATATAGTTTTGGGTTTAGTTTAATTCAAAATAATTCAAAACATGGTGGAACCTTCCCATGGAGTCTTGTTATTGAAAGTACAAGGATGTCGCCTAGAGGGGGGGGTGAATAGGCGATTTAAAAACTTTTACGAGTGGCTTGACAAATGCGGAATAAAACTAACGTTTAAAATGCCAAGCATACAAAACCTAAATAAACTAGGTTCACCTATGTGCACCAACAACTTATGCTAAACAAGATAAGCAACTATGTGATAGCAAGATATATATAACTTCAAGCACGAAGGCTATCACAAAGTAAATTGCATAAGTAAAGGAACTCGGGTATAGAAATAACCGAGGGACGCGGAGACAACGATGTATCCCGAAGTTCACACCCTTGCGAGTGCTAATCTCCGTTGGAGCGGTGTGGAGGCACAAGGCTCCCCAAACGCCACGGAGGCTCACCGTAATCTCCTCGAGCCCTCCCACCAAGATGGAAGACCCGACCACTATGGGACACTTGAGGGCGGTCACCGAACCCGTACAAGCTTGGGGCAATCTCCACAACTCAATTGGAGGCTCCCAAGAATCGCCACTGAGGCACCACAAAGCTTGGGAAGATCTCCACAACTTAATTGGAGGTCCCCAAGGAATTGCCACGGAGGCACCACAAAGCTTGGGAAGATCTCCACAACTTAATTGGAGGTCCCCAAGTAACCACTAAGCCACTAAGCCATCTAGGGTTCCAAGAACCCAAGAGTAAAAAGCTCAACGAACTTTCACTACCGAATCTCCGAGGAGAACTCAAACCGATGCACCAAATGCAATGGCAAGAACACACGAAGTGCTCAAATCCTTCTCTCCCAAATCCCACCAAAGCAACAAATGCTATGGAGGGATATGAGAGGAAGAACAAGGGAGGAAATCCACAAAGAAATCCAAGATCTAGATCCAATAGGTTCCCCTCACAAAGAGGAGAAAGTGATTGGTGGAAATGTAGATCTAGATCTCCTCTCTCTTTTCCCTCAAAAAGATGCAAGAATTATGGGAGGGATGGGGAGGAAGGGCAAGCTCTTCAAGGTCAACAATGGAGGAGAGAGAAATGGAAGAGCCAACCTCCAAATGAGGAAGAAGGGGCTTTATATAGCCCCCGCACGAAATCTGACCGTTACAGGATTTTTAACCCGGAAATTCCGGCCTCGGGGGCGGAATTTCCGGCCCGGGGGCAGAATTTCCGCCCCCCTTATAAAATTTCCGGCCCAAATTTCCGCCCCTCCTACTGCAGGTTGCACCACAAAAGACTTAGCAGAATTTCGCAGGGCCGGAAATTATGGAATTTCCGCCCCCCCGGAAATTCCGGTCTCGGGGGCGGAATTTCCGGCCCTGGGGAAAACATCAGTACGAAAACGGCTGTAACTTTTGCATCCGGACTCCGTTTTCGATGATCTTGGGCTCGTTGGAATCACCACAACAAGCTCTACAACTATATTCATAGAAACATCATAGTCCAACAAAGGAGGATGAATCCAAATGATAAAAGGTTTGACTTAGCTATAAAGAAGAACCGGTAAAACCTTCAAACACCAAAAACGCAATAAGAGTTCCATACGAAATCCGTTTTTGATGACCTAGAGCTTGTCATGGAAATAACCACAAGCTCTAGAACCTCACATGGATAAAAGCCAAATAAGAACCAAGAAAGATAATGCCAAGTATGCAAAGGTTTGAGCTCTCTCCGAACGATACAATTAAGTTACTCACTCGAGAGCCCCTCTTGATAGTACGGCTACCAATCCTATAACCCGGTCTCCAAACTAACACACGAGACCGGTAGAAGAGAAAACCTATCAAGAACAAACCTTTGCCTTGTGCAATTCACTTGATCTCCTCAAGTTGGACTACCTTTCTTGATTGCGCTTGCTCGGTGAAGTCTTACGGATTGCTCCCCCATACTTCACTATGGGAGAGACACTAGTTGAAATATCTTCACATGTCCATTACCACCAAATGGACACCGAGCTTCAAGCAAATGATATCTTCTAGATACCTATCTTGAACTTGCGCCTCAACTTGATCAATCATTGCACTTCATCTTCTTCCTTCATAATGATGATGTCTTGAGAATACACATGAGATCTCACTCCATCTTATTCCTCAAGACACACTCTATATAGGCTCAACTCCCTTGATCATCACATAGACTTCTTTATTTGCAACTTCTTACAACCTTGAAACCAACAAATGGCTCAAGCGTTGTCTACGGACAAGTCTTACAAATAAAACTCGATGCAAACATTAGTCCATAGGGATTGTCATTAATTACCAAAACCACACATGGGGGCAAATGCTCTTTCAATCTCCCCATTTTGGTAATTGATGACAATCTCTTTGAGAGGGTTTATATAATGAATTTAAAGGACTAAGATGGTTACACTAACATCAAATACTACAAAAGTATGTGATGTTAGTAGAACCATCATATATAGAGCAAACTCCCCCACAATCTATGCACGTGTGAATGAACTTGAATGTCATTGCATATATTGCTAACCAATGTTGTTGGTGGAGTTTCCACTATATATACTCAACCATGCAAAGCATGCAAGGCAAATGCTTAAGAACAAAACAAAAGCATGAAACCCAATTCCCTTTAAACCCTCGAAACTTCTCCCCCATTGGCATCCATTGCCAAAATGGGCGAAAAAGCTTGGAAGGCCAATATAGCGAGAGTTCCTCCTCAAGGCAACAAGAGTGAAAACACATGCACAAATCCAAATACGAAAATTTGGAGGAAATCAAACTATATTAAGGATCAAAGATTGCAAACAAAAAGGATGACATGATGGTAAAACTTCCAACAAATGAAGGTAGCAATCAAAAGATCCAAAAGCGAATCAAATAAAGATATTATGATAAGACCAAAACAATGCTCTAAATAACATGAAGAAGCTCCCCAAGGTTTGTGCACAACATATTCCATTTGAATTGAAGTATAAGGTGCACAAACATGGAATCATCACTACCTCGATATTATTCAAAACAAAATGATACCAAGTGACACCAAAATACTATGATAACCGCAAAATGGCGCTTTAAATAAAATGAAGAAGCTCCCCAAGGTACGTGCACAAGATAGACTTTTGTATTTCAAAACAATTTGCACAACATGGAATCCTCACTCCCTCACTATCATTTAAAAGCAACCATTAGCAAGAGATCATAGAAAAGACAATATTCTTAACACTTGTATCAAAGAAATGGTTGAGCAACAAGTAAGGAACCGACATATTAAATGGCTCAACCAAAGGAATGTGTGATAGGAATGAAAGCATATTATAAGACTAGTACAAGGATGCACAAAGAGCATCCACATAGTCCTCAATGAGTGATATTGCTTAGCATTCCATCCCAACACATAAGGAAAAAAATAAGATATCAATTAAGGAGATATCATCTCTCATGTGTATAAGTTTCTAAGTAGACAACATCACAAAGAAAATTATCACAAAGAAACATATACACATAAAATAGATACAAAGAATAGAACATGATATCTAAAGAAGTTCATGCAATATACCAATGAGATTTTTGCTTTTAAAGCATGGCCAAAGGCTCAATTTATCTTATTGCATATTGAAGAGCTTCAACCACAAACATGTCAAAGACATCACAAATATCAACAAGGGAAAGAAGATAGTTGGGATGTTTTGAGAAAAGCAACAAGTATCACGAATAAGTATACCAAAAGAAAGAACTAAATTTGCACTTTCATCAATATTGCACATGTGAGGAACTTGAGAAAATGATATGCAATAAAATTGCTAGATAGACATATTTGGGAAGGGTTCCCCAAAAAATACACTCATCTCAAATTACTCACATTTACAATAAAGAGGTTTCATTAAGATCATTGCAAATAAAGATTTTCATGCCATGAAATGACCCACATAAGGTTAGATGCTAGAAAAGTATGCATGAATAAGATACTTGTTACCGAGATATCATTGGAAGGATGTAGTAGATAGGAGTTCTTCAATAATCCTAGCTTGCCATAAATTATCAATTAGTCACCGCTTCATCCTTATTATTGAGACAAGCACCAATATATCTCCCATGTACCTAAAACATATTCAAGTATAATATGGTCCCCAAACTCATTGGGTCCGAAGTAGTTAGAGACACTACAATATATAGGATAAGCTCCACATAAATATGTGCATATAGATATGAACTTGAATTTCATGCACATCTTAGCCAATTTAGGATTTATTGGAGTTTACCCTATATATTGGATCAAAGAAAGCAAAGCATGCCATAAAATATGTAGTAAGTAAATATCCATGCTAAAAAATTTCAAGAGCCAAAGGGAGATACAATTTGGACGAAACACCAAGAAGACCAAAGAGTCACACGAAGGTGTGAAAACCCAAAAGTTGTCCAAATTATATCAAAGGATCAATTCAACACAATATTGACTCCAAAGTCCACAAAGTGAACAAAGCAAACGCCAATGAGCATAAAGGATCACTAAAAGACACATGCCCAATGACTTATCTCATTTTAAGAATATAGAGCAAAATCAACAAAAGAGATAGCCATTCTCCCAAAGAGAGCAAGGTTCCAACAAACAAACCAAAATCTCCACTCTTTTATGATGGCACACTAAGTACCAAAAACAAAAAGATTTGTCTTCCAACAAAAACCTATACCAATTGAAATAAGCCTCGAGAGTATGTTATATAAAATATAGGAGAGCTCCCCCAAGATTAGTGCATTATTTATGATTTTGCATTTGAATACAAAATGCACACAAATGGGATCATCATCCCTACCTACATTAAAAATAACACAAAACAAGTTCAACAAAATCAAATGGAATCACAGGAGTCAAGAAAGACAATGGAAAATAAAACAAATACATTTCTTGGCAAGAGATAAGGTAATTAAAAGCAATAGCCAATGTAAAGATGATCAATATATATATTCCACATGATAAAGTACCAATTGTCCAAGGACAAGAGGTATTTGGAGTTATTAATTTCCCGGTGGTATTTTACACATAAATCCAAGATCATCTTCACAACAAGAAGCATATAAAAAGGATAAGAATTAAACACCATGCTAAAGAAGATATTCTTGATAGACTCAAATAGTTAAACAATCACGCAAAGCAATGATTAGGATAACTTGAAGCAAATGGTTTTCCAACTTTGATGTAGAATTCCACATTTTAGGAAAACCCTACCAAGAATGTATCTCACAAACAAGATCCAAAACAAGAGCAATAAAACAATTTGGAAGAATGAAATTTGTTTGAGCAAACATGTCACATAGAAGAAATATAATTTGCAATATCAACACTATGTGACACAACCTCAAATATACACATTTTATTGGTTTGTAGTATGCACAAAGCATATTACTCCCCCCATAATGTGATAAAGCATTTATTTTCACAAGAGGCAAATAAAATTCAATATGAGAAGATTAATGGACACTATAGAATTTGAATTTCATGAACATGACATACCACATAGAGACTAGATAAATTCAAATATCAACACTAATTGGTATACCTCATGTGCACACATATTTAGGATTGTGAAGTGCCAAAGCATATCACTCCCCCAAAATGGGATAGTCCACTAGTCTCTCAAAAGAGCCAAATAATATAAAAGAAGATGCAATAGGCTCAAACACAAACACACATACATGGTGTGCAAACCCACAAGTACATACTTGATTAATCAAAATAAAACAAGTAGGTAGCACAACATATACCAACACATGTAATGGAACACAACCAACACATGCAAAAGGAGCGAGTAACTTTTAATGTAGATAAGTTGAGTACATGTTACCGCAAAGAGGAACATTAGATATATGATATAAACAAGATAATCCAATTGACTTGACTTGAGACAATATATTGATGAAGATCCCTTAATTCTTCATGATATAGCAAGTCTCTAATGCCCTCCAACAAACACCTATTGATCAAGTTTTGGTGTGATGGTCCCCAACCAAGTTGGGTCCTAAGAGGTTAGTCACAATAGGCTTGGCAACCCAAATGGTTCTTTTCTTGACACCACTTTGAGTACCAATATATTTGGCAAACACATTGCCAACCTTATCCTTGCAAAGAGAATAAGCATCATCAATTATGATAGGGTTGGATGAGTTACCCATAGTGCATGAAGAAGAAAGGTGACCCTTCTCATGGCATATGTAGCAAGTTCTTTTCTTCACCTTCTTCTCACTTGATTTCTCCGCAATGGGAGCATTAGCTTGATTCTTCTTGGGAAGTGACTTTTCTTCAACACGAGGTTGAGCATGGCCTTGAACTTGAGGCCGCTTCCCTTGTTGCTTCTCAACTAGTGCCTTCTTCTTCAAAGGGCAAGATCTAACATGGTGCCCTTCAATTTTGCACTTGAAGCAAACAATCTTGGCCGGATCATTGACTTGTCCTTGGCCCTTCTTATTCTTCTTAACCTTGAACTTCTTCTTGTTGTTGGAGATAAACCCAAGTCCACTCTTGTCATTGGGGGATTTTTGCACACTCAACATATTGTCGAGTTTGGATTTCCCTTCATGACTCTTTACCAAGTCTTTCTTCAATGAAGTGACTTGGGCCTTGAGCTCGTTGATTTCCTCTACATGGTTAGTAACAACACAAGTACTAGAGGAAGTAGAAGCTTCATTGTTAGAGCAATAAGGCAAGGAAAGTAATTCATCACAAGATGTAGTAATATTATGAGTGGATGAATTACTAGGACTAGCACAAGGCAATATGGCATTTTGAGAAGTAGTGCAAAAGTCCATATGAGGCTCACTAGATGTTACCTTTGACATAATAGCCTCATGAGCTAATTTTAGCCTATCATGGGAAGCTAGAAGATCCTCATGGGAGCTAGAGAGCTTTCCATGTTTTTCTTCCAATTTCTCATAATTGCTAGTTAGCAAATCAAGTTGAGCCCTTAGCTCAACATTCTCCTTCAAGATGGATGCTTCACAAGAAGTAGAGTTAGTAGCACAAGCATCATCACTAATGGAAAACGGAGAAGGCAATTTAGTAAGCTCATTTGAATTTGAAGCTTTAAGTTGCTCATGCGACTCGGTGAGAATGATGGGCTCACTCGAAACGACCCTAGAGTCATTTTTAGGAAGCTCAAAATTCTCAAGGAGTATAGCATGAGTAACTTCAAGCTCATTATATTTTATTTCCAAAGCATTTGCCACCTCAAATGCTCCTTCATGGGATTTCTTTACTTTAGACAATTCTAGAGTAAAGGTCTCCTCAAGAGATTCTTTGGTGGTTTGTGCTTCTTCAAGAGCTTCTTTTAGATCCGCGATCTCATCCGCGTAATCACGGGCATGATCTTGCATTTTAAAGATGGTATTTTCATGCTCCTCAATAATTTTATTACTCTCGGTGGCAATAGCTAAAATCTTATAGAAGTAAGAGCAAGCAATTTTATTCTTATGAATAGCATGAAAAATCATTTCACTCTTCTCAATTAAAGAAGCAAGATCATCATCCTCTTCTTCATTATCCTCATTATCATCATCACTAGATATATTGGGTTCCAAAGTAGGAGATACCTTTGAAGCCCTAGCCATAAGGCAAATGTGGGAAGCACTAGATGATGATGAATAAATACTTGAAGCTCCAAGAGAGACCATGTCTTGGCCAATAGAATTTCCAGTTTCCTCTACATTGTTAGACACACAACAACTAGAGGAACTAGAGGTATTTATATCATGGCAACAAGATGAAGTGAGCATATCATTATGAGATGTGTTCAAGGAGCATACACATGATATGCAAGGATTATCAACACAAGCATGTAAAGCATTTATGGTGCTAGAAGTGTTTAAGTCCAAAGATGAATCATGGCAATGAGATAGAGATGAATGATCATCACAAGTAAGCTCACTATCAACATTGCAATTTCCATCACCACTCACCATAGAGTTACCTTGTGTCTTGCTACACTTTGGTGAAGTGGAAGAGAGTTCATCACGACCGGACGTGGAGGGAATACAATCATCCTCAATCTTGTTGGACATATCATATTTGTCTTGAAGCTTTGTCCAAAACTCATGAGCGCTACGGAAAGGCATGATTGCAAGAATAACTGCATCACTCACAAAATCAACAAGCACATTAGTAGCTCGAGAATTAAGATAAGAGTTTCTCTTCTCCTCTAAAGATAGACTTTGGGGATCCTTAGGAGGAGAGAAACCCATATCTAAAATTCTCTCTATATTTGGGTCCATATCTCGAAAGTGGATAAGCATGCAAGTTTTCCATATATCATAATTAGTGCCATCAAATATAAAAGTGTGATTGTGCACTAATCCCCTAGCCGACATCTTTGCTCTCAAGGCGGTGAAGCCTAAAAATGAGCGACCCTTTCTGATACCAAATGAAAGTACAAGGATGTCGCCTAGAGGGGGGGGTGAATAGGCGATTTAAAAACTTTTACGAGTGGCTTGACAAATGCGGAATAAAACTAACGTTTAAAATGCCAAGCATACAAAACCTAAATAAACTAGGTTCACCTATGTGCACCAACAACTTATGCTAAACAAGATAAGCAACTATGTGATAGCAAGATATATATAACTTCAAGCACGAAGGCTATCACAAAGTAAATTGCATAAGTAAAGGAGCTCGGGTATAGAAATAACCGAGGGACGCGGAGACAACGATGTATCCCGAAGTTCACACCCTTGCGAGTGCTAATCTCCGTTGGAGCGGTGTGGAGGCACAAGGCTCCCCAAACGCCACGGAGGCTCACCATAATCTCCTCGAGTCTTCCCACCAAGATGGAAGACCCGACCACTATGGGACACTTGAGGGCGGTCACCGAACCCGTACAAGCTTGGGGCAATCTCCACAACTCAATTGGAGGCTCCCAAGAATCGCCACTGAGGCACCACAAAGCTTGGGAAGATCTCCACAACTTAATTGGAGGTCCCCAAGGAATTGCCACGGAGGCACCACAAAGCTTGGGAAGATCTCCACAACTTAATTGGAGGTCCCCAAGTAACCACTAAGCCACTAAGCCGTCTAGGGTTCCAAGAACCCAAGAGTAAAAAGCTCAACGAACTTTCACTACCGAATCTCCGAGGAGAACTCAAACCGATGCACCAAATGCAATGGCAAGAACACACGAAGTGCTCAAATCCTTCTCTCCCAAATCCCACCAAAGCAACAAATGCTATGGAGGGATATGAGAGGAAGAACAAGGGAGGAAATCCACAAAGAAATCCAAGATCTA
Organism: Dactylis glomerata; assembly: GCA_007115705.1. Taxonomy (NCBI): domain Eukaryota; kingdom Viridiplantae; phylum Streptophyta; class Magnoliopsida; order Poales; family Poaceae; genus Dactylis; species Dactylis glomerata. The sequence goes on along the minus strand of QXEO01000204.1, from coordinate 1,923,235 downwards.
GATCCAATAGGTTCCCCTCACAAAGAGGAGAAAGTGATTGGTGGAAATGTAGATCTAGATCTCCTCTCTCTTTTCCCTCAAAAAGATGCAAGAATTATGGGAGGGATGGGGAGGAAGGGCAAGCTCTTCAAGGTCAACAATGGAGGAGAGAGAAATGGAAGAGCCAACCTCTAAATGAGGAAGAAGGGGCTTTATATAGCCCCCGCACGAAATCTGACCGTTACAGGATTTTTAACCCGGAAATTCCGGCCTCGGGGGCGGAATTTCCGGCCCGGGGGCGGAATTTCCGCCCCCCCTTATAAAATTTCCGGCCCAAATTTCCGCCCCCCCTACTGCAGGTTGCACCACAAAAGACTTAGCAGAATTTCGCAGGGCCGGAAATTATGGAATTTCCGCCCCCCGGAAATTCCGGTCTCGGGGGCGGAATTTCCGGCCCTGGGGAAAATATCGGTACGAAAACGGCTGTAACTTTTGCATCCGGACTCCGTTTTCGATGATCTTGGGCTCGTTGGAATCACCACAACAAGCTCTACAACTATATTCATAGAAACATCATAGTCCAACAAAGGAGGATGAAGCCAAATGATAAAAGGTTTGACTTAGCTATAAAGAAGAACCGGTAAAACCTTCAAACACCAAAAACGCAATAAGAGTTCCATACGAAATCCGTTTTTGATGACCTAGAGCTTGTCATGGAAATAACCACAAGCTCTAGAACCTCACATGGATAAAAGCCAAATAAGAACCAAGAAAGATAATGCCAAGTATGCAAAGGTTTGAGCTCTCTCCGAACGATACAATTAAGTTACTCACTCGAGAGCCCCTCTTGATAGTACGGCTACCAATCCTATAACCCGGTCTCCAAACTAACACACGAGACCGGTAGAAGAGAAAACCTATCAAGAACAAACCTTTGCCTTGTGCAATTCACTTGATCTCCTCAAGTTGGACTACCTTTCTTGATTGCGCTTGCTCAGTGAAGTCTTACGGATTGCTCCCCCATACTTCACTATGGGAGAGACACTAGTAGAAATATCTTCACATGTCCATTACCACCAAATGGACACCGAGCTTCAAGCAAATGATATCTTCTAGATGCCTATCTTGAACTTGCGCCTCAACTTGATCAATCATTGCACTTCATCTTCTTCCTTCATAATGATGATGTCTTGAGAATACACATGAGATCTCACTCCATCTTATTCCTCAAGACACACTATATATAGGCTCAACTCCCTTGATCATCACATAGACTTCTTTATTTGCAACTTCTTACAACCTTGAAACCAACAAATGGCTCAAGCGTTGTCTACGGACAAGTCCTACAAATAAAACTCGATGCAAACATTAGTCCATAGGGATTGTCATTAATTACCAAAACCACACATGGGGGCAAATGCTCTTTCAATCTCCCCCATTTTGGTAATTGATGACAATCTCTTTGAGAGGGTTTATATAATGAATTTAAAGGACTAAGATGGTTACACTAACATCAAATACTACAAAAGTATGTGATGTTAGTAGAACCATCATATATAGAGCAAACTCCCCCACAATCTATGCACGTGTGAATGAACTTGAATGTCATTGCATATATTGCTAACCAATGTTGTTGGTGGAGTTTCCACTATATATACTCAACCATGCAAAGCATGCAAGGCAAATGCTTAAGAACAAAACAAAAGCATGAAACCTAATTCCCTTTAAACCCTCGAAACTTCTCCCCCATTGGCATCCATTGCCAAAATGGGCGAAAAAGCTTGGAAGGCCAATATAGCGAGAGTTCCTCCTCAAGGCAACAAGAGTGAAAACACATGCACAAATCCAAATACGAAAATTTGGAGGAAATCAAACTATATTAAGGATCAAAGATTGCAAACAAAAAGGATGACATGATGGTAAAACTTCCAACAAATGAAGGTAGCAATCAAAAGATCCAAAAGCGAATCAAATAAAGATATTATGATAAGACCAAAACAATGCTCTAAATAACATGAAGAAGCTCCCCAAGGTTTGTGCACAACATATTCCATTTGAATTGAAGTATAAGGTGCACAAACATGGAATCATCACTACCTCGATATTATTCAAACGGCCTGTATATCTCTCTCTACCTCGATGGACGCATACGGAGAGAAGAGCAGAGCACATACCTACCAACCCTGGCAGTCGCATCTTCCTCTCTTACTCTGGCGGTCGCAGCGGCGCGGATCTGCAGCGTGCGTGCGTGCGGCGGCGCGGATCTAACCGTGCGTGCGGCGGTGCGGATCTAACCGTGCGTGCGGCCGCGCGGAACTGCAGCGTGTGGTGGCGCAGATCTAACCGTGCGTGCGGCGGCGCGGATCTAACCGTGTGTGCGGCCGCGCGGATCTAACCGTGCGGCCGCGTGGATCTAAGAGTGTCAGTGAGGATCTAAGAGTGCCGGTGAGGATCTAACCCTCAGAAATAGTTGAAATGTCTCTCTCTGTCTCACTTTCATTTCTCTTCTCAGATCTGTTGATGATGAAGAACACCAAAACGGCGGCCGTGCCGATAGTGGTCAACAATGCCAGGATCATTGAAGCCATCGCCTACAACATCGCTGTGACGGCGCAGATCCAGCCTTCAATGTCGGAGCCTGCCGATGTCTCACTTCCGTTGCCCTCCTCAGATCTGTTGCTGATGAAGGACATCAAGACGGCGGCCGTGTCGACAGTGGTCATTGATGCCAAGATGATTGAAGCCATCGCCTACAACATCGCTGCGACGGCGCAGATCCAGCTTTCAATGTCGGAGCCTGCCGATGTCTCACTTCCGTTGCCCTCCTTAGATCTGTTGCTGATGAAGGACACCAAGACGGCGGCCGTGTCGACAGTGGTCATCGATGCCAAGACAATTAAAGCCATCGCCTACAACATCGCTGCGACGGCGCAGATCCAGCCCTCCTCAGATCCGTCGCTGATGAAGTACACCAAGATGGCGGCGGTGCCAAGAGTGGTTGCGAAGCCGCAGATCCAACCCTCCTCCATGTCCGAGTTTGCGGATGGCGCAGATGACCACCCCTCAGCCGCCCGTCGTCCCGGCCCTTCTAGCCCATCAGTGCGCGGCCATGTTCGACGCCGCAAATTAGGATAAATTATGATAAATTTGTATTTTTCAATTTCAAATTGGGATAAAATTGTTCGAACTACTACCTCCGTCTCAAAAAAAGCTTCTCCACTTTCTCGATGTGTCCCTGTACATCCGAATGTATGATTTGAATTCTATCCCAACTTGATTGGGAAGATTGATATGTATTTGATCCGAGAGGCTGGTACATGCTTTCACTTTTGGGATCCCTTCACTTTTATAAGATGTTAATGCATGCTAAAATTATCGCACGCATTACTTAGCACAACTAGGAAATTGTACGCCAAAATACAGTGGTTAGAGCCACACCAAAATACAGTGGTTAGAGCCATCTACTGAATAACAATTCTATACTATCTAAATCATCTACCACAACCACATAACTGCTAGGACAGGGATGACACCTAATAAAACTGCCCAGATGAATCTACTTTTCGCCTCTCCCATCACTTGAAGTTCATGTTCTAGATTTTCTACCACTTGATCAAATACGGCAAGATCTGTCTCAAGTATCAACTTCTCCTTGCGAATAAGCTCTGAATTCTTCTTTTCTTCCTCCACAGTACGCTTCATCTCGAATATCATCAGGTTTTTATGGGCCAATTCATCACCTAAATTGGCCACCTTCTCCTCCAAATCCATCCTCTGGCTACACCACTGGGTTGATTCATCTTGGTATGCAATGTACTATGGATCATCGGCTTGCCTGGCAAACTGTAACAATAATGGAAAAAAGAACAACTCCAATCACTCCAACAGGCCATGGCATCACTTCAAATTCAACGGTAGTACAGAGAGAAGAAGCTAGATACCTGCACTTCTGACGAGATAGGAGAAGTAGAACGTGGCCATGACATGATCGAATCCCCACCCTCGCCGGTGTACCCGCTACGACCAGACATTGAGGACTATTTTGCACCTAAAAACTCCAATAAATTATGGGAACCGAATCGATTAGGAGGTGATGTCTACACACTTCTATTCTTGTAGACACTTGTTGGGCCTCCAAGTGCAGAGGTTTATAGAGCAGCAGCAAGTTTCCCTTAAGTGGATCACCCAAGGTTTATCGAACTCAGGGAGGAAGAGGTCAAAGCTATCCCTCTCAAACAACCCTGCAATTACGATACAGAAAGTCTCTTGTGTCCCCAACACACCCAATACACTTGTCAGATGTATAGGTGCACTAGTTCGGCGAAGAGATAGTGAAATACAAGCGGTAGTGATGATTATAAGTAGCAAATGTGACTTGAAGTAAATATCGCTGCAAGCAAACATGTAACAAAATAGGAAGTAAACGGTGTGCAAAGCTTGGAAACAAGGCCTAGGGATCATACTTTCACTAGTGGACACACTCCCAACAAATATAACATGATTGAACAAATAAACAACTTCTCTTCACTATGGTACTCTGAATTACTCTCCTATTGAACAACACTAATCATTGCGTAGTGGCTACAGAAGCACCCCTTAAAGTTCATCAAGTACTTGACAAACACCACTCATAGAGATATCCAAATCAGATCACAACTCAAGATAGATATTATTGCAACTTAGAGCAAGTACTAACACGGTGCACACACTGTCAACATTACACCATAAAAGGAGGAATAGATCACTTCAATACTATCATAGCAATAATTATTCTCATAATCTATAAAAGATCACAATCGTAGCCTAGACCAAGTACCACCACGATGCACACACTGTCACCGTTACACCATGGCAGGAGGAATAGATTACTTTAATAACACCACTAGAGTACACATAATATCTGAATAATAACATCTACTTGTTCAACATCATACAAAGCTCACGATCACATAAAGATCACATCATGGGAGAGAGAGGTGAACCACATAGCTACCGGTAGAGCCCTCAGCCCCGGGGATGAACTACTCCCTCCTCATCATAGGAGACAGCAAGGTTGATGGAGATGGCGGTGAGGTCGATGGAGACGGCGGAGATGGCGATGGAGACCGATGGAGATGGCTCCGGGGGCACTTCCCCGTCCCGGCAGGGTGCCGGAACAGAGACTTCTGTCCCCCGAAATTTGGCTTTGACGGCGGCGACGCTGCGGAACTGTTCTGGAAATTTCGCCGACTCCTCTAGGGTTTTCCATCCCGAGGCTTCTTATAGGCGAAGGGGCGTCGTCAGGGGGCAGCCAGGGGCTCCTCACACCAGGGTGGCGCGGCCAGGGCCTGGGCCGCGCCACCTATGTGTGAGGGCGGCCTCTGGCCCCCCTCAGGCTCTCTTTCGGTCTTCAGGAAGCTTCCGGGAAAAATAAGACTTCTGGCTTTTGTTTCGTCCAATTCCGAGAATATTTCCTGTGTAGCTTTTCTGAAACACAAAAACAGCAGAAAACAGGGAACTGGCACTGTGGCATCTTGTCAATAGGTTAGTTCCGGAAATCGCATAAAAGTGCCACGAAGTGTAACGAAACATTAGGCAAATGGTGTAAAAACAAGCATGGAGCATCAAAAATTATAGATACGTTGGAGACGTATCAAGCATCCCCAAGCTTAACTCCTGCTCGTCCTCGAGTAGGTAAGTGATAACAAAAGAAATAATTTTTGAGGTGACATGCACCTACACAATCTTGATCATCTATGTAAGCATTTGTGAGCTGGGATCAAAAGAACTTAAAACATGGGCATGAAAGATATAATCTTGATAATAGAAACTTAGCAACCATGTTATAAACATGAAAATGAACACAAACAAAAGATCATGAAAATGAAACAATGAAAGTCAAACATGTGTTCAAATCATAAGGAAAAACATACAAATGGTTTTCAGCTTGTCCTTCAAAGAGAGCAAAACATAAATGCATAGGACACCTTGAAGTTTAAGAGGGCGACTAGATACAAATAATTTAAGAACAAGTGAAACCATGATCATGAATCAATCAATGAAAAATTTGGGACAATGCACATTATACTCAGAATGACAACTATGCTCTCTTAATGGTGCATAAAGGTAGAAGGTGGTGACTCAACATAAAAGTAAAAGAAAGGCCCTTCGCGGAGGGAAGCAGTGATTAAACATGTGCTAGAGCTTTTCATTTGTAAAACAGAGAGATAAAACTTGAGGTTTGAGAGGTGGTTGTCTTTGTCAACGACTGGCAATGGGGTTCTTACTATCTTCCATACAAAAATGAAGCAAGTTTTTGAGAGAGAGATTGGCACTTTTGTGCTCTTTTATAAAGCTTGGCACTCCTCCCCACCTTTTTTCCTTTCTCAAACCATGGCTAACCGATTCCACCAGGTGCCCACCAACATTCACTTTCCATGGAGGAGTGCATTTTTTCTTTCTTTTTTTTCTCTTTCTTTTTTCTTTTTGGAATAAGCAATATGGAAGATAGCAAATCCGACAACTACGTCCCCATGAGCTGAAAACAGTGTCACAAAATGAGAAGTATTTTGAAGGTTTTGAAAGGTAGCACATGAAAATTTAATTGGAATGGCTTACAAATACCATGCATAGCAATTTATAGTGGACACTTTGGCAAACTTGGGTTTTTTAGGAGTTGGATGCACGAGTAGAGCTCATACTCAGTACAAAGCGAGGGCTAGCGAAAGACTGGGAGCGACCAACTAAGAGAGCAATAACGGCCATAATCATGCAAAGCGACAAAGCAACATTAAAAGAAGCATAAGATGGTATCAAAAGTCAAAAACTAAATGATCATAGAGGCTATTGGCGACTTTGTAAGAGTCTAACATGTGTGAGCATGCGCCAAGTCAACCCAAATAAAGCATCAAGGAGAAAACCAAATAAATGCTTCCATATAATAAAAACAACGCATGATTTTTTCAAAGGCTCATTAAGCAATCTCAGTTATTTGAGACAAGTCATGCTACAGCAAAACCACTAAGCATACTATCAAAAAGACATCAAGCATGACATGCAAAAGTCTAAGCCGCAGTCTACACAAGCTCCTTCATGTACCACTTTTTTGCATAAAGCTTTTTCTCTTTTCCAACACCATTAAAACTTTTTTGAGGAAACTCTTTTGAGGAAAACCAACATATACCAGAGGTCCAAATACACCTTTATGAAAAGATATAACAAGATCTGAACACAAATCAAGGCGAAAAACGAAAGCTAAACATAGTAGCAGAAAAAGAGAACACTCGTTGAAACGATTGGAGTGAAAAACGGAGTGTTCTTGGCAATGAAAAATGAAGTATGTCTCCCTCCAAAAGAAACATGATGTGATCTAACCATTTATTGCAGAAAACAAAACTAAGCTAACTAAGAAAACTAAAACAACTGACGCTCCAAGAAAAATGCATAGTGCATGAAGCAATAAAAATATAGTGTTTTGAAAGGTGACCTGATTTTTGCCGATGAAGAAGGGGGTGCCTTGGGGGCATCCCCAAGCTTTGATGCTTGTACTTCTTGGATATTTCCTGGGGTGATGCATGGGCATCCCCAAGCTTGAGCTTTTGTCCATTCTTCAACTCATCTCATCATTCTCCAATCCCTACACTTGAAAACTTCCTTCATACAAAACTAAACACAAATCTATTAGCAACATTAGCATAAACATAATAATGAATCAACCCTTTTTGCTTCAGGTTTCAACCCAAAACCACCACATATATAGAACATACTACTTTAGCAACTTCCCCAAAAGTTCAATGATCAAAAGAACTCAAAAAGAAAGCGATAAAGCGGCAAACACAAAAATTGGCAGAAATCTGTCAAAACAGAACAGCTGACAAAGGTCGAATTGTTGAGGGGTTTTCTGTTGCTCAAATCAAAAAGTGTTCAACTAATGAAAGTTTGGATATAACCTGGGGCATATGCACAAAACATCTCAGGTCCAAAAGATATACAGAGAATTTATACGAATTTTTACGGTGCAGTACCGAAAACTGTTTCAGGACAGCAACATCCTCAAATCTTTACCTCACTCGAATTAGAGGCTTCTCTTGGCACAAAAACAAAATAAACAAGATAAGGAGCGGTCATTACAGTAGTAATGACTTCCAAGACTCAAATAAAAGAAAAATTACTGAAAATAAAACATTGGGTTATCTCCCAAGAGTGCTTTTCCTTAACGCCTTTGAGCTAGGCGCAGTAATTTGCAAAGATGCTCATGTGGGCACCATATAAGAGCTTGAGGCAAAGGCGCCATATAGGAACTTAAAGCAATAGAGAGCATCAAAAAGCAAATGTGAAATACATTTATATCTGAACCACTTCCTATGAAAAATAGTCTTGTAAAGAGACAAGTCATGAAAGCGCAAAGCAAAAAGCATAGGAAGGCAAAACAAGTACAACTTCAAGAATTGCAATATAAAGAGGGGAAACTCAATATTGTTGAGATCCATCAAACCATGTTTCCCTATCTCATAATAACTTTCAGTAGCATCATGAATAGAACTAACAATATAACTATCACATAAAGCATCCCTATCATGAGCCACATGCATAAAAGGATTAATACTCCCCACATGAACAATAGTAGTAGGAGCAGAATCAATAGAATAATTATTCTCATCACCATAATCATCAAAGATAGGAGGCATATTATAATCATAACTATTTTTCTCCTCAAAAGTAGGTGAATTGAAAACATTATACTCATCATCATAAACTAGAGGCTTAGTATCATCACAAGATAGAGAACTACTATGTCGCAAAGAATATTCATCAAACATATCATCATAAGAAGGAACATGGATAGCACTAATGGTACAACAATTATTAACCTTAGAATTGGTACCAAAAAGATTTTCAATATCAAAAGTAGAGTGCTTTTCCCAATCATGATCACTAACATAAGTAATAGGCATAGGAACATCATCCCAATCAGAATTATCATAATCTATAGCAGGATCATAACGCTTAGGGGAAGATACCGTGTCCTATCGCCTTTTACTCCTCTTCTTCTTCTTCTTCATACTCTTCTTACTCTCTCCTTTAGGAGGGAGAGACTTGAAGGGCATCTTCTCCACATAATCTTTAGGAGGGAAAGGCATCTTCTCCACATAATCTGGTTTGCTGACAGAAACAACAGAAGAAACTTTGGAGGATTCCTCCTCTCTATTAATAAGATTGAAACATCTATTAGTCCTATCATAGCTTGGTAAAACATCATGTTTTATAAGATCTTGTAAGTAAGTATTTGCGAGGCAATCTTTAGCACAATAGAGACGACAACCACGAAGGGTACTATTAATATCAGCATCTCTCATATCAACCAAAGAAATCTTTCTAGATATCTCTTCACAATTCAAAAACAAGGTAAGCTCATCATGCTGATTGAGAGTAATCTTATTATCACAATACAAATTTGTGGTACTCGTTCGATTAATTGGGCATTGAAAATTAAAGTGACCCTTTTCACCGCAAAATTCACAAAGAAAAGGATAAAGCTCACAAACCCTTTCACCAAGCACATCTAGATCCTTGAGCCACATACTGGTTTCTTCATTTGCGTGGGTGATGCAATAATCTTCCTTGTTGTAACTCTGTTCACAAGGTCTATGTATTCCACAAAAATTAACATGCTTATAAGAAATAGTACTTTTAGAAGTTTGAGCATGTTTATTGCAATCATCAATAACAATATCACTTTCTATGCAAGTGTCCTTAAAAGGTTCATGATACACGTCCCCATTTTCTTTAGGAACATTCATATGGGAAGCAAAGGCTTTAAAGCAATCAACCATAATTTGAGGATCAAGACCATATTTAGCACTAAGCTCTTTAAAATTAGCAGTTTCAGCGAAAGACTTAATGCAATCAAACTCGTAATTCATACCTGATCCTTTACCTTTGTCGCTATCCCAACCTTCAATATTGGTTTGAATTGTTTCAAGCAGATCCCACTTGGTGTCAGCATCCTTGCTTGTGAAAGACCCATCAAAGCATGCATCTAGATAGTCCTTTTAATATCCTGAAAGCCTTGCATAAAAATTATTAATAACAATATTACGGGGAAGATCATGAATAGGACATTTATGCATTAGTAACTTCAATCTTCCCCATGCTTGGGCAATGCTTTCTCCCTCATGCGGATGGAAATTATAAATGTAATTTCTATCTTTATAAACCTCACTAGAAGGATAGAATTTAGAATAAAAGAGAGGTACAATTTCCTCCCACTCAACCGGTCGGCCATCCTTCAGTGCTTTATACCATTTCGCAGCTCTGCCCTTCAGTGATAAAGAGAATAGCTTCTTCTTAACTTGGTTCATTGAAATACCTGCACACTGGAACAACTCGCATAATTCATGTATAAAAAGCAAATGATCACCAGGATGGACAGTTCCATCTCCTAAATAGCAGTTATCCATAGCACGTTCAACAATCTTCGTAGGTATTTTAAAAGGATGAGGAGCACAAGCATCATTAGAAACATCACATATGGGAGATAAAATATCATCAGAGCAAACTTTCTCCACTAAAGCTAGGGGACTAAAAATATCATACTTAACAAAACCAGCTTCCCCAAGCTTAGACTTTTCTATAGCATTAGCAATAACGGTATTCAGAGCATTCGTACTAATAACATTGCTATGCGAAATAAGCTCCAAAGGATTTTCAATTTTCTCATCAAATCTAAACTCAGGAAAAAGACTAAAGAACTCTTTATTTTCCATTAAGCCTAACTAGTGAAAATAAAAATAAGAAACAAAAAGATATAATTGCAGAATCTAAAGGAAATAACTCCGAGCACTCACACAGGAGGATGCGAGTACCTTTTACCTTACCTCCCCGGCAACGGCGCCAGAAAAGAGCTTGATGTCTACGCACTTCTATTCTTGTAGACACTTGTTGGGCCTCCAAGTGCAGAGGTTTGTAGAGCAGCAGCAAGTTTTCCTTAAGTGGATCACCCAAGGTTTATCGAACTTAGGGATGAATGAACGGATCGTAAGGGCACCTAGAGGGGGGGGTGAATAGGTGCTACTCAAATTTTAGTTCTTTTTCAATTAAGGCTTGACACAAAGGTAAATTCTCTAGATATGCAACTAAGGTGAATTTACCTATATGTCAACTAGCAAGCTAAACAAGATACAATATATAAAGGCAATAAAGGATAGAGATAACCGAGAGTGGAGCACGCGGAGACACGGATGTAATTCCCGTAGTTCCTTCCTTTTTAGGGGAAGTACGTCTACGTTGGAGGGGTGTGGTTGCCACAAAGGCCTAACCAACGCCACAAAGGCTCACCCTATTCTCCGGTGCAAGCTTCCGCCACAAAGGCCTAGCTCACTTTCCACTAAGGGATTCCTCAAGGCGGAATCGGCCTTTACAAAACTTGGGGCACAACTCCACAACTAAATTGGAGGCTCCCAAGCACCACAAAGATCTCAATCAACAAGTATCAAGATTTCAATCACACAAACAAGGTCAAGGGACACAAGGGAACCCAAGACCAAAGGTCCCTCAAGCAAATGAGAGGGGAAATCAAATCGCTTCGGTGAGGATGTAGATCAAGGCCTTCTCCTTCGATTCTCCAAAGATCAAGAGCTTTGGTGGGTTGAGGGAGGAGATCTTGCGAATTTGGTGGCTCCAAATATGGTGTTCTTCTTGCACAGCTCGAGCAGCTTGAGGTGGAAGAAGGGGAGGGGTATTTATAGCCCCTCCCAAAATGTAGCCGTTGCTGACTTGGAGGGGCGGATTATCCGGCCAAAGTTGGGCCGGATTATCCGGCTGGCCGGATTATCCGGCCCCTAGCCGGAATATCCGCCCCCCCCCCCCCATCTGGGTGACACCGCGCCAGGTCCTTAGCCGAAATTGGGGTCCTCTCTGGAGGGGCGGATTATCCGGCCACCCCTGGCCGGAATATCCGGCCCCTATACTGGGTGACGCCGAGCCAGGGACTTAGTCGTTTTGAGCTCTCGCCTGGTGGGGGCGGATTATCCGGCCCCTGGCCGGAATATCCGGCCCCCTATACTGGGTGACGCCGAGCCAGGTCCTTAGCAGTTTTTCGGCCACTCCCCAGAGGGGCGGATTATCCGGCCACCCCTGGCCGGATAATCCGGCCTGGCAATGCTTCATCTGATAATCCTGCACAAACTTAGCACACACTTAATATCCCTAATGTTGTTATCTAACACACAAAATCTGAGGGAAACAAAGTTTGCACTTTCAAGGAAGAGGTCAAAGCTATCCCTCTCAAACAACCCTGCAATTACGATACGGAAAGTCTCTTGTGTCCCCAACACACCCAATACACTTGTCAGATGTATAGGTGCACTAGTTCGGCGAAGAGATAGTGAAATACAAGCGGTAGTGATGATTATAAGTAGCAAATGTGACTTGAAGTAAATATCGCTGCAAGCAAACATGTAACAAAACAGGAAGTAAACGGTGTGCAAAGCTTGGAAGCAAGGCCTAGGGATCATACTTTCACTAGTGGACACACTCCCAACAAATATAACATGATTGAACAAATAAACAACTTATCTTCACTATGGTACTCTGAATTACTCTCCTATTGAACAACACTAATCATTGCATCGTGGCTACAGAAGCACCCCTTAAAGTTCATCAAGTACTTGACAAACACCACTCATAGAGATATCCAAATCAGATCACAACTCAAGATAGATATTATTGCAACTTAGACCAAGTACTAACACGGTGCACACACTGTCAACATTACACCATGAAAGGAGGAATAGATCACTTCAATACTATCATAGCAATAATTATTCTCATAATCTATAAAAGATCACAATCGTAGCCTAGACCAAGTACCACCACGATGCACGCACTGTCACCGTTACACCATGGCAGGAGGAATAGATTACTTTAATAACACCACTAGAGTACACATAATATCTGAATAATAACATCTACTTGTTGAACATGATACAAAGCTCACGATCACATAAAGATCACATCATGGGAGAGAGAGGTGAACCACATAGCTACCGGTAGAGCCCTCAGCCCCGGGGATGAACTACTCCCTCCTCATCATAGGAGACAGCAAGGTTGATGGAGATGGCGGTGAGGTCGATGGAGACGGCGGAGATGGCGATGGAGACCGATGGAGATGGCTCCGGGGGCACTTCCCCGTCCCGGCAGGGTGCCGGAACAGAGACTTCTGTCCCCCGAAATTTGGCTTCGACGGCGGCGACGCTGCGGAACTGTTCTGGAAATTTTGCCGACTCCTCTAGGGTTTTCCGTCCCGAGGCTTCTTATAGGCGAAGGGGCGTCGTCAGGGGGCAGCCAGGGGCTCCTCACACCTGGGTGGCGCGGCCAAGGCCTGGGCCGCGCCACCTATGTGTGAGGGAAGCCTCTGGCCCCCCTCCGACTCTCTTTCGGTCTTCGGGAAGCTTCCGGGAAAAATAAGACTTCTGGCTTTTGTTTCGTCCAATTCTGAGAATATTTCCTGTGTAGCTTTTCTGAAACACAAAAATAGCAGAAAACAGGGAACTGGCACTGTGGCATCTTGTCAATAGGTTAGTTCCGGAAATCGCATAAAAGTGCCACGAAGTGTAACGAAACATTAGGCAAATGGTGTAAAAACAAGCATGGAGCATCAAAAATTATAGATACGTTGGAGACGTATCAGGGGGCGGGAGAGGCAGAAGCGGAGGTCTTACCAAGCTATACTACCAATTGGTGCGCGGAACAAATCCCGGTCGTCGTGGGCGGCGGATCTGCTTGTGGCGGACTTTCCTGCGGTGGGTACAATGCGTGCAGACGAAACAAGTGCTAGAGCCGTGGTTGACGTGCAGCGCCGCAGTCCGTCCGACGCCGCCGGGGGACAGAGCCGGCGGCGCGACGAGGCGCCGGTGATGGCTGCTTCGTCCGAGGGTGGGGAACGAGCTGCCAGCGGTTCTCCGATGACTAATGAGATACACAACACTAGGTTCCAGCCATGTTTAGCATAAGATTCACTTTAGATTAAGCTGCAAAAATAGCACCTGCTGGGTCTAGCTTAAGAAAAATTAATTAGCGAACTAGTTGCTTCTCTCTAACTAAAAGCAGAGATATATGCCTTTTCACTAAGGGCGACCCCATCGGTCATTGGCTGAGGCGGCCCCACAGAGCGGCTCTATATGATTTTCTCTAAATAAATAGACGACCCCAGTGGTCATTGGCTGCGGAGGTCCCATAGAGCGGCAATATTTGATTTTCTCTAAATAAATGGACGACCCCACTGGTCATTGGCTGCGGCAGCCCGACAGAGCGGCAATATATATCTTTTCCTGGAAAATACACGACCCCACTGGTCATTGGCTGCGACAGCCCTATAGAGCGACCCAATTTCTCATTGGCAGAACCGCGCATACAATCAGGAAATAAAACGGTCCACACGTCAGCGATAGATGGATGGCTGCTCCGATGTGTCTCCTGACCCTACCCGTCAGCACCATTCAAAAGCATCGGTCAATTCACAACCACCGCGGCTCCCTAGCTGTCACCAGTAACGGTCAAGGCCTCTGACCAGACGGCAACCCTCCCGTCCGAGCGTCTGCTAGGGGTTTCAAACTAGAGCGAGGGGAAAACTGAGGAAAAGTTAAGCAGCTGGGGAAAACTGAGCACAACTAAGGACCCGAGGGCACAAAAATAGAAATCCCTATTTTCTTTGCCCTTGAAAATTCATGGGAATATACAGCCCATGGTATAAAAAGGTATTTTGCTCTTTCAAAATAAAAGACCCACATGGTTAAGTTTGACTTCAATTGAAGTCCACTAAAATAGGTTCTAATCTTTTTGGCCAATATGACCAAACATAAATAAAATTAGTTGATTAAAATCCCAATAATGTTGGGGATAGTCATGATCATCACCCATCTACTAGACGTCATGGTACTAATTGGATCTTGTGCCATTTTCTAAAATCCTTTGGTGGTCCAACCATTGCATGCCAACTTTGACCTCTCATTGTTCAACCACAAACCAGAGGACACTAGTCCACTTGGTAGCAGGTAATTATCTCAACTCATATCTCTCCATCTTCTCGAAATATTGTTCAAATCCTTTCTTTTATCTCTATGCAAGTGAAACAATGAAGCAAGAAACCCACATAATGTGTGGAGTTTTAATTCGAAAAACCTTGCAAAGTCCCTCACCTCCTTTTTATCATCCTTCTCAAGTTTTTCTTACAAAAGAAATTTAGGAAATAAAGATTTAAGTTTCTTGTGAGCAAATCATCAAACACCATGTGTGCATCTTCTCTCTTTTCCAAAACCGGACCAAACCCTAGTACAGGCCATGGTAGGAAGCCACTACTTACTGACCTAGTAAACACCCCTGAGCATACTAACTTTTTCCTCTCTCGTCTCTCCGTCGAATCCTGATTTTTAGGGCAACTTTACGTGGAACCGAGCCTCTCTCCCTCTTTGTTTCCTTCTCACTCACTCATACGCTGACCCCCAATCCGCACCAGACCCTTCCCCAGGTCACCGCCTTGACCCCTCCCGCCAGAGACCCAGACTGGCTGGGCCAAACCATCTCCTCTCTCTTTCTTTCCTTCCCGGTGACCACCGATTTTGGACAGCAAGAAATCGAGCACGCCTGCTCCTGAGGCCGCGCCAGTGAAACGTCGAGTCCATGTACACTATAGCATGCACACTCCCGAGGAAAAGCTACCCCCCTTCCGCTGACCTGCCCATGCTCGGCCACCTCGTGGCCACCTCGACCATGGACGTCAAAGCGTTCCCAAATGTAGGGTGCACTAGAGGCTCTTCTAAGCTCTGAACCACAAAGGCACTATTCTAGTAGTGCAATGCAGCAACAAGCTCACTCCCTTGAGCACTCACCTCTTTGCACACTTGATCAAACATCTGCGCGAGCCCTCGGACACCGTCACGTTCCCATCACTTCAGACCACGCCTCGCATTTCCGTGTCCTGCACTGAGCTCTACAGTCCATCCCGTGCACATAGCCGTCGTCCCTCTGGCCAATCGTATCCGCGTACGAACCGCCCACCCGTGCCCTATAACCCTCCCCGACCGGCATCAGCTCTGCTATGCCACCCCGAGTCCCCTCCCTTTCACTTACCCACCACTCCACCACTCTGTCCCCTTTTCCACACAGAAACACCCAGGGGCGACGCCCGGCCTTGCCTATCACTCTCTCGAGCCACCAATGGAGGAACCGAGGCGGAGCTCGTCCGCCCGCAGCGGCGTGGACGTGACCACCACCTCTCTCCGACTATCCTCTCTGTTTCACTTTTCGTTTATCTCTCTGGAGATTCTAGTACTCAACCCTCCTCTTAACTGTGTCTGGACAGCACGCGGAGGTCGCCGTTGTTGGAGCTCCGTCCGCGTCGATGTCGCGCGCGTCTCCGTCCAGGTCGACGCCCAGGAGCAAGCCCGCGCGTCGAGGGCACCAAGAGGAGCAGTCTCACGCCGCCTATCCATCTCTTGTATCTCCTCCACCTCATCTCAGACCTCCCTCAGTGAGCCCCGCCCTTCCCCCGTCGTCTCCGTTGAGTTACAATAGCCAGACATCGAGCATACAATCTATAGCTAGCTGTAGCACGCTTTTTAAAGCATACTTTTTTCCCTGGTCAAGTGTGGTAACAGCCACAGATTGGCCAGCCCAGCACGGATCTGTTGGATCCGTTGACCGCGGCCCGTCCTTTTTTTAAGGAAATCTTTAAACTTTGATTTGTACTACTAATTTGAAAATTTCATATCTTGGTCTCTGAGCATCCAAAAATAGTGATTCAAATTTTCCTGAACTCCTTGTTACAATATCTATCCAGATGTACGGCATGCATGATTTCTAGTTCCCTTTAGATTGTTTGCTAATTAAATGAGTAGATCTAATTCCTTTTCATTCAAAAATCCAAATTTGAAGTTTTGCAACTTGAAACTGTGTGAATCCAATTTTCATAGATGACCTGATGCTGTAGCTTACTTGTCACACTTGGTTTGGTATTTTAGGAACTGTACATCTACAGTAGTATTTAAAATGGCAAATAGTGTGTATAGTCTTGTTTATTTTCTCATTCGAAATAGAATGGGTATTTTGGCATGGATCCAATTTCTATAGGTCATTCTTAGTGATAGATTTCCAGAACATCCTCTGGCAAATTTTTCTGATGCTCAGAGAATATCTGGGAATTATTTTGGTGTTCTAGTCATAGTTTCTATTAGTTAATTCATAGTAATTCAACCCCAAAGTGTTTTGGAGTGAATCCAACTTTGTTGGGTTTAGAAACTTGTTGTTTATCTGCAAGTGTGTTGGGTATGATATTTGACCTATTTGAACACCTGCATGCTTGTTTGAAGTGAGATGGTGTTTTATTTGCTATGATTGAAAAACCCTAATCTTTAATAGGATTAACTTGCTGCTAAAAATCCATGAAAACTTGTTTTAGATTCTAAACATGCTTGTTTCTGATACTCGTTGTTTGTGTGATGTTGAGTGATGAAATGCTTGTGCTTTTTGTATGCATGCTTGCTTATTATTGCTATTTCTTTTACCGACGATAGAATCGAACGACACCGAGTGCAACGAGGAAGGAGAAGTGTACGAGTACCAGGCGGAAGAAGACCAGGGACTAGCCAACCAAGGCAAGCCATCTATACTTGATACATATCTGATCCTATTCACTTACTTTGCATGTCTCATAAAGTTTTATTAAACTGCATGTTTTTATATTGCTATAGTCCTTGTAGCAATTATTTGTTGGCTCAAGCTCCACAAGCCAATTTATTATCATCCTTCGAGATGACCCTTTCGAACACCTATTCAAAACCCTTGCAGTAGTGGCTTGTTGATTAGCAGCAAAGCCTTTGGGAAACTTTATAGTGGAGCAAAACCTCTAGGTTGGGAACACTCAAATGGGTCTTTGAAAATGATTTCGAAAACCTTGGGATGGAGTGCTATTCTATTGATGGATTTCAAAAATGAGTTTGAAAATAAGGTGGGGATGTATATCCCGGAGTTAGAGGCAAAAGTTTTTTAGAAATGACATTGGTGATCACTAAGTGTTCACTAAGAACAATTAACCCGTGCAACCACAATTACCCTGGTATGGGACGGGGCGTAGCGGAGTAGCTTGTTCATTTTGGTATGGGGCCTC